>OZ025252.1:3992927-4066445 GCA_964019135.1 Arenicola marina | reverse complement strand
GAGAACATGAGTGCAGCTACAGCCGTGTCCTCCATAAAGATGCCCCCTCCACGCAACACACATACGTACGCACCCCCCCCCCCCCTCCCCTCTCCCTTTCTATGGCTGTGTGAGGGGCAGAAATCGGACAGAGACCGTTCTATATCAGTATGACGGGTACTGATCTAGGGCAGAAATATTGATGAGGCTGTATACTGCAATCAGCCCAAATAGGCAAGGTGTTGATAGTTTTAACAATTACCACGTCACCCAAATCTGCAAGTATTGCACAGATAAGTATCTGATGGGTAGCTTACATGTGAGATTGCATCATTTAGATCATACCGTACAATGCCTACAAAGACGCAATGTGCATATCTGTTTCTGGCCCTGGAATGCGCATCATATAGTTGCCCATGGCTAAACACAGGCCTCAGGCAGATAGCCTGGCTAGAGGCCAGCAAAATATTGACTCATTTTTTTTACCTGTTTCAAATGGGTCATGGGTTAATGGTACACCTTTCCTGCTCCCATTTCCCATTGCAAAACGAAAATGAAAAATGGAAAACAAACCCAGTTCGTATTTCTCTTTTGGGGACAGGGTGGGGTGTGGACGTGGGGATAGGAAAAGGGGGGAAGAGAGTGGACGGCGCGTGCTGGCGTGGCCTTGGAAGCTGCAAACTGTTTGAATTGACTGCCGCTGCGGCCGCGTTGGCGCCCAAAACCAGGAGATTCGGAGGAGGGGGGAGGGGGGAGGGGGGCCGGGCGGGGGTACACTATTATACAGATCTGGTAGGGGGTGCCCCTTGATGCCTGAGAGAGCGGATATATCTGATGAAAAAGCTACCCCTATAGAGCGGACAGTTGTGATGAAGAAAGATCGAATTGATATTGATAAACTTGCGACCGTGTGTGTGTGTAGAGGGGGAGGGGGTGTTTAGATAGAGCGGGGTTTCCGGGAAAAGTAATAAATCGAGCGGGTCTGTATGGAGCGGCGGCAACCCGGGGATGATACCATGCTGGTGATTAGATCGAGCAGCTCGGTCTTTTTCATCACAGATGTCCGCTCTCTCAGGCATCAACGGGCGCCCACGGAGCCCCCCCCACCTCCACCAGATTTGCACAAGCGTACCCGCCACCCACCCCCCCCCCCCCCGTGTCTGAGACAAACTTTCCGTTTTTCGCCAAAATATTCTCTCTCGCCGAACACAAATCGCTTACTTTTCTTTCACCCTCTATATGGCATGGGCGGCCGCCCCCCCCCCCCCCCCCCCCCACAACTCCACCTCCACACCCACCCTGTCCCCGCCCCGCCCCTTGTTCCCCGCTTTCCGTGCGTTAGCCAGCAAACTCAAATGAGAAATAGAAAATGGGTTTGTTATTCATTTTTCGTCTTGCAATGGGAAATGGGTGAAGGACAGATGAACATTTAACCCATTTTTACACATTTGATATAGGTGCAGGGAAAAAGGAAGACATGAAAATGAGTCAGCTTTTTGCTTTTTCTATTTTCCATTTACAATGGGAAGTGAATGGCATGTACATACACGGACCCAAGAGTTTAACACTGAGCCTTGCTTATTGTTATGGCAAACGCTGATCTTTTTTTTAATTTTTTTGTTTATTATTCAGTAGCAGTCATTTTGCTACATGTACATAACATATAACTATAACTATAATTAATATACATACAAAGCGACGAAATGAAAGGAAACAGAGCGTACATACAAAGTCTAATGATAACTTACATTTAATTTACCCTTTATTCATCAGTTCTTTTACACTCTTCCACTTGTTATAATATTTTTTTTCGGTCTCTTTAGAAAGAATTGAAGTTTCTAATTGATATAACCTTTTGATTTGTCTTATCACCGCTGAAAGAACTAAACCTTTATCTTTACATCGTGCGGCAAATATATACTTTTTAACCATTATACAGTATACACATGTGGTCTACCAATAAATATGTTCCTGTTCTGTTATGCCCAGAAGAACAAACGTTCATCTTATTAATAAGCTTTGATATGTCAATACATGGTCGAAGGTAAGTAATAAAAGTTTCCCACAAGTGCTGTACAACTGGACAATCCCAAAATAAATGCTCTATCGTTTCTGTTTCTATTTGACAAAATGCACAAACTTCGTTTTCCTTGATGCCACACATTTTCAAATACTTATTTGTTGCAGTGATTCTTTGCAATATCTTGTATTGGAAGCTCCGGCACTTATTCTCAGTAGTAGATTTAAACGGTTGAGAAAAGATATCTATCCATTTGTTGTCATCTATTGTAGTTCCTAGGTTTTTTTCCCATCGTATCTTCCTGCTTGCTACTAAGCTTGTATCTTTGATCATTTTCCAATATACCAAATTGCAGCATCTCTCTGCCCGGGTGACCTCAGACAAAACTGGGTCCGTTCGATCACTTGGTGGATTATTTATGTTTCCAGCTTTGCCAAACCACGTGTAAAGTACTTCGTTTCTCAAGCAGAGGTAGTCTAAGAAATTATTTTTCCACCCTATATTTTTCTATAAAACACCTATGTGATAGTGGGGAACCGTCCTTATCCAATAATTCCACGACCAACCGGAAGTTATTTGCAATCAGCTGTGTTTTATATTTATTAACATTAAGAGTTTTTTCATATCTGGCATTCCAAACAGTATAATACATTTCTGTTCCCTCCGCGTAACATATGTCTTTATATATACCCCATGCTACAACGACTTCTTTCCAAAACGCATTTGTGACACCCTTCACCTGCCAGAAGATGGATTTTGGATCTAGACTCCAAACTAAGGACGTATCTTTTTCCATTAGAATACATTTCACCACATGTTGCCAGCTCCCTTCGGTTGTTTCGAGACGTTTTATCCACGACACTCGCAGTGAGTGTATTAACGTTGTTACGAGTGTCAGTTTTAGCCCACCGTCTTCGTATTTTTGGGCTAGCAAGCGTCTGGAGATCTTTGATTTTTTTCCGATCCCACAAAAAATCATCTATAATATGCTGCATTCTCCCTATTATTATTTTTTCAGATGGTATAATTAACAAAAAAATGGATGACGCTGGTCTTAGTGGGAACTCCTGTTATTAGTGTTGACACCCAGCCAGGTAGTGACAGCCAAAAGTTTGCTGCGCCACGACCGGGTGACCATGCGGGATGAACGATAAACATCCAGCGAAATTGGCACATCCAAGGCGGATGTTTTTAAAGGTCGAAACAACAGTTGGTTGGCTTGCTGTCCTGAATGGGTAGGTAATTGTCGTATCCCACCCGGACGGGGAGTGGGGGGGGGGGGGGCAGCTATTATGACACTGATGGTAGCTCGTTCATCAATAATCAAGGATAAATCTAGATATAATGATCGAGCGACCGCGATAATAATTATCCATGTGTCGAACCAACAGTCACAAAAAAATTCTCTAGTAATTTAACTATATCGGCTTGTTAGTGGCTAACCATTTTTTTTGTCCTTTCCTGGTTTTTTTTTCGTACCTGCGACGTGAGGGCCGCCCGATCTCCCCACCCCTTAGATGAGGGTAGAGGGGGTAGGGAGATGGTAGGCAGCGGCCGGTTGGGGGGGGGGGGGGGTAATTTAGAAAGTGCACATAATTTCTGAAATTAACTTGTTTTGGCTAGAAGTTTCTTAAATGCAATGTCACAGAAAACATGCCATATGTTTGAAATGCATGCACTACCTCCTATAATTATGTAAATCCCTTCCATTTATTGCTATCGCATGATAAATCAGATACCTGAACATGCATCACCCCTTTCAATGTATAGACAGGTCAGCCAAGTCACATAACTGAGCAGGCCCACCCACACTCTCCCCATCCCCCAGGATATTAATTACACACCAATAGCAACACTATGATAAACTGGCCTAACAAGATCCCCCCTACCTGCTGTCTAGAACTGGGACCTTTGTCTAGACTGTATGTCAAGCTGCAAAGCCGATAACAACCACACCCTCACACCCTCCGCTACGCATCCCGCCGCCCCACCCTTCCCACCACCCCTATCCCTCGTCCGCACCACCCCGAAACATCCGCACGGCCCTATCATCCAGCTGCGGAACCAGCCTTGCTCTTCAAAGCTACGCTCGTCCACCGCTAGGCGTTGTGGCGCTGCGAACGCACAATACTAATTTCCGGTTCTGGAAGAAGTCAGCTGCTGTTCTGCGATCAATTCATTTGTGCGTGTTTTAGCTCTCTCGAATACATTCTCTCTGCACGGAACGGCACGGAATTAGAATAGGGGTTCCTCACGGTTCATCTGAACTACGAATGAAGATGGTGAAGGATGAAAACACGACGAATTACCGGTCAAACGCATCGGGGGCGAAAGGGCCCACATACACCGGTGACAAGAATAAGACGAAAATGGCGTCGAAAACCAACAAAAAATGGGTCCGTTTGGCCACAGTTCTGGCTTACGTGCTCTCGGTATCACTGGCAGCTATTGTCTTAGCCATATATTACAGTCTGATGTGGAAACCAGACATAAAGGGGGGGTCATCTATGCCAACAACTTCCATGTCTGAAGAAGATCTGTCAACCCAGTCTTCGCATATAGAAATTGATACAGAAAATGGTAGTATTTTCAATGGTACAGAATCGTGATAGACACCTTGGAAGAGCCTGTTTCTGAGGACGAATACTCGTATTTGAACATTCAAGTAAGTATTTTGACTTTACTTTGAATTTATTAATTATATTACAGATTTACAGTTTTGACAAAGATTAACTAATGACAGCTAGATGTCAATCGTAATGTCATATGCCACTTGGCTTGTCTTGCCATCATTACCAACTGGCAAATATTATTTTAATTGGGTTGATGAAAAAATTATTTCTCTCCCCACTTTGGCATGTAATTCTATTGCATATTATTATAAATTACAAGTAAGACTAAGTTAGCATAGTTTATATAATTATATCCTATTTATTTTGGACAGGATTAATGTTTATATAAAATATTATATTTTATTGCTATTGATACCAATCAATAGTAATAATATATCAAAGGTAAAAGTTTGAAAGTAATTATTATTTTTCGTTTCACCAAGCAAGATACGTGTCATACACTAGTAGATCCAGGGAAAGGATCTAGACCTTTATTATTTGAGAGAAGATTTCACTTTGTTATAAAAGATATAGATCTATTATCTTTGAAAGACTTCTATATTTCACATTAAATCTTTCTCTAGTAAAACGGTTTCAGTAAAACAAGGGCTACCCGATAGCTCAATAGGTTAGAGCACTGGCATTCACAGCTCTGGCCACCTGAGTACCTAATGGCATATGGATTGGTGGTGCAAGCCACAAATAGTAGGGTGTTACCGACGGTGTTACCCCAGAGACATGGCTCAGCTCTTCCCTTTCTTCTCCCATTGACATAATATGACCAAAATTGGTTAATGCGTCCTGCATATACAATCAACCATCTAGTAAAATACTCCTTAATCACTTCAGAGCATTTTAACTTACCAGTGCCATTCTATAATCTGATCATGTTATTCCCCTAATACCCAGGTTGACTGTGTGGTAAAGCTGCTCATACAGCAATTTTCTAACTATATTATGATTTTCTGAATCTCTGGAGGAGAAGCCTCCTGAACATTGTCAAGGAGGTTTATCTAAACGATCTAGAAAATCCAGTAGACATGTGGTTTGATGGTATGAATAATAACTCTACATGTAATAGATGTGTTATCTTATGTTAAATGGCACCAACTGGTAGCAAGGTCTAAATGTTGATATAGCATGCAAGGAAGCCACACTTTTCCACAGGACATCCATTATACAGTGGTCCCTGCGTTATACGACTTCTGTTCTGCCAGCCAGAAAAGACTGTATAACGCAGGGAATCATATAATAGAGGGATGCCCCAAGCTGGCCACTTTTTGCTCAAGTATCGCGAACACCAATCAGCAAACGTCCCTGGTTTAACTTCTGTGCTAAAGCAGTCAAACGTCAGTCTGTTTAGCTTGTACAATCTTCTCCAAGCTTCACAGTCTTTGATTCAGCCCTGGCTCCATAGCATCAGCCTTCAGTCTAACAAAGCTGCTATGCTGATTATAGTTTCTCCAGCTCTGTGCCGTTAAATTGCCCCACTGCTCCAAACTTAAGCATTTTGCAAACTTAAGCATAGCAATGATGCGCTCCTAGACATCTGCTCCTTAATAACCGTCAGATTAGCCTGATGTTTTCTTTGTTCCTAGCCAATAGGGTCGATTGCCCCATTGCGCCACCACACAGCGAGTTAACAAAGGGATTCAATTGTGTGTCGGTCATATAACAAGGCGAAATATCAGTTGTAAGTCGCTTTAATGTGGGAGTCAGATAATAAAGGGGCTTTAACATGTAAAAGTGTTCCATGCACAGCGAAAAGACCGGATAATGGAGGGACCATATAATGCAGGGACCACTGTAGCCCAAAACATGCCTTAGCAACATGCCCTTTGGTCAGCAGATTATGGTAAATGCTGTCATTCTTTCAAAGATTGATTATGAATTAGTGTGATACATTAAAGCACAGTCTTCACTGGGTTTGATGCTTATAATATTGTCATTTCCTGTTATAAAGTTTCTAATCGCAAGTTATAGAACAATTTGTTAAATAATAGGTGTAACTTTCAGCTTAACACTTCAGTCTTCAATGTGATCTACTCAGGAATGTGCAGCCTCGCATTCACTTTAGCTGGGATATTGTATGCCTTGGAAGTTACATGCAGCTGCGCTATGGATAAGAATTTGTCAACGTTATTTGATGAATAAGACTTTTGGCTAATCTTGTCAATGTTACTGATACCAATAATCCAATAACAACAAAAAAAGAAGTGACTGTGAATGAGAAATTGGTAACCCATTTTGAATCTACCAGTACATACCTATAGTAAGATTCCTGTTGTGGGAGATATGTCTAGGGGAGGTGTAGAGTGCCAGAGGGATTGTGTTTGCTGATGCTGAATGGAAAATCCATGGTTGATAGGGTTAAAAAGCCAGCATGCAGGTGCTTCTAACGCTGGGAAATGGAAACACTCAATTTATTCGGCAATACAGGTTTGAAAATATATCATCAGTTATTCTTGTGACCATTCTACATTTTGTGATGAAAATTCATCACAAGCAAACTATACAGCAGATACCTTTCAAAGCTTCACTTCTGTTGTTGCAACCGATAGATATTTTCTGTTGTGTTAGTGACATGCATAATGCAAAGATTGAATGTCCTGTCGCCGGTAGACATTAAGACCAACAGATCAGATCTGTGTCATGATTCCTACAGATTTTTATATGCTTAGGTATTATGTAGAACTGATTTAATGATGAGTCATAAATTGGTCATGCTAGTCATTGCAATTACACTTCATCTGCATAATTTTTACTGCAGTCTATACCCAGGATGATATTGTACCTTCTCCACCATTCTGGGTTAATATCCAACCCTCTCCAAGCATGGCTCCCACACATCCATAATGTATAACCCATTGCTTACTACCAGTAGGTACTCCAAACTGCACCCTGCCTCTTCCCTGTTGTTCTCACTTCCTCGTGGTCTGCCCCTCTTTCACCCACCCCTTCTCACCGCATATATCATATTTCACCAGACTCAGGTTGACTTTTCTATCCATCATGAGGCAAAAATCGACCAAGGTTTCAAATATCATTCATTATTCAGAAAACAAATAAACCCTTTCATGTGCTATGTGACATTACACTGATGGTTATTGGTTAGCACCTGTCGTGATGTTCATGTTCAGAACACATATTTGTTACATAAGCACCATTGAAAGGTTGTAAAGCACAAACCAGAGCCCTCAATATTTATCCCCTTCAATTTTTGATGAAGTCTTCCATCCTGGCATTGCTTGCCACCAGACGTCATTCCTGTAGCTCAATGCTATTCTGGAGAGCTTTCTTCACACCATTATGTATGGCTACGGCAGAGGAATCTTTCTTTTCATTATAAACAAATGTTTTTGGACCTGGATTACCACATTTGTGCACTACCTCAGTTGGTCTGAAACATTGGTCCGTCTATCCATAACTGGACAATAGTGCAACAATCGTTGCATGTATCTGCTTAATTCCCTGCAGCTGGAGCGCTCACAAGAGGCTTGAGTGGTTAAGTGTGGCTAACAGAACCATATATCCCTAAAAGCCTTCTGGTAAAAGGTCCAAATACCGCCACCAGCGACATCCTAGTCATCTGTACTTAGATTACCAATAACGATTCAATGGAGAGCGAATCTATTGATTCGCCGACTTGGGTTCCATGCTTGGTAAAGGTCCTCGCGGCCGAGATACATTGGCCGATGCACATGATGGATGCCTCCGGCGTAGACTCTGGCCCCTCCAGGGACAATATTTAAATTGGCGGAGGGCAAAGATCATATGTTTTCCTATGTCAAGACGGGAATGGTTGCTGGGGAAGGCGTGGGTATCTGGCCGATGTGACACGCTCTGCCGGCCAGGCGGGTCCTCACTTCTGCAGGTGTGACACGCTCTGCCGGCCAGACGGGTCCTCACGTCTGCCGGCCAGACGGGTCCTCACATCTGCCGATTTGACACGCTCTGCCGGCCAGACGTGTGCTCACATCTGCAGATGTGACACCCTCTGCCGGCCAGACGGGTCCTCACATCTGCCGATTTGACACGCTCTGCCGGCCAGACGGGTCCTCACGTCTGCAGATGTGACACGCTCTGCCGGCCAGACGGGTCCTCACATCTGCCGATTTGACACGCTCTGCCGGCCAGACGGGTCCTCACATCTGCAGATGTGACACGCTCTGCCGGCCAGGCGGGTCCTCACATCTGCAGATGTGACACGCTCTGCCGGCCAGGCGGGTCCTCACATCTGCAGATGTTGCCCTAAATTATGAGACACAGTGGCTTAAATATAAACCTAAGAAACACAAATTTTAAAGGTCCTATGTTGTGTATTTTTCAACGAGTTTTCGTGATTCCTTCAATCGCTGGAAGGTTTTAGGCTCTTGACCATTATGGAAGCCTACCACGGTTGGTGGAATATGTATGTATTTGTTGTATCAACTAAGCCGAAATACGGATGAACGTACCATTGTCTAGTGGGTAGCGCGTTCGATTATTGGATAAAGATCTCATATCTCTCTTCGCAATTAGTTAGGGGTTTCTTACTCCCAGGAGACATGGCTCGTCTCTACCTTGACCCTACCCTTTGTCGCAATATGACCCAGCGGAGTTCCTGTCGGTGCCATATCATTAGTCCATCCATAACCCGGTCACCCTGGAAGGACCCTGAAAAACTGGCCGCCAGCCGCCTAGCATATTTTAGATCAAACAAAAGCCCAATGACGACTGTGTTTCCATGGAAACTATGAAAGACGATGAACGGGAGTTATGGCCATACTCCGCGCCAGTCGCGTTGCTGTCGAACGCCAGTGATACGGGTGTATGTCGTGTAAGGCGCGGCTGTTCTTCCCCCATGCAGGTGGGTGGATGGGGGAGGGGGGGGGGGGTAATGACGAGGGCGGATATAAAGGAAGGATATCGCAAATAGGATAATCGGGTAAAGAGGCAACGCCTGGTGTGGACGTTGAGTCAGTCTCCTCACCGTCCTCCCTCCTCACTCCCCCTTCCTCCCCACTCTCTCTCACTCTCCGGGGCAGCTGCATATCCCGCCATGGCCCATGCTAGCCGGGCTACAATTCTGATCTCGGATTTGTACATTTCCGCACGCCATGACGCGCCGTGGAATGGTGGCAACATATAAGTTATAAGTATAAAGGACTACATTTGCCGGGGTGATGATATAGGGTGGGAGGAGGGCCTTGGGTAGAGGTGTGTGTGTCGGGGGCGGGGTGGGGGGTAGTGTTGCCATGGTCTTTGACGGTGACAGGCGCCGCCGCGCCCACACTGATGAGCTACCATTGAGAATCCGATCAATACATCCATTGTGGCCACCCTCTCAAGCAGAGGGAGGGGGGGATGGTGGTGGAGCGACGGGGCAGCATAAGAGCGGCCTGGGGGCATGGTTAGGGTACGATAGCGGCTACCCCTGTCAGGCCCGCCCGCCTGCCGCGGGGAATCGGGAAACTAGAGCCGATTAGCGGCGGCAGCGGACTGACCCGGCCTGGTACTCCTTCCAGAGTGGGTTATGGTAGGGGCACTGAGTGCGGCGCCGCGATGGCGGGTGGGGGGAGGGGCTGGGGTAGCACAGCCTCGTCCGTCGGGGCTCAGTCGTTGGATAATCCGTAGGCGTGTGGCTCCCACCAAGGTTATCTCGATGAGCGAATAATCTGCGTGGCCTGTACGTATCGCTGTATGAGTCCGGTTTATTACTGCGGAGGAGGCAACAATATCTGAGATTTTGCCATACCGGAAATAAAATATTTGGAGTGGCGGGTTAGACCACTGACAATGGAAGTAAAGTTTTAGACCCCCGGTGCAGAGGCCCGGGTTCGAACCCATAACCGATTGTTGTGCATCTCATCCCGCTTGTGAACTGATATCTCATCAACTGGCCAAGGTCGATAAGGCTGGATTGAGAATACCCTGTGGTAATCACTACACATACTGGTAAACGAAACGCAATCCGTTCCTTGGTTACAATGCTTGCTCTCTTCCATCATGGTTTGTTTGCTTCAGTAAAAGCCACACAATGCTGGGTTAAAGGCGTGATCGAGTCTGTCGTCCTTTTTTTGATGCCGATGCATATCTCCGAAGCGCTTGTCTGGCTTTATCCATGTCGCCGGGCGCCGGCTTTCACTTAACCTGGTGTCAATCAAACTGCTAAGGTCGAACTACTCCCACTCGTCTATACCCCCCCCCCTCGTCCACACCCACACCTGCATACACAAATACCCCCCCCCCCCACCCTCACATACTTCCAGGCCCCGCCTTCGCACATTGGCCAGCTAGCCCCACCCTTTCATCCATCCGCTATCTTCCTCCCCTTGTGTTCATTGCTGTTTTGCCTTCCTAAAAAAAGGCCCTTTATGTCTGTAAAAGCCTGGCACCGGCATTGCAGGCTCTCTCCCTCTCGCTGTGTGTCTCCCTCTCTCCCTCTCTCTCTCTCTCAACCTGTCCGTCTCTCTCTCTCTCTCTCAGTGTTCGCGGAGCCGGCTCTTCGCATTCGCCGTCATTTTTACCTAAAAAAACACGTGGTGTGTTTTTTGCCAAAAGCCGGTGACATACCGCCGTACTTACCATTGTCGTTACACTCGTAATGACGACTGTTGCTACAGGACGCGATGCGTACCCGACCCATGGGCAGTATAGCTCGGGGAAGTCGATGGCTGGGGGTGTGGGGCTGGGGCATTGAGGCAGCGACATGGTGCGGGAAAATGAGTCACTTATGGTTCGTTTATTGTCTTTTGTATCAAATCGTGTTCTTCTTTTATCGATTGTATCATTGTACGATGTATTGAAGCAGTATCCGTGTTTGCCTTGCGTAACCGTGGGTTTTGTTTTGTAGCAGATCATGTTTTATAATCAGCTTATTGCAAAGTAGTGTCCGAAATTATGGCACCGCCCTGTTTGAAAACAATTCCGCGGACGGATGTTGGTGGTTGGGGTGTGTATAATCCCGTTTTGAAGGAACCCGCCCAGTATTTCCATATCTACGCCCCTCCACACTTATAATGATAGATATAATATGAACACAATTTATGATATGATATGCTTTGAACTCGTTTTTGGGTGTTGGAAGTTCTGTCTTGTCGACGCCACTTTACCCTCTTAACGTCTTGCAGTTGTTGTTCCAGCTGCAGCAGCAATGACATCAAACCATGGATGTACAAGGTACATCTCCTAGAGGCGCTCCTGTCTGGATTTGGAACTCGTCTCAAGCTCTCAAAAAGTCCCATCATACCACGATCCGCCTGATCCATCCCTTCGCCCCCCCCCCCCCCCCGATCCCTTTTTACCCCCTCCCCCACCACGCCCCCCCCCCCCCGCCATGCAAGGACCCCAACCGACGGGTCGGCATGGCGGTGTGCCCGGCTCACACCCCCATGGACCGCTACGGGAGGTGCTGCTGGGAGAAGGCAAAGGTCATGTAAATATCTCACTCCCCGTGACGGTCATCCCGCCTCCATGCCAAACACAGAGAGGGAGAGGCGCGCCCCGCCGGATCAGCCAGCAACAGCCCAGCCCAGCGCCCTCACTGCCACCCGCCCCGCCCCGCCCCGCCCTCCATTCCCAAGGATATGACGTCATGGACGGCCCGACGCCGACGTTCGCGACACTCTGCGGCGACACTGAAAAACAACTGACGCTTGTTTTGTGGATTACTGCGGAACTCTCTCGATGGTGGTACACCCTCTACCGGCCGTCGCCCAGCGAGACGCCCCCCCCCCCCTCCCTCTCCTATCCACCCCGCCAACATGAGGACCACGTGACGCCAGAAACGCACTCCTGGCAAGCCAGGACGCAACTGTCTTCTGGAAGATGCCGTTGATGCTCGTGTACTGGAATACTCGGTGCAGATGTACTCGAAAACTTGATATCTATGACAGGTGACGTCATGACACGGTTGCGTGTTTGTTGTGTATTAAGATGTATGATCTGACCACGAGGTTTGCTTTATTGGAGTCTTCATCCGATCGTATCTCGTCACTCTGGTGTTTACGAGAAGGTCAGGCACTCCGTCGTGCGAAAACGGATCAGAAACTCCCGCCCGCTGTAGACACTCAAGACAATTGAAAGCTGCAGTTCGCGTCTTGTATCATATCTTAACAGCCTGGCGGAGCTTCAGACAGCGTGTATTCAATCTAACAATGGTTTTAACAACCATGGTGTGTCCCATGTTATGTTATGGTCCCCACGCCATGGTTTCTTGGGTCACACGACGTACATGTTTGTCGTCACGTATCACGGGAATCAAATTGGGGAAAACAAAGACAACCGTGTCTGCCAAAGCAAGGGAAATACACTGGTCATATGATGTTACCACGCGTCTGGTCTTAAAGCGTCTTTATTTACTGTTTGTGGTTTATTTCTGGTTTTTTTTTGGTCTTTCTGCATGGTGTAGCTATTTATTTTATGTTTTGTGCCAAATGTGTTTAATTTCTTTTGGGCTGTTTTTTTTTAGTTCATGATATTAAATATAATAGTCGAGTATTTGCTTTCTGCCCTCTTTTATTCGTGGAGAATGACGAAGGCTTTTGCGTTTTATGTATTTATTGTTTATTTTGGCGATACAAATACCGACAAGTTACGAATCTCATTCGGTTAGTTTGTGTGATATACCCGTATAAACAATTGTAGAAGATATGTTTATTGTGCAATAATATTTGGGAGAGTATTTTTACGTCTGTGTATTGAATTCTCAATTACTAGTCATTATATGTAAGTCGTCATCTGTGCTGAGATTTATTTGTGTGGAAAGAAATACAGAGTAGCTTACTTACTGAGATAACCCCGATCGCTTGAAAGCTGACCAGTTCGTAGCTGGGGTGTATTTTATGCTTTGGCGACAATGGATCGCTGGTTGAAATATATTTCTGGTTATGTTCTATGGCCATTGTCAATGCTGGTGCTGTTGTATCTCTCACTCACGAGAACTGTTGTTCACAATGACTTTCCAGGTCGGTAAGCCACCATTGCCCATTATACTCATTTCTTAACCCCATGTCCGATTTCCGCTTACCTTGGGGCGGGGAGGGGTGGGGGGCAACACTATAGAAGTTACTCTTATGAACCTTGTGATGTGTTCACTGTCTATTTATGATGTGTTTACCATCTCTGTATGATGTGACCACCGTCTCTTTATGAGAGGTAATTATGACAGGCATAAGTGATCACGTGACACATCACGTGATTGCGTGGGATCGACTTAAGAGAGATTGTTTTCCCGTCGAGCGGCGGACATTATGGTTAGTGTATAATGCTGAGTCACGTGACGTGTATCTGATATCCTCGTCTGAGGTCAACACAAACCTAACTGTAAATATTATAGCGTTGTAGTATCGGATGTCGAGGACTATTTAACTTTTTACCATTCTCATGCATACATATATTCCTGCAGTGAATGTCTAGGTGCTACGTATATCAGTTTAATCTAGTCGAGGGAAGTAGTTGGAGAGACCCTCATGGTCGCAACAATATTTTGTTTTACCGTCAAACAGACGCATTTTATCTATTGTGAGTGACTATAGTGCTGGCCTTAATAGAGGTTGAAGGTTGTAATGATATAGTTCTCACAAATCAGGTGGATTCACCGATGTCGCTTAATGTATCACTTTGGAAAGGGCGTCTTAGAGATTCCCTGCTGGTCTATGAGCTTGCGTACTACTGTATTGGGTTGTGCTCCTGTAAACAGATCGTACGTCCTGGAACTACACGCCACAGACAGGGGTGGGGTGAGCGGTTCAGTGGAAGTTACGAGCCCGCAATTCTATCGTTTACATGCTAATTTAAGTCGTAACTTTACGAGCAACCAAGTATTAGCGTGAGGCCATTGTAATGCAATTTGTTTCTGGACAGTATTGATGAAATTAAGGTTGGCAAGATATTGAAGATATGAAGAATTCTTATGAATTCATCCTGCCTTTCCATATAGCTGGTTTACTGTTGGCGTGAGCAGGCGTGAGCAAAGATGTCAGTGGAACGATTCCAAAGTTATTTCTATCATGTATTCCTTCAGTGTGAAAATCTATAATGGTAATAATTATTGAGCGTTGGGTGAAACGGCGAAAAAGTCAGTAAGGATCAAAATCTTAAAAATGTATAAATTGTTTTTTGGGGCTTGGCTGATATTCACCATTTTGGACACTTGTAGTTACGGCATTCTTTGAAGTAACACAATTTTAACAAATGTCAATCTTGTACAGTTACCGGTATGTAGTTTGCTACAAGATGAGTTTGGTGTAATCTACTGGTATATTAATTGGGTATTTATTTGCTACTATGACTACATATAGTAAGCTGACACTGACGTATCACCCGTCCAAACGGCAACGGAATTTGGGTCCGTGTTTGCCGAGGGTGCTTGCAAGGTTGTTTTGATTGTACGTGACCTTAGCGTTCATGATAAGATGTCTAGATCACTAGGTCACTTTGCTAGACAGATATAATACCTTATTGGGACCGGGCGGATGTATAATCCCAATGTTAACATGTGTGAGTGGGCGACCCGTCACACTAGTACATCTACATATTTTATTGACTAGTCGACGCTCTTTCATATTGGTGTATAGTTTTAACATCTCCATGTCGAGCTCCTCAAGGTTTTGAAATACTACTACCGTCTTGGTAAATATATATATATACATATGGGTATACGTTCTTCTGTAACTAGGTAGTCTTACCGCTCTGTTGTTTTCACTCGCCAAAATATTATTACTAAGTCAAATCCTATTCAAACAGTTTTCTGGTAAGCTAGACCGGCTGAGAAGTTGCATTGAGGGCTGGACCAAACAGTACATGAACATGACCATACACGGTCATGTCCCTGTTACATGTACAGAAATCTTTCAGCGTTGAGGGGAGAATGGGCATAAATAAGTGAACTTGAAGTCACTCCGTATCTTACAGGTTACCGCTGTGTCGTTTTTTGACCGTGTTTACGCTCCGTAAGACCTGTTCAAAGCTCTTATTTAATACTACTTGTTACTCAATACGATGTGTTTGTGTTCTATTAAATATCAGTTTATTAAAGTGGTTTGTTGTTGAGCAAAGTAAGATGTAATAAACAATAAAACTTCTGTTTGTCGTTTTTTTTTTTCATATATGGCATTTCAGTTATTATTGCTGAATGCCATTTTAACAAAAAGTAAACATTTGACTTTTGTGGTGACGCACATTGGCGTAACCCCCATGAATGTAATCTTCCGACAGTTGGCGTTTCTCACTTTTATGTATTTAGACTTTTACGCCTCCTTGCGGGAGGGTTCTATAGTGTTTACGGCTGTTTCAACAGCCAAGGTGCATCCCTCTGATCTGACAACCCTCCCCCGCCAAAATTGTTAATCTGGTAAATTTAACATATTGGTTACTACAACATATTTATTAAAGCACCGAATAACCGATCTCCTAAGTGTAGTGCGATGTGGTTACTTCAGCACGCACGACGCAGCCTGCAACAACACTGGTGCCAGACCTGCCAGTTTCATCGCCATTCTAATATACCCCCTTGGAGGCAACAACACTGGTGCCAGACCTGCCAGTTTTATCGCCATTCCAATATACCCCCTCCGAGGCAACAACACTGGGGCCACCCCTGCCAGTTTTATCGCCATTCCAATATACCCCCTCCGAGGCAACAACACTGGTGCCAGACCTGCCAGTTTTATCGCCATTCCAATATACCCCCTCCGAGGCTCCTCTGAAATCTACCGGTAATCCCGCTGTAGTATATGTAACTGGAAAAGAACGGTTTCTGAGATTCACGTCTTGTCAATGGCGGATGATCAGGAAGTTCAATTCGGTGCTGAATACATACCGAAGAAACCACATGGAACGTTGGTGCTGTCCGTTTCAGGAGTCTTGTACTGTTGTACTAATGTCTACTCTCTACGCCTGGGCGACTGAAAGGCTTGTCCAGTAGATGGCGGCATTTACTCGGCAATAAAACGAAAAGAAGCCGGCAGTTCATTGTAGGGAAGCCAAATTTTGTACTAATACCCGGGAAACTTTGGAACAATACGTAGGAAATAGCCATAGCCTAATATATTAAAGTATTTGTATTTATATATTATATAAAACTCCGGAACGTGTTTAGGTAATTATATACTATTTGCTATAGCGATTCAAAGTGCAAACTCGATTGAAATCTAGTCCGATAAATTTAATTTCATTTGGGCCTTAACAGCACCTGGAGTGAACATAGGCTTCGCCTTAAGTTTGTAGCTGTTTTATTCAGATGTCGGGCTGTGTTTCTATCCGAACAAAATTCTCGACATTTGCAAGCGTCCAATATTACGCTAAAAATAGCGAGGATGAGAGAATCTGAACTTGGGAAGAAATGAGAGGGTGGGGGGTAGACCACTAAGGTACCGCCAAGTAACAGCGGTCTATATCCCTTTGTGACGAACGACCAACAGGTCGCAAACAGAATGGAACCAGAACACCGTTGTTGTTAATAACCTTTTAATATTTCACTTCTGTATAAAGTATAAACTCACGATTTTTTTTCCACCTTTTTTGGGCGATTATATGTAAAATAAATTATTTCATAAATAGACAGTTATGCTTGTTGTTTCTTGATTCAATCAACCTTGCAAATGCACTGCACTGCTAGTCCTACTGAAGAGAGTTCACAAGGCTACATCGGCGAAAACACCTCCCTCGGGTTTTGAAACCAGTATAAAGCGAGCGTTTGCTGTTAAAAAACAAAATGAAGTGTCTGTTGTAGCCGAAAAAAACACCACAAGGATAATCAAGCAACTAAATTAGGACAAAAGTCGAGACGAAACGATCAAAACTGAACACCACAACAGCGATGGTACCACATATACCCCAATCACACTAAAACGATCATCTCATTTCACAACCAAAGACAATATTGAATACTATCAACTACAAGTATAAAATCAAACTTGGTACATAATCTTGCAATAACTGTCAGTCTCTGTTTAGAAGAGATATCACCTGTTATCCGCGCTACCACACTCGCATATGGAAATCCAACATTAAAACTCCTCACGAGATGGCAATGTAAATATTAAATAAATATTATAATTAGCATTTAATGTTAATTTAAATTCATTAAGTAACTTGCCAGCGTTCTAAACCAATACTATGTGGGTCGCAATGCGTTTAAGGGAAACAGAATGCGACCCATAATCTGCCAACTAGAGACACAATTAGAGACGTGGTGTGCTCAGTTATACATCTTGTTAACTTGTGTATCTGCAAGTGTACATAAGTCGTGTCTCAGTGATGATAACATAGAGGCAACAAGTAGAATGATACAGAACGTGATAACTACTCAATATCCGCACGGTACACGATGGAAATTCACTATCTAATTAAATAAACTTATAATTATATATTCATAATTCATAATTATCAAAATGAAAGCTCTTTCCCAAAACCACGTGTCATCATGCCTCAAGACAGTCCAGGGGTAAATAGCATATCTCTGTGCTATATAGTTACATCCAATGTAATTCTATTTATCGTGTTCAACATGTTTACCACATGATTCCAAAACTGACGATAGCGCAACTTTTATCAAGGGGATTAACTTGTACGGTAATATGCCTCGTACTTCATCACACAAGCCGCAAGTTGCCATTTTCCCGCGTTTCCGCAGATTAAATACCCAGGAGTGGCCATTACTTCATCTAAAATCACGTGACATTAGGTTGTGTCACGTGACAGAGGCAGCACCCGGGGAGGGTTTCACGTGACAGTGCAGCCAGCGCCCATAGAGGGTGTCACGTGACAGGGTCAGCACCCACGGATCATGTCACGTGACAGGCCACGAGACCTGAAGTCAGACAGCAATAGATGTGTAGCCTTATATACAGTGACCCCTTCTAGTGAGCGAGTTTCTCCCGGCCCGGGGTTTCAAAATATGTTGCCAAGCTCAGATCTAATACACAGACACGTTACAACGCTACATGTTAATACACTTCCCTTTCGTTAAAGGGAGACTCCATTTCGCCACTGCACAGAACTTTGCATCAAACAGAACGCACAGGCCATACCGCAATAAACATTTGTTTACTGAAGCGTCCATTTTTTTGTATCGCCTTCCTTAATTTCACGTTCAATTACGGAAGACATGCTGAGACATTAAAGGCAGAGAGAAAACGTGAAAAATGCGATAACAATATTCAGGTCATAACAATTAACATACATAGAACCAACCAGCACCAGTTCAGGCAAAAACGTTGCCGTAACATATATATTGGGTCCTACCATGATACCTCCCCCCCCCCCCGCAACACTAACAAACCGTTACAGAGTGACATAACGCCCCCTACACACGAGACAAAACATTGCATCCACACAACTCATACGTAGCGACACAGTACATCGCACCGCCGCTAGAGGGCACATAGCAGGTTACGTTTGTCCTTTGTTTCTGTCAAAAATATAAATTAGGGACAAATTAGAGAAATCGGCCGTTTTAACGCAGAGTTTTTGCACTCAATTAATCACACTGCTTCTGTTGAAGCTGTCGAACGCGCGGTCTCTTTGTCTAATGGCTGTCACCAAAGTCCGTCGAACGCTTGACAGACACCAAACGCCTTACTCAGCCTGAAAGAGATACGGAGAACTACATCACACCACAGTGAAATAAATACAAATTGGAATCGATGACATGAAATGTTGGTGAACCACAGCTAAGTGTAAGCTGGAATAGATAATAAATATGAAATGTTGGTGTACCACAGTCAAATGCAAGCTGGAATAGATAATTAATATGAAATGTGGGTGTACCACAGTCAAATGCAAACTGGAATAGGTGACAAGAAATGTTTGTCTGTTAGGCCACTTTTATGCACACGAGATCTTAATCCTAGGGGACAGTAGTGGGGTTGGATGAAACACGTGCCACGTGCAGGGTGCGAACCCATGACCTGTTGGTGAATAGCCCATCCGTTCAAGCATTGAACAATGGACACCGATGATGTCGCTCCAATTTCACCCACTCACCGTCGGTGCCTTGTCGGTGGAATCCGTTTCCAAGTTGCCTCCACTGGCTCCGGCGTCATCTGACGTAGCGATGACGTCATCCGCGTCTCGACTGACGTCATCAGTCGGGGCAGGGGCGGGGGTGACAGAGGAGGAGGTAGAGCTGGCGGCCGCCCCCGCGTCACCCTCGATCGCCGGAGCGTTCCCAGCGACCGCCTCGTTGCTACGGAGACCACCATCACTATGGCAACCAACGGGGGCTGATGCCTCAGCCGCCGACGGTTGCTCCGCGGAGTCAGACATCGAAGTCACGTGACCTTGGGCCGCTTGGCCGACCTCCAGGCTGGCCGCAGCCTGGTCCTGTAAGTCTCGCCCTTCACCTTGGGACGGTGAAGGGCTACTGGCAGCGTCGCCTTCCTGCACGGAAGGGGTCTCAAGGTCATTGCCCGCCTTAGCATCGCTGGCGATTGCAGCGCCATCTTCGGGGAGAATGTCTGCCGCTTCAACGGACGAGGAACTAGCCTGCGAAGGGTCTGCCGGTCCAGCTTCCGGTTCCTGTTTATCGCTATTAGCATTTGCGCCACTAAAAGTTTGTGTCTCCGTCACCACGTCTGGAAAGCAAACGAAGAAACTTTTGTTGCAGTAGACGGTCATATTTTATATAGAAGTTTCTTGGCAAAAGAGTAAGATAAGGTTAAAAGAGGACTACGAAAATATTACACTGTTTTTAATAGCAATGAAACAATTCTCCATTAAAGCATTTTCCAAATAGTAAAAAAAAAGACATTTTTTTTATCCCAACAACGCAGCACCACGTCTTTCTTACTTGTGATTACGGCAGACGTAGGTTCATCAACACCGGAAACAGAATCAGCGGGGGCAGTGGCAGTGACGGGAACAGCGGGGGCAGTGGCGGTAACGGGAACGGCGGGGGTCGCAGCGGTGATGGGAACAGCGGGAGTAACGTCGCTGGCGGCAACAGCCGGCTTTTCGGTTTCGGACAGAGGCTGAGGGGTTAGCGGCACTCCAATGGAAGCGGAGGGAGTTAGGTTATCAGTTGGAGCAGCGGCCGGGGGAGCCACGGGCACGGCAGAAGCACGACTATCCACCTTCTCCAACACCTCTTGTTCGGCCGCCGTCGGAGTGGGAGCTTCAGATGGACCATCGGTGGTAATAACAGGTTCGTTCTCCTTGGATGTCTCATCTGGGGTTTCAGATTTCTCCTCATTAGTGGGATCAACTGGTTTGTTAGCTGTAGTACCGTTAGCTTCAGTAGAGGGGGATGTTCCAGCAACAGGATCAGCGGGTAAGTTCACGCCCGTACCGGAATGGGGAGGGGTCACCACTGTCGCTGTACACTCAGCGCTGGGTGTAGATTCTTTTGAGTCGATAGAATCCACAGTTGAGGGCGTAGATTCTTCAGCTGCAGGGCTAGCGGGGGACTTCTCCTCTGAAGTTTTGCCTTCCTCGGCGCATGGCTCGGCCACGTCATGCTGTTCCGCCTCGCGGGGCACCCCCTCCGCAGACGGCTCTTCCAGTGCGGGTTCGGCGACGTCCGCCTCCTCCTCCTCCCCGACGCTGGCGTAGGAGTCCTGGCTGAGCTCCGGACCAGTCTCGCTGGCGAAGGTGGCGCTGTCGGCGGAGTGGGCGCTCACGGTCTGCCAGCCCGGGGACAGGGAGTCCCCAGGGGAGCTGTGGGACGGGGAGGCCGAAGGCACCGGTGGGGGGGAGACCGCTTCCGTGACGATCCAGGAGGAGTCGTGGTTCAGTTTGAACGTGTGTTCCTGGATAAACCGCTCCAGAGACTCGGCGCTGTCGTCCAGCTCCGGGTGGTCCATGTAATCCAGATCGTCTAGGTGCGGGGCTGGGACAGTAGCGGCGGAGGCGGTGGCGGTGGCCGCCGGGCCAGTCTTCTCCCGGGTTACGTCCTTGGCGCGGACGTCAAAGTGAGCCCCATCGTCCTCCTCCGTCTCGTTGGCGTCTTCGTCCCCCTCGTGGTCGGCCTCGTAGTCAAGGTGATCGTCGTGGTCGTGGGGGTGGCGGCCCTCGTCCTGCCAGACGGCGTCCTGGCCGGCGCTGTCCTCCTCCCAGTCCTCCTCGCTTGTCTGCGGCACGTGGCGCACCGGCAGCGAGGGGTTGAACTCGGCCGCATCCGGGTTCAACAGCGTCGAGTGGCCGAGGTTGTCGGGCACTTCCGGGTCCATCGTCGGGTCCCACTCGAGTTCGTCTGCCGGGAAGACAACCGGCTGCTTCTTGAAGGTGACAGTCTTCCCGTTGGGGGCGCCCCCCATGCCGCGCCCGCCGCCGCGTCCGCCGCTACCGCTGCGGCCTCGGCCTCGGCCCCCTCGGCCGACCTCGGCACCGCGACTCCCGCCGCCGCCACCGCGCCCGCCTCGACCCGACTCCCCGCCGCGCCCGCCGCCACGGCCACTACTCCAGCCTCCTTCGCCGCGGTGAACCGCTCCGCCGCGCCCACCGCGCCCGACCTCTCCGCCGCCGCCGCCGCCGCCACTGCGATTGCCACCCCGTCCACCCCAGCCTGCCTCGCCGCTACCGCGACTGCCGTCCCGTCCACCCCAGCCGGCCTCGCCGCTACCGCGACTGCCATCCCGTCCACCCCAGCCGGCCTCGCCGCCGCCGCCACGACTTCCGCCACGGCCACCGCGACCTCCCTCGCCGCCGCGCCCCGCTCCCCGCCCGCGGCCCGCGTCACCGCCGCGACCGCCCCTCTGCGGGCTTCCACCCCGCCTGGGGGGAGACATGCCCTCGACATGCCCACGCCCGCCCTCGGTCCCGGTCCTCGTCGGGCGGCCGCCGCTGGGGGGTCCAGGCGGGGGGCCGCCACGGAAGTACTTCCCCCGAGGCGCCGGCCCCCCTGTCGCCCCGCCCCGGTGCGGAGAGGGCCCGGCGAACTCGTTGTCGATCTTGACGACCAGCAGATCGTTCTGCTCCTCGACAAAGCGTGACCCGTCATCGCTGCTCTGGGAGGTGTTCCGATAGCGCGGGGAACCAGCCTTGGGTTGATGCTCGACGGCGGGGGCCGAGGGCGACCCGCGGCCCCGCTGGCCGCCGCGACCACCCCGGCCACCGCCAGGGCCACCTGCAGCGCCGCCTACACGGAGATAGTGAAAAGACGCGTCATCAGTTACGCGCCTCACTAATAAATTACATAACATTATTGCCAAAAGATCTAATTTTCCACGACCCACTATGTATGCTTAGAACAATCCCAACAAACCCACTGTAGAGAACAAGTTGTCTAATACTGTAACATCTACATATAATATTAACTATACTTTTTAGACTACATAACTATGAATAATACTTGTCAATGGGAAAATAATAGGCTAAAATAACATTGAGTTCAACGAAATAACCGTTTGGCCCCCAACTAAGTGAATGATACCAAAAACGATTTGCGTTTTAAATATTTTGATTTGCAAATACAACATTCAGTGACGTAGTTTCCCCCGATAAGTCTTACTTAAAGCCCTTTGTTCACTTTGGGTTTCCTCTATCATATCCATGTTTTTCATCACTAAAATAGAAATTGAAAGCAATTTGATGACGGCCGTTCAAAGGCTCTGGAAATACATGCTCAGCACAAAATACAGATATGGAAAAGGGGATACTGCTAAAGACGCTACAGGTAATCTATATGCACATAACAGTATACACAGGTCTACAACGTAGAATATATATCAAACGATTCCAAACAAGGACCACATCACAGGTATTCTACGGTTCCGCTCACTACTTCCAAACAGTCACTTAAATATCTACACCAAGCGGGATTGTCTCTAGTTTACATGGGAACACAATTATCAGGCAAAACTAAATCTCGGTTTACTGGTCAATCAAGAGACAAAATTCTATCTGACATCTGGATTCTATTTCTGCCTTTTCGCAAATAGTTGGAACATAAATACATAGAAATATAACTGAAAACCATTTGTTCATGTAATAATATCCGTTCTTCCTTCACGCGTTAAAATAAAATATTAAGGTACCAATTTGAAATCGTCCAAACGAAGACCAGAAACAAGGTTTAGTCGTGCAGCAATCATGCGAACGTAACAACAAAACAAGTGCGAAATGTAAACTATAAATCAAAGGAACAATAGGGAACTATGTCCACACAAACCTCATAAAATGATGTCATCTCGACTGCAATTGTTACTTATTTTTTAATAACTACTAATGAAACATTTAAAATGTTCGGCAATAGACGCTACGGGTAAGTGTCACGTAAGTTCGTACTTTATTACATGTGATGATTTGATAGGCAGACGTTCTAAATGCGTTCAAGTGCGTGAAACTTTGAGAGACGCAGAACCTATATCGCATACAGTTAGTGTCACAGGAGGAGCATAAACTATCTGATAGAAGCAAACATTAACAGAATACGACCGTTTTATGACTGACATTATCGCTCTGGGTGATATGTTAATATGTTGAAAGCAAATTAATTGAAAATAATAAAATACGTTAGGCTTAGAAATGAAAATTTTCGTTTTGCAAAATTTCGCGTAAAGAAAAACCTTTAACAAGACTGTATGTGATAAAAGGTTTGAAAATATTGAAACATGAAAGATACAAACTGGGTAACAATTTTTGATATTCGACCATTAAATTAACTGCATCGATGATTGTAAGCTAATTCCAAAAAATTATCCAGTGACCTTATATCTTCGAATTAACTTACATCAGATGTGAAGCGAAGTCCATCATTCTCTTTCCATGACAGTGGTACAGTTTTCGAAAATAGACATATCTAGTTTCTCTCTATCTTTCGCCTAAATATGATCGATTACGAAAGACACTAAAGGCTAATAGATCAGCAGGTCATAAATGTATAAGACATCCCTAGTATATTGGAAACAGATCACATGTATATCTCGCTCAATGGATATTTGCTTAAAATCAATTTACGAAACTTTTGCCACCTACTTATCAACCCTAATAAATAAATGAACAAAAGCAAACTCCAGGCGAAACGAATGTTCACAATATATAACGATTTTAGTGTGATATTTGAGACCATACAAATAGTTTTCAACCAAATAACCAAACGCAAACAGCCACACGTCATAACAAAAGTCAAAGCATGTGTGTTTTTTTGCAAAACAAGCAAATAACTCATTCACAAAAAGCTAAATTTTCGCCACCAGCAAAACCCTGATCCAGCTTATCCAGAGTATCATGCTTTGATTAAAAAGTATTGCTCGCCAAAACAATGAGTCAGACACAGGCTTGAAACAGAACATGACCAATAGGACATCAATGCTAGCTCCATGCTAAGGTCATGCAATCAGAGACTTCTATGAAGCAATTCTGTCAGCCTTCTTGGACAAAACGGGGTTCACACAAACCACACGGGAGTTACTGGTTGCTTAGCAACACGCGGTCACGGGGAGCTGAGGCTAGGATAGAGGACCCGTGTAGGGGAAGAAGGTGGAGCGGAAGTAGGGTGTAGGGGCGGGGTGGATCACGTGACACCTACAGCTCGGATGACTATACGTGTTGTGGTGTGAAGACCACGTGGTCAGGCAGTGGCCACCACGTGGTCGAGTCTAAGGCAATGGCACTCATTATCGCCTATATTATGCTACAACGCCTTCTCTTGACAAATACGGGTGTGTTTCTGTACAAAGTGCAGGCGGAATTTGCAGATTGCAGATCACTTAACCACAGAAGCAGATATTACTTGCCTAGGAAAACAGATCGATCTCTTGACCGTAGAAGCAGATATCAAGCACGCCATTATCGTATTTAGATTGCAGACGGCATTTAGCCAAGGAATGTGCACCTGATTGCTGCAGCCTCGACGAGCATTAGTCATGTCCCTGTGCCTGGCGAATGCCCCCACCTCTCTCTCTCTCATGACCCCATAGACTCCGCATCAATAGACCGATCCATGCTGTCAATAATTCACTGACGTCGCTGTTGCTTCTATCCAATCATGTGGGTTAAGACGGACAAACCAGTCAGACGAACAAAGCAGCAGGTTACTGTGTTGTCGGTTTCAGAGATGAGTACTTCTCACTTCTACCTACCATCAGCTATGATTGTCAATTTCCTACTCACGCTTGGTGAAAAAGGACTCAAAGGTGGGCGGGGCTTAGCGCGGAGTGTGGATCGGTCTATTATCACGGGTTGCTGAAGCATTGATAAGTTCGACCATACCCTTACGTTGTTCTATATTCTGTATCTCTCTAATGCCATCATCTCCTGCACCAAAATGCGGTTTCCTTCGTCGGTCGGTTTTAGCATTTAACTAAATCTAATGCAGATAAATGGATGCATATCCTTTATGCAGTTAGCATCTCTCAGGCAGCTATATCACTAATAAATCAAGGTGCAGGGAGGGGAAAAAAGAAAATGGGCGGCTGTGGGGGGGGGGGCAGGGGTAAAGAAGGGGGATGCGGGGGCAGAAGTGACATATTAAGGTAAGGGTAAGGGTGGGGGAGGGAGGGTGGGGGGGGTACGTGGGGTGTACCTTTAGACACGGACACCTCCCCCGCAAGGTTCTCCTCATTGACGCTGGCGAAGCGTCCGCTTCCAATACGACCAGCTATCACCAAGGCAACGACAGGACAACAAACACCGTCAGCAACTCCCCGTGACGTCACAAGAAACGAGCGATTACAGATCCGTGTACACACCTCTGTTAACTATGATACGCATATGATTATGTTAAATTACCACAATCAATATTCATCATATGACAGTTTTACGCTCTTTGACTTCCTGATAATTCATCATATCGATAATGTAAATGTTATCAACTGGTCGCGATATAAATCAGTCAATTCAATGAACCTTGCAACTTGCCACTAACTTCAGTACAAACATTTAGTTCTATCACACTAGTTCCAAGACAGTATATATCACTGTACTTGGGAAAACGCCTTGTCGTAATTTATAGAAGTTACACATATCTATATAGAATAACATAAACAGTCCATCGCTTGAACGACGAGGCATTTAGACAGTACGCAACAAGAGGGGTTGGTTCGGCGCGGATGAATATCAAAATGGCGGCGATGGGTTTGAGCGAACCGCATGGCTAGCTCCACGCGGGTCTTGGCTAGCCACGTTGCTGGCCTGGGCTAGTCACGTGTCGGGCCTGGGCTAGTCACGTGGCGGGCCTGGGCTGGCCATGAGGCGGGTCTGGGCTATCCACGTGACGGGTCTGGACTAGCCACGTGGCGGGTCTGGGCTAGCCACGTGACGGGTCTTGGCTAGCCACGTGACGGGTCTGGCCTAGCCACGTGACGGGTCTGGGCTGGCCACGTGGCGGGTCTGGGCTAGTCACGTGTCGGGCCTGGGCTAGTCACGTGGCGGGCCTGGGCTGGCCACGAGGCGGGTCTGGGCTATCCACGTGACGGGTCTGGACTAGCCACGTGGCGGGTCTGGGCTAGCCACGTGACGGGTCTGAACTAGCCACGTGACGGGTCTGGGCTAGCCACGTGACGGGTCTGGCCTAGCCACGTGACGGGTCTGGGCTGGCCACGTGGCGAGTCTGGGCTAGCCACGTGACGGGTCTGGGCTGACCACGTGGCAGGTCTGGGCTAGTCACGTGGCGGGTCTGGGCTAGTCACGTGGCGGGTCTGGGCTAGTCACGTGGCGGGGGGGGGGGGGAGCAAGATGGCGTACCTGGTCGTCTGCCCGGCTCCATGCGGCGAGAGGCGGGAGGTTCGGGATCCCTGGACACAAACATACGATGGCGTCAACTACACAACCGGGTGTGTGTGTGATGGGGGGGGGGGGGGGTGCAGTGTCTTACAACAGGGTGGGTGATATTGCAGGGGAGTTTATATTGTAAACGGTGTTTTTGTAAGAGGGGGACCAATATCTCGGCCACGTCCAATAACACCGCTACAAAAGGAGTCAATGTAAAATTATCCCACACAAGAGGGTTAATTGGTTACTGTGATAGGGGGCCAATTTGGTAATTATCATTATGCTTCGTCCTTTACCATGGGGTAAGGGCCAGTTCGTGCTTAGTATGTGGCTGAGGGCCATTGTGCCAGTCTGCCATATAGCAGTATAATCGTTAACATTTTTATAACAAATAATTCGCAGAGTACTACACACACATTGTGATACCGGATATGGAAACAAATCAACCAGGAAGTCCTGGTCAGAGAAACCAACATACTTGAATCCGAGGTAAAAATATAGATAGCGTCACATTTAACACCCTTTGGAAAAGTTACTCCAGAAACATATATAGATACCCGAGCATGGATACCCGCCCTGAATGCATGAGACTTCAGCGTTGCAATGAGAGTCTGAAAAAAGAAAAACTCACATTTGTTCAACCTTTTCTGTATCCCACTCCCGCTTCCAATCGCCCGATGAGCTCTTCTGCCGATCAATGCGCGCCTTGTCAATCTGCTGCCGCTCTTCCTTCCATTCGACGTACTCCCGCCGTTCCTTGCCGGTCATCTGCATGGCCAGATCCATGCTTGTCTTGGGCGGACCGCCCCGAAATCGGCTGGACGGCTGTGACAGCTGAGACAAGGAAAGGGGACGACTACAGTGTACAGCATGCCTTCAAGCATATAGTTCATTTATGTCATATACGTCATAAGAGGCGAAGATATAGCCCAAAAATAAAAAAGTACAAACATTCTTAACCACCATTCTATGTCACGAACGTATGGTTAAAGGTCCATTTATGTTTAATACCATTGCGAGATTGTGTTATCTTTAACACTAACGGCTAGAACCAAGTGGCCACAAATTGTGGAAGAATCGAGATTACATTTGGGAGAATAGTTAAAGTTGGGGAGACTATGCTAATTTAGTATAGATCTATGTCTCTTTGGAATGTCGGTTAAAGTCAGAAGCTGATGCAATAAAAGATATTTACCAGTAAAATACAAAGTAAGATTCCTTAAGTCGGCTTACAATTATTAAAGTCGTTATTGGAGTTGTTCATTTCATGGGACCAAAGATTTCATCACATAACATTATGGCTTATTATGAGATGGAATTCGTATTCGACCTCATATTCTCCTTTGCTCCGGCAACCTCGACACACCCTGTAATAAGCATCTACATACACCTTAGTAATGTGTGTGGCGTTCACCTGCTGGGGCAGAGGCTGTTGGGTTGCTATATACAACACGGGATTCCACTCACTTGCTTCTCCTTGTCAGACATAATCTTTGTCTTGACGTTGTCCATCGTGGGGCCGCCGTAGTTGCGAGGGTGTCGCTGGGGGGCGCCCTTGTTTGGCGCCGGTGGCTGGGGGCGTTCCCCAGACTGCCGCATTCCCTCGCGACTGCGGTCAGTCAGAAAGTTGTAGGTCGGGTCAGGAGGGGGGCCCTGTAAGACACAACCGCCCTCTGGCGTCAGTTCAGTTGACCTTCATTGGATTGGTGTCTTAACTGATGTGAGCCGTTGCCATGGCATCAGCACGCGCCCCCTTGAAACCACGTGGTTGGAATACGATGTTATATAAATAGTAGATTTTGAAATTAATTTGGGTGCTTGGTGAGGAAATGTAAGACGTACTATGCGGCAAACATGTGGTATAAAAACAGATGCGCGTTTTGAGATATTTGGTGTTGCGAAATAGCAATGAATTATCTGTGCGACAGATATGTGATAGATATGTAACAGACCAATAACAGACATGCACAAGTGATAGACACGTGGGTGTGAGGTGCCATACTTACATCAACAGGTGGAGATTTGGGACCTTTCTTCGTTTGCTCATATTCCTGAAAGATAACACGAGATTATATTGTTCTCTTACTAGTTCATACTTTCCAGTCGTAGCTTCATTTGACAACGAATCGACGATGGGTAAGTACTTCAAATTCCACAAAATAAAGCATTGTATTGAACCGACATGATAGAATGAGAATGGAATGTGTTGGATATGGGTTGCTAGCATCGTTAAGCGACGACCTTAACCTACATATCCAACAATGTCTCAACATATTATAGCTGAACAAATTCCAGCGTTTTGACCACCGGTAAAGCCGTTACCATTGGGTACTTACCGGAGCTTTCAGCTTTTGCTGCGTCATCTGGGCGAGACGCTTTCCTCGTCCGGTGGAAAACTTACTTTGTTTTCTCTGGTCACCGTTCGACACACCCTGTTGGGAGACATACGTTCTCACTATTCACTAATCGCAACTGACAAGGCATCTACTGATTTATACCAACACTTGTTTCCTGTTACGGAGGTAAAGCGCCAAGAACAGGGGCGCCATCTAGTGAAGGAGTACTTAACGGGTAACGCATTAATGTTTCGATCAACAGAGGGCAAAACTGTATCATGCGAAATCTGACAATGAAAAAGCAAAATAAGCCAACTCCCCTCATTATTAAACAAGAATGCATCAACAAAATTTGTTTAAGCCGGGTCCAGCAACCAGTAAGATAAAAGGTCCCTAGCTACCGGTGTGGTTTGAACCCGCAACCGGTTGGCTTGCAATGCAGTCTGATGCGTTATCTAGGCGCTTGACTCGCATCTATATGTATCGTGCACTAGGTCACGTGATCATGCGCGGACGTGACGTGTCTCAATCTGACGTGACCACTTTTTACTTGAATTATGAGGACACAGACCGTCGTTCAAGTGAGAGAAATTAAACTATGTTTACAGTAGCGCACGGCCAGGGGAAGTGGGCCTATAAGGGGCGGCATCTTTAATTCAAATGGCGTACTGCACGCACGCTAACGTTTTCAAACTTGCAGCAAACTTAGCCACAGCGGCTAACTCTTGGTAATCTCAGCTAAGACTACAGCTACTCTCTTATACGCCACGGCTCGTTCGCTTCAATGAGTGATTGGTTGGTTGGTTGTATCTGCAGGATGCTTCAACCAATTCTGGTCATATCGCGTCAATGGTAGAAGGAAGGGAGGAGCGGAGCCATGTCCCCGGGGTAACCCCTTACTCTTTGCGAAAAAGAACATGGGATCTTTAACCTGCGACCACACAGACATGACCACAGAGGGGCTCCCACCATCGATCCACGTGCCGTTAGGCTCACAGGTGGCCAGAGCGCTCAATGCGAGCGCCCTAGCCCACTGAGCTATCGGGGCGACCCTGCTTCAACGAGTGTAGCTCAGCTGCCGTCTTCACCCCATGGGCTACGCCAGTTTAGACACGATAGCTAGACATCTGGGGCCATATTCATAATCTCCACTTAGGCTACGCCACTAGACTTAGCGTTAAGTGGAAGATTTGTCGAGCGATTATCGGGTTCAAAATACATTAGTAACACAAGAAGGGCTTTTCTGAATTAAGAAAGTGCTAAAGTTATATTATAACGAGTTGGTGAAGCGGAGACGAAAAGGCACCTTTTGTGTGTAAGCTACATGTGGTTTATGAATACTGTTCCTGGGGAACAGAATGCGGGACCCAGAGCCAGGGTTAGCCGGCTCCGAGACACCATACCTTCATGTCCGAGTCCGGTAGTGGGGTGGACGCGGCCTTGAGGGTGAGCGCTCGGCCCCGTAGCTCGGCAGCACGCTTGTCTGCCTCGATCTCCTGCAAGCACCAGGCACATCAAACGTCAAGGTCATTTCCAAGGTGAGGGTCAAGGTCTGAGCATAGTCAACAAATAACACGTAGAGGATTTAAATAATAAATTTTATTAATTGATCACGTAACAGTAAAACGTTCTCCACTGACGTTTCTTGATGCCATTTGAATTAACTACTTGCATATATGGCATGGAATGAAAGCATTTATTCCTGAACTTTCGATACGAAATGAATTAATTAATTAATGGCACCGGGCAGATTTGCCAAAGATTTCAACATATTGTAATTAGGTATTACAACTCATTAACTGATATAGCATAAACATCCATGACTATAATTATGAACTTGAATGAGGTTGAAGGCTTTTTTTGCCTATACAGACCGCGTGTCGCTTTTGTAGAGTAAGATTCTTCTTGCGAATCTCCTCCATCTTCTTGTTGAGAAGTGCTTCCTTCTCCTCCTTGGTTAAGATATCCAGGAAGAGTTCTTTGTCCGGTTCTACTGCTGGGGAGGACGGTGCCTGCAAACAGCATAACACACATGTTACTACAGTGGCAGTGGGCTCTCACTGTGGGGAGGTCGGTGTATGTAATAACATAACATACATGTTACTACTGTGGTCGTGGGCTCTCACTGTGGGGAGGTCGGTGTTTGTAATAACATAACATACATGTTATTACAGTGGTCATGGGCTCTCTCTGTGGGGAGGTCGGTGTATGTAATAACATAACATACATGTTATTACAGTGGTCGTAGGCTCTCACTGTGGGGAGGTCAGTGTATGCAATAACATAACATACATGTTACTACAGTGGTCGTGGGCTCTCACTGTGGGGAGGACGGTGCCTGCAAACAGCATAACACACATGTTACTACAGTGGTCGTGGGCTCTCTCTGTGGGGAGGTCAGTGTATGTAATAACATAACATACATGTTACTACAGTGGTCGTGGGCTCTCACTGTGGGGAGGACGGTGCCTGCAAACAGCATAACACACATGTTACTACAGTGGTCGTGGGCTCTCTCTGTGGGGAGGACGGTGCCTGCAAACAGCATAACACACATGTTAGTACAGTGGTCGTGGGCTCTCACTGTGGGGAGGTCAGTGTATGCAATAACATAACATACATGTTACTACAGTGGTCGTGGGCTCTCACTGTGGGGAGGATGGTGCCTGCAAACAGCATAACACACATGTTACTACAGTGGTCGTGGGCTCTCTCTGTGGGGAGGACGGTGCCTGCAAACAGCATAACACACATGTTAGTACAGTGGTCGTGGGCTCTCACTGTGGGGAGGTCAGTGTATGCAATAACATAACATACATGTTACTACAGTGGTCGTGGGCTCTCTCTGTGGGGAGGACGGTGCCTGCAAACAGCATAACACACATGTTAGTACAGTGGTCGTGGGCTCTCACTGTGGGGAGGTCAGTGTATGTAATAACATAACATACATGTTACTACAGTGGTCGTGGGCTCACTGTGGGGAGGACGGTGCCTGCAAACAGCATAACACACATGTTACTACAGTGGTCGTGGGCTCTCTCTGTGGGGAGGACGGTGCCTGCAAACAGCATAACACACATGTTAGTACAGTGGTCGTGGGCTCTCACTGTGGGGAGGTCAGTGTATGCAATAACATAACATACATGTTACTACAGTGGTCGTGGGCTCTCTCTGTGGGGAGGACGGTGCCTGCAAACAGCATAACACACATGTTAGTACAGTGGTCGTGGGCTCTCACTGTGGGGAGGTCAGTGTATGTAATAACATAACATACATGTTACTACAGTGGTCGTGGGCTCTCTCTGTGGGGAGGACGGTGCCTGCAAACAGCATAACACACATGTTAGTACAGTGGTCGTGGGCTCTCACTGTGGGGAGGTCAGTGTATGCAATAACATAACATACATGTTACTACAGTGGTCGTGGGCTCTCACTGTGGGGAGGACGGTGCCTGCAAACAGCATAACACACATGTTACTACAGTGGTCGTGGGCTCTCTCTGTGGGGAGGACGGTGCCTGCAAACAGCATAACACACATGTTAGTACAGTGGTCGTGAGCTCACTGTGGGGAGGTCAGTGTATGCAATAACATAACATACATGTTACTACAGTGGTCGTGGGCTCTCTCTGTGGGGAGGACGGTGCCTGCAAATAGCATAACACACATGTTACTACAGTGGTCGTGGGCTCTCACTGTGGGGAGGTCGGTGTATGTAATAACATAACATACATGTTACTACAGTGGTCGTGGGCTCTCACTGTGGGGAGGACGGTGCCTGCAAACAGCATAACACACATGTTACTACAGTGGTCGTGGGCTCTCACTGTGGGGAGGTCGGTGTATGTAATAACATACATGTTATTACAGTGGTCGTGGGCTCTCACTGTGGGGAGGTCGGTGTATGTAATAACATAACATACATGTTACTACAGTGGTCGTGGGCTCTCACTGTGGGGAGGTCGGTGTATGTAATAACATAACATACATGTTATTACAGTGGTCGTGGGCTCACTGTGGGGAGGTCGGTGTATGTAATAACATAACATACATGTTATTAACATACATGTTATTAGTGGCCGTGGGCTCTCACTGTGGGGAGGTCGGTGTATTAATAACATAACATACATGTTATTACAGTGGTCGTGGACTCTCTGTGGGGAAGTCGGTGTATGTAATAACATAACATACATGGTACTACAGTGGTCGTGGGCTCTCACTGTGGGGAGGTCGGTGTATGTAATAACATAACATACATGTTATTACAGAGGTCGGGGGCTTACTGTGGGGAGGTTGGTGTGTGTAATAACATAACATACATGTTATTACAGTGGTCGTGAGCTCAATGTGGGGAGGTTGGTGTGTGTAATAACATAACATACATGTTATTACAGTGGTCGTGAGCTCACTGTGGGGAGGTCGGTGTGCGTAATAACATAACATACATGTTATTACCGTGGTCTAGGGCTTACTGTGGGGAGGTTGGTGTGTGTAATAACATAACATACATGTTACTACAGTGGTCGTGGGCTCTCTGTGGGGAGGTCGGTGTATGTAATAACATAACAAACATGTTATTACAGTGGTCGTGGGCTCACTGTGGGGAGGTCGGTGTATGTAATAACATAACATACACGTTATTACAGTGGTCGTGAGCTCACTGTGGGGAGGTCGGTGTATGTAACAACATGACACACATGTTATTACAGTGGTCGTGGGCTCTCTCTGTGGGGAGGTCGGGGTATGTAATAACATAACATACATGTTATTACAGTGGTCGCGAGCTGACTGTGGGGAGGTCGGTGTGTGTAATAACATAACATACATGTTATTACAGTGGTCGTGGGCTCTCACTGTGGGGAGGTCGGTGTATGTAATAACATAACATACATGTTATTACAGTGGTCGTGGGCTTACTGTGGGGAGGTTGGTGTGTGTAATAACATAACACACATGTTATTACAGTGGTCGCGAGCTGACTGTGGGGAGGTCGGTGTGTGTAATAACATAACATACATGTTATTACAGTGGTCGTGGGCTCTCACTGTGGGGAGGTCGGTGTATGTAATAACATAACATACATGTTATTACAGTGGTCGTGGACTCTCTGTGGGGAGGTCGGTGTATTAATAACATAACATACATGTTATTACAGTGGTCGTGGGCTCACTGTGGGGAGGTCGGTGTATTAATAACATAACATACATGTTATTACAGTGGTCGTGGACTATCTGTGGGGAGGTTTGTGTATTAATAACATAACATACATGTTATTACAGTGGTCGTGGACTCTCTGTGGGGAGGTCGGTGTATGTAATAACATAACATACATGTTACTACAGTGGTCGTGGGCTCTCACTGTGGGGAGGTCGGTGTATGTAATAACATAACATACATGTTATTACAGTGGTCATGGGCTCTCTCTGTGGGGAGGTCGGTTTATGTAATAACATAACATACATGTTATTACAGTGGTCGTGAGCTCACTGTGGGGAGGTCGGTGTATGTAATAACATAACATACCATGTTACTACAGTGGTCGGGGGCTCACTGTGGGGAGGTCGGTGTATTAATAACATAACATACATGTTATTACAGTGATCGGGGGCTCACTGTGGGGAGGTCGGTGTATTAATAACATAACATACATGTTATTACAGTGGTCGAGGACTCTGTGGGGAGGTCGGTGTATGTAATAACATAACATACATGTTACTACAGTGGTCGTGGGCTCTCTGTGGGGAGGTCGGTGTATGTAATAACATAACATACATGTTATTACAGTGGTCGTGGGCTCTTACTGTGGGGAGGTCGGTGTATGTAATAACATAACATACATGTTATTACAGTGGTCGTGGGCTCTCACTGTGGGGAGGTCGGTGTATGTAATAACATAACATACATGTTACTACAGTGGTCGTGGGCTCTCACTGTGGGGAGGTCGGTGTATGTAATAACATAACATACATGTTATTACAGTGGTCATGGGCTCTCTCTGTGGGGAGGTCGGTGTATGTAATAACATAACATACATGTTACTACAGTGGTCGTGGGCTCTCACTGTGGGGAGGTCGGTGTATGTAATAATATAACATACATGTTATTACAGTGGTCATGGGCTCTCTCTGTGGGGAGGTCGGTGTATGTAATAACATAACATACATGTTATTACAGTGGTCGTGGGCTCTCACTGTGGGGAGGTCGGTGTATGTAATAACATAACATACATGTTATTACAGTGGTCATGGGCTCTCACTGTGGGGAGGTCGGTGTATGTAATAACATAACATACATGTTACTACAGTGGTCGTGGGCTCTCACTGTGGGGAGGTCGGTGTATGTAATAACATAACATACATGTTATTACAGTGGTCATGGGCTCTCTCTGTGGGGAGGTCGGTGTATGTAATAACATAACATACATGTTATTACAGTGGTCGTAGGCTCTCACTGTGGGGAGGTCAGTGTATGTAATAACATAACATACATGTTATTACAGAGGTCGGGGGCTTACTGTGGGGAGGTTGGTGTGCGTAATAACATCACATACATGTTATTACAGTGGTCGGGGGCTCACTGTGGGGAGGTCGGTGTATGTAATAACATAACATACATGTCATTACAGTGGTCGTGAGCTCACTGTGGGGAGGTCGGTGTATGTAATAACATAACATACATGTTATTACAGTGGTCGGGGGCTCACTGTGGGGAGGTCGGTGTATGTAATAACATAACATACATGTTTTTACAGTGGTCGGGGGCTCACTGTGGGGAGGTCGGTGTATGTAATAACATCACATACATGTTATTACAGTGGTCGGGGGCTCACTGTGGGGAGGTCGGTGTATGTAATAACATAACATACATGTTATTACAGTGGTCGTGGACTCTCTGTGGGGAGGTCGGTGTATGTAATAACATAACATACATGTCATTACAGTGGTCGTGGGCTCTCACTGTGGGGAGGTCGGTGTATGTAATAACATAACATAATGTTATTACAGTGGTCGTGGGCTCTCACTGTGGGGAGGTCGGTGTATGTAATAACATAACAAACATGTTATTACAGTGGTCGTGGTCTCTCACTGTGGGGAGGTCGGTGTATGTAATAACATAACATACATGTTATTACAGAGGTCGTGGGCTCTCACTGTGGGGAGGTCGGTGTATGTAATAACATAACATACATGTTATTACAGTGGTCATGGGCTCTCTCTGTGGGGAGGTCGGTGTATGTAATAACATAACATACATGTTACTACAGTGGTCGTGGGCACAGGTTTGGTGTCTGTATTCGGATGGCACATCTTTGCCTAACATTAACTGATTACCGGCCAACATCCATACTAGGCGTACATGAATAACGAGACAACAGTTACAAACACGGCCTACAGAGTCTAAAACATTAACACATGCATATGACGTTGATAAAGTTGATACTTATAGATACCTCCACCCAAGCCTCACGCCCCCACACCCTCCTACCCCCATCCTCTTCACTCCAACCCCCATTTTGTCACTCCTACCCCCACCTTGTCACTCCTACCCCGATCTTGTCACTCCTACCCCCATCTTGTCACTCCTACCCCCATCTTGTCACTCCAACCCCCATTTTGTCACTCCTACCCCCACCTTGTCACTCCTACCCCCATCTTGTCACTCCTACCCCGATCTTGTCACTCCTACCCCGATCTTGTCACTCCTACCCCCATCTTGTCACTCCTACCCCCATCTTGTCACTCCAACCCCCATCGTGTCACTCCTACCCCCATCTTGTCACTCCTACCCCCATCTTGTCACTCCTACCCCTATCTTGTCACTCCAACCCCCATTTTGTCACTCCTACCCCCACCTTGTCACTCCTACCCCCATCTTGTCACTCCTACCCCGATCTTGTCACTCCTACCCCGATCTTGTCACTCCTACCCCCATCTTGTCACTCCTACCCCCATCTTGTCACTCCAACCCCCATCGTGTCACTCCTACCCCCATCTTGTCACTCCTACCCCCACCTTGTCACTCCTACCCCCACCTTGTCACTCCTACCCCCATCTTGTCACTCCTACCCCGATCTTGTCACTCCTACCCCCATCTTGTCACTCCTACCCCCATCTTGTCACTCCAACCCCCATCGTGTCACTCCTACCCCCATCTTGTCACTCCTACCCCCATCTTGTCACTCCTACCCCTATCTTGTCACTCCAACCCCCATCGTGTCACTCCAACCCCCATCTCGACACGATCGTGTCACGCCTGACATGTGACTCCAATACTGCAGACTCCGTGACGGAGGGTCGCCTTTGTGATCCACATGCTCACACCCACACATCGCCTCACTCACACAGACATTCATACAGACAGTGTCTACAGCCGTCCCAAACCCACATCGTCCCAAACCCACACCGCCCCACTCACACCGCCCCAGACACAGACCGTCCCAAACACACATCGCCCCAGCCAGCCCGCCCCTTACCTATACATTGCGTCTTTCCCTTTTATTGGATCAGGCTCCCATTGTAATGTCGACCTCGGCCTTTTCGCACCTGTACTTGTTTCTCAACACTGTCCGCACACGTTTAATCAAGTTTGCCCAAGCGCTTGCCTATCTCAGTCTAAGCCTACCGTGATCGGCGAAAGTGACCCACGCTCCAATGCCAAACTTTGCTTAACCGTTTTACCCGTGTTAAGCTTTGATGACAACGTCGCCATATTTCAAGGCCGTACACAGATTCATCATTGATTCAGCCAGGTTCTCTTACTTACTTAATTACTTATGTACCTGAGTGACCAACACTATCACCACAGATGTGTCATAAATATATGATTAATTATTAACGGATAGCTACTATAAAAGCAACATATAAACCGCCCATAAATATAACCAGGATCTGGAATGGCGTGCGCATTTTGTTTCATTATTCTCATCGGTGCGGCTTTGATAGAGGGTCACGCACACACACCGACCCAACCCGCTCAACCCGCTATTTACAGCAGAAACACCGCAATAACCAAGCATGCGACATGTGATCAGATGATACATCAGAAAAATGACCCGTTACTATGGCAATGCGTGACGTCACCTGTTTGTTTTTGGCCGCCATGACTCTGTCTGTCTCTGCGTGTGTCTGTATCGACTCCCCCGGTCGGTCCGGGAACGCGGCTTCTCGGTAGCACTTCTTACCCGGCCCCTGGTAGGCGTGCCTGAACCCCTGGGTCGTCCTCGGCCCCTGGGTCCCCTTTGGCCCCTCGTCGGCGTGCCCCAACCCTTGGGTCCTTCTCGACCCCCGGTTGGCGTGGCCCAACCCTCACTCGGGTCCTTCTCTCTTCTGGGACTTTCTTCCTCTTGGCTCGTTAGGAAAGGTTATCTGCAAAACGATCATTTCATTTTTAATGCATAGTCAAGATGAAGCCTAAAAAGTACTGAAAAGAGAAAAATAGTACGAATAAATTTAAAGTTTTTTGTAAATTTGAGCTTCTTGTACAACACTGTAGACACACGTATGGCTCCCGCTTGCCACACACTGCGTCCCCGCTAGACACACGCTGGGTCCCCGCTAGACACACGCTGGGTCCCCGCTAGACACACGCTGCGTCCCCGCTAGACACACCCTGAGTCCCCGCTAGACACACGCTGGGTCCCCGCTAGACACACCATGAGTCCCCGCTAGACACACGCTGGGTCCCCGCTAGACACACGCTGGGTCCCCGCTAGACACACGCTGGGTCCCCGCTAGACACACGCTGGGTCCCCGCTAGACACGAGCTGGGTCCCCGCTGGACACACGCTGGGTCCCCGCTAAACACGAGCTGGGTCCCCGCTAGACACACGCTGGGTCCCCGCTAGACACACGCTGGGTCCCCGCTGGACACACGCTGGGTCCCCGCTAGACACACACTGGGTCCCCGCTAGACACATGCTGGGTCCCCGCTAGACACGAGCTGGGTCCCCGCTAGACACACGCTGGGTCCCCGCTAGACACACGCTGTGTCCCCGCTAGACACACGCTGGGTCCCCGCCATACACAACTTGGCACGCCGCTAGACACAAAATGGTACCCCAGACAGGAAACCTACGTAACTAAAGTAGTTTTTTCTTCACAATGCAGTTCATTGTTATGGGCTACTGCAACAGTCACTGTACAATAGGACCAATACAAGTAGGACATGGCCCTAATTGGGTTAGAGTGCCACCCACACATACACACAACCTTTCTAAACCACGATCAACATGAAGCTCAATGATCCCCCTCCCCCACCCCCCGGAGCCTATCACCCCCCACCCCCGGCCCCTGAAGTATCCCCCGGGTCCCGGACACCCCACCCCCCCCCACCCCGGGCCGCTGAACTCCCACCCCCCACCCCGGGACCTATCACCCACCCAGCTCCATCCCAACCTCCTCCCTAGAAAGCATCTCCCAATGTTTAAGTCCGGACCAATAACAACACTGCCGACACCTGTCCTGGTAAGTCCAACGTGTCTGCCCGAAGCGTCTTGCGGAGGGAAGCTACGCGAACAGCCAGACGCTGTCAGCTTACCACGGCGATCACGAGGCCAGAACGAGAATACCGAGGGAAAAGCGAAAAAAAAAAAAACGCCTTCAGCTCAAGAGTTGAAGGCTACGCATACAATAATAATGTATGAACCCTGACCTATCTTCCGTGGAGCTAACATAACAATGTACCAATGGTACATATACACAACCTCTACCTCCGGGACGCTTGTAATGATTGGGCATGAACGCCATTCACGTTACTGGTGCAGGATTGGAAATGTTGATACAGTCCCTTTGAGCGGTGCGCGACGTCAAGAATGTCAAGAGGTTTACTGTTAACCTGTTTGCTAGTTACCAATAACCATGTAACGATAACTTACATTAAGAAGTTTACCCTGTTAACCTGTCTGCTAATCTCTGGCGAAGTTCTGCGGATAGGTTACCTTAAGGGGTTTACCTTGTTAAACTGTTCGCTAATCGGTGATGTAGCTCTGTGGAAAGGTTACCTTAAGAGGCGTACCCTACTAACCTGTCTGCTAATCGCTGGTTTAGTTCTGTGGATCGGTTACCTTAAGAGGTGTACCCTGTTAACCTGTCTGTTACTCTGCTAATCCCTGATGTAGTTCTGTGGATAGGTTGCCTTTAACGAAACATGTTGTGTTTAATAAAATGAGCCATAACCGGGGAATATTCCCCATACTTTGCAAAACGTGAGTAGGTTGTCCACCAGGGCAGGATGGTGGAAAGCCCGGTCAGACATAACCCACGCTGGCCACGGACTGTAAGAAAAATAAGATTGTTCTCTCTGGATCTAGCCGTAAGAATGTAGCCCCCGGTGAAACACGCTCAAAGTAGAACACAAAGTAGATTCTTCGGTCCATGTCGCAATACAAACACGCTACATTCCATCACAGCCAGGTTTGTTTTATTGAAGAGAAGAACCTGTCCAGTGCAAGGAACTTGACTTGACTTGACCCCGACCGTCAAACGCGGCGACATACATGTACCGCTGCCAGAAACCCGCGGCTCCAGTTATGCGGAGTCGTCTAATTGCATGTCGGCTGTGCATCTTATATAACATAATGCGGACGGTCTGGGTCAACAGGGATAAATACCTATCGGCCGGTTGGTGCATTGTTGTGCACTGTGTGGTGACACAGAATGGGATCGAGAGAGTGGGCGGCGTTGGGGGGGGGGGGCCGGGGGAGGGGGTCGTTATGGGTGTAGTACAACATGGATGAGGGGGGGGGGGGGGCTGCGAGCGGAAATGGGGGGATGAGGGAGCATGACATGGCTCTAATGGTTGTACACCATGGCAAACCGGATATGTCTCCATGGAGATAAACGTATCCACGTAGAAGTTGGCCCTGCCATCTGACACAATGTAGTACCCAGGAACGTCAAGCGTTTCGTTGGTTTCAATAACGTTCAAAATTGACTCCCAAATTCCGACACGGAGGAACCGAAAAAACGACATCGACATAGACAATGGCATTTCAGTCAAAACGACATTTGATTCGCCTCCCCGCTCCCTTTCCGGACCCCTGAAGTTATAAGAATGTCGAATAGCTTGCAAATATGATACTGAGATTAGCAAAAGCTTATATAAGCTTTAGATGTTATAGTCTGTCATATTTTGATCTCACAGGCAAAAATACCGTGAACCATGGAGTGTAAAGTAACCAACGGGATAGCATTCCTTGAGGCAGACGTGGGTGAGAGGATGTCAAACAACTGGTCCATCAACAAAAGCGTGGAGCATGGTCAGGGACGGGAGGCGCTGGATAATGGGTGTCGGTTGGGTGGGGGTATCCCCATCAATTGGGTGGGGGTATCCCCATCGATTCGGTCCAGCATACACAGTTAGTAAGATCATATTTCATCAAGGTTGATCTAAGGTGTGGGTGGAACACGCAGGGCTATCAGAGGCTAGAGGGAGGAAATATTTTACACCATTGCTGACCCAGAGAGCGGGTGATGTCCAAGGAGAACATTATAAAGAGGAATCCCTTTCCATCGGGGATGATCCAAAGGGGTCATTCCTGTAGAGATCACTATAAAGAAGAATATTCTTCAATCGGGGCGGTTTCAGAGATTGGGCAATGCCCATCAAGATCACTATACATAGGAATCCCCTTCCATCCGGGCTTTCCATCCGGGCTGATCCAAAGAGCGGGTGATGCTCATGGAGACCAATATAAAGAGGAATCGCCTTCCACCGGGGCTGATCCAGAGTGGGTGATTCCTATGGAGATCACTACAAAGATGAATCCCCTTTTATCGGGGCTGATCCAGAGAGCGGGCGATGCTCATGGAGACCACTATAAAGAGGAATTCCTGCCATCGGGGCGGATCCAGCGAGCATGGGATGCACAAAGCTGTCTGACAATCTTGAACATCTCCGTATAATCCATGTTTCTTATGACACCTCCAATTCTCAGTCGCATCCATCCACCAGCACACTCTCTGACACACCCCCCCCCCCTCCCACTTCGCCCCGTCACCCGCCCATCCGGCTGGCGGAGGGATTAGTTATTGCCGGTGTTACGACTAAATAATGTGTGTGGATAGCCATCTGGATCGACTGTGGGGGCTGGCAGGGGATGGGGGGTAAAATGACGGCGTCTGGGGTGGGCTGGGGCGGGGTCATACGACGGCGGATGCAGGTGAGAGGGGGGGGTGCACACGAGCGATAGGTCGGCAGTTACATAACAGCCAGCAGAGTGCTCAGGCTGGTTGGTCTCTCGCGTTTTTATACCGTGTACTGACAGTTTTGTCAATTGCGACTCGCTCGTCGTTTCTTACTTAGTGCCTGATTCGTAAGCAGACGATTTCTCGGTAAATATTCTGCAGATACACAGATCTGGAAGGAGAAATCCCTTTCAGGCGAGTTGCCAACTAGTGAGATGCAGGTCTACATGGGGGGGGGGGGGGGGGAGGGAGGGGTGAACTGAGGAAAAAAAAATGAGGAAAATGATTCTTCGTGAACTGGGAATGGGGTATTAGCCGACCGCCGTGATCAAGGATTTTCATTAATCGTGAACTGGGAAATTTAATATTAAATAACCGTGAATCGGGAAATCGTTCATTCGGTATCGTGTATCCGCCCTTCCATTGCATGCGGAGAGTTCTGGTTTTAATTTATCGTTACCTGGGAATAACGAAATTTATTCTTTGTGATCTGGGAACCCCCCCTCTCCCCCCCCCCCCCGCTACATGTAAGGGAAGTGTCCAAAGATACACAGAGCTAGAGAATAACGCGAGAAAAGGAGGGGGTAATGACTGCTTATAATGATGATGAGGGCGACAGTGCTGATAGTGGTGGCAGTGACACCTACCATGATGGTGAATAGAAATGATAATTAGGTGGTGGGAATGACATTTATGATTCCGATCTGATGATGATAATCAGACATCACTACAATACTAGTTTTAATGGTCATTGAACAGTTTATGTGTACTGCTATGAACTTCCAACCGTATAATTGCCTAACAACGAGCAGCGAACAGTGAAGGCCATGTAAATAATGGCGGCAGACAATACACGGCCTGGTGGACATATTATCGCCCATTACACGTGGTATGTCAACATAAACAGGGCTTACACTATGAGCGGCAGGGACAGCTGGGCGCTAAGTGAGTCTCGCACGTATGCCGTATCTGTCTCACCACAGAGTGGTCAAGACAGCTTTTGTTACTACAGTCTAGTTATATAAACTATAAAACCAGGATCATGTATCCGGCAGCCAAAATATCTGGTTAATATCAAAATATTGAACACACACGGAGTCGATTCTGGGTTTGAGGCTCGTGCCCGGAATCTGCCCCAAAACGCAAAACGATGAAGAAATTTAAAGTGTTCCTATAACACGCGAAGAAACCAAGAGTTCAAATAAGAAAAACATCAAGAGCTCAAAAGAGAAAAACATCAAGAGTTCAAGGAAAAAAACATCAAGAGTTCGAGGAAAAAAACATCAAGATTTCAATAAAAAAAAAAAACAAGAGTGCAAGAGAGTAAAAACATCAAGAGTTTCTAAGCCATAATTACCAATAATTAAGTATCGCTTACCCGGTCATGAAAGCAGAGCACTCACTACACAGCCTGAGATTAACCGAAGAAAACCGACGAAAATCCTTCACTACATGGTTCACTTCCCCGCAGTGATTCCACACATACCCGCCATACCCAATAACCGACCTCACACCACAAGCATTGCCTCACGACCCTCGAAACTATCCAGAAGTAACATTCTGTCCGAGTTTCGGGGTCTCAGATTCGTGACTTTTCCGGACTCCCACCAACACGTGCACATGGATCCCTTCAGTTGCATGTCCGGACGAGGCAAATACCAGGTAACGCGGAGATTCCAGTATTCCAGTATCCCACCTGGTACGACGCGTGCGTGGCCGCCCAGGAAAGGACAAATCCGTGTCGCCAGAATCAAGTCATCGATCGCGATGAATATGTATATTTTGAAGTCGCAAGTGTCCTCTTTGTCACTGTTCTTGCATGATTATTGCCATGTATAAGGACTTGGGTTTCAATTCTAGCGATTACTTAAGCGTACACAATGTTCGCTCCTGGCGCCCAAGGCTTCATATATCCTAATAACTAAGTGCTGTGGATGGTTACACTGTATTTGGGACAGCCCCCAGGAATAGCAGCGGAGATCTACTCCATGGCTGCAGGGGCGGGGGGGTGAGGGAGTAGAGGGGGGTGGGGGTGGGCAGGGAGTAGAGCGGGGCGGCCAGGGCGAGGAGACAGGGTGGCTGGCTCCATGGTGTGTGTGTGTGTGGTGGGGGGGGGGGAGGGGGAGGGGGGATCGATAGACGACCTGAGAGTGCAGCCAGGAATTCAGACCGGAAGACGGGACGAGTGGAGGGCGGGATGGGGGACAGACGGTGGGAGAGGGTACAGAGCGGCGTGGAGGCTGGTGTCGAGACACAGTTGATGAGCTTTTTTTTAATTATTATGAGCCTGAGGCAGAAGGGCGATGGTGGGGGGGTGGGGTGGATTAGTTATACAGGAGAAAGAGGAAGCGAGCGAAATGGGGTAGCAGAGGAGAGAGAGTGGGGGTGGTGGGGGGGGATGAGGCTGTGTCAGAAGGAGCAAGAGAAACTCAGATATGAGGCCAGGTGCAGGGCAGAGGCGGGCGAGGCAGGTAGACAAGAGAAAGAGACAAATGGGAGAGAGGGGGGGGGGCAAGGCTTGGCAAGGCCCTAGACAGGGTCTAGAGAGGGGTGGGGGGGACGGATATGGCAGACAACAGTAGCACAGTGGGCAAAAGAGAACTGCGCGGAAGGCAGGCGCGGTGTGATGGCGCGAGGGAGGAACGGGGGAGGGAAAAGGGAAGTAGGGAGGGACTCGGACCGGCTGGAGAGGGGAGGGCGGCTGCGAATCGGGCCGCGGCAGCAGCAGTGCTACAGCTGTGAGCCGGGCGGCGATGGGGGGGGGGTAATGCCGACCAGGCTGACCAGGAAGACGGTGGGCGTGAGAGTAATCATCACCATGAGGACTGCAGCCAGATTTCATTCGGTTAGCGCCGCGTGAGCCAGACACGCTCTCCCACAGACTCATCCAGAAGGCAAAAACACTCTCCAGAGAGCTTCTTCCGCAGCCACGGAGCTGGTCCCGCTGGCAGCGGACATATACCTCAGTCAACCCGAGCCAATGACAGCCCATAAGAGCCATGTGGCCAACACTAGCACCGCCTTCCAAGTGATCCATCCGCTCCAGTATGTTTGGACCTCAGCAAGAAGCTCTTGACCCAATAATAGTGACCCCCAGCAGAAGTTTGCCTAAAAGTAAAACGTTTTTTCGCCTTTCTACCAACTGAAAGCCTCCAGTGGTCGGACCTTTCGGGATATATAGTGTGCACGCCCTGATCCGAGCTGGGAACAGTTGGTGTAAACACACTTGCTGACAGGGAGTGACTCATGCATGGCGTCATCTGGAGTGTCCTTATAGCTACACGATAGCCGGACTCCCTCCCTTGATAGCCGGACACCCCCCAGGAGACACAGAGCCTCTCCATGCCTGACCAGACGTCCTTGAGACATCTCAGCCAAGATAAATAGTCACCACTCAAAGAGAGTTTGAATGCGAATGTTTAACATATTTGTAAATAACATCGATTGCCTTTTCTTATAAACGAAAATCAATGACATTTCGCAACAGCAGGAAAACAGTTATACAAATCCCCATTAGACATTAGAAAGATCTAATCCATCTTCATAAACACAAAGGAGGAGTCAAGATAAACATCAATCACTATAGATTACCTAACTAGATATTAGATGTTTTTCTCAGAACCAGCCCATATACTAGACTCTATCTGTCTAACCCCCTCCCAGCCCCCTTGCTTTTGGTACATGTACCAGCATGGATAAACTCCAGCATACCATGCGACCAGCCAAGCTCAGCCAAGCTCACCATCGACCAGCCAAGCTCACCATCGAGCAGCCAACCTCACCATCGACCAGCCAACCTCACTATGAACCAGCCGAGCTCACCATCGACCAGCCAAGCTCACCATCGGCCAGCCAACCTGACCATCGACCAGCCAAGCTCACCATCGACCAGCCAAGCTCGCCATCGACCAGCCAAGCTCACTATCAACCAGCCAAGCTCACCATCGACCCGCCAAGCTCACCATCGACCAGCCAAGCTCACCATCGACCAGCCAAGCTCGCCATCGACCAGCCAAGCTCACTATCAACCAGCCAAGCTCACCATCGACCAGCCAAGCTCACCATCGACCAGCCAAGCTCACCATCGACCAGCCAAGCTCACCATCGACCACCCAAGCTCACCATCGACCAGCCAAGGTCACCATCGACCAGCCAAGCTCACCATCGACCAGCCAAGCTCACCATCGACCAGCCAAGCTCACCATCGACCAGCCAAGCTCACCATCGACCAGCCAAGCTCACCAATGACCAGCCAAACTCACCATAGACCAGCCAAGCTCACCATCGACCAGCCAAGCTCACCATCAACCAGCCAAGCTCACCATCGACCAGCCAAGCTCACCATCGACCAGCCAAGCTCACCAATGACCAGCCAAACTCACCATCGACCAGCCAAGCTCACCATCGACCAGCCAAGGTCACTATCGACCAACCAAGTTCACCATCAACCAGCCAACCTCACCCTTGACCAGCCAAGATCACCATCGACCAGCCAAGCTCACCATCGACCAGCCAAGCTCACTATCGACCAGCCAAGCTCACCATCGACCAGCCAAGCTCACCATCGACCAGCCAAGCTCACCATCGACCAGCCAAGCTCACCATCGACCAGCCAAGCTCACCATCGACCAGCCAAACTCACCAATGACCAGCCAAACTCACCATCGACCAGCCAAGCTCACCATCGACCAGCCAAGCTCACCATCGACCAGCCAAGCTCACCATCAACCAGCCAAGCTCACCATCGACCAGCCAAGCTCACCATCGACCAGCCAAGCTCACCAATGACCAGCCAAACTCACCATCGACCAGCCAAGCTCACCATCGACCAGCCAAGCTCACTATCGACCAACCAAGTTCACCATCAACCAGCCAACCTCACCCTTGACCAGCCAACCTCACCATTGACCAGCCAAACTCACCATCGACCAGCCAAGCTCACCATCGACCAGCCAAGCTCACTATCGACCAACCAAGCTCACCATCAACCAGCCAATCTCACCATCAACCAGCCGAGCTCACCATCGACCAGCCAAGCTCACTATCGACCAGCCAAGCTCACCATCGACCAGCCAAGCTCGCCATCGACCAGCCAAGCTCACTATCAACCAGCCAAGCTCACCGTCGACCAGCCAAGCTCACCATCGACCCGCCAAGCTCACCATCGACCAGCCAAGCTCACCATCGACCAGCCAAGCTCACCATCGACCAGCTAAGCTCACCATCGACCAGCCAAGCTCACCATCGACCAGCCAAGCTCACCATCAACCAGCCAACCTCACCATTGACCAGCCAACCTCACCATTGACCAGCCAAACTCACCATCGACCAGCCAAGCTCACCATCGACCAGCCAAGCTCACTAACGACCAACCAAGCTCACCATCAACCAGCCAAGCTCACCATCAACCAGCCAAGCTCACCATCGACCAGCCAAGATCACCCTCGACCAGCCAAACTCACCATCGACCAGCCAAACTCACCATCGACCAGCCAGGCTCGCCATCGACCAACCAAGCTCACCATCAACCAGCCAAGCTCACCATCAACCAGCCAAGCTCACCATCGACCAGCCAAGATCACTCTCGACCAGCCAAACTCACTATCAACCAGCCAAACTCACCATCGACCAGCCAAGCGCGCCATCGACCAGCCAAGCTCGCCATCGACCAGCCAAGCTCACCATCGACCAGCCAATCTCACCATCGACCAGCCAAGGGCACCATCAACCAGCCAAGCTCACCATCAAACAGCCAAGCTCACCATCGACCAGCCAACCTCACCATTGACAAGCCAAGCTCACCATCAACCAGCCAAGCTCACCTTCAACCGGCCAAGCTCACCATCGACCAGCCAAGATCACTATCGACCAGCCAAACTCACCATCGACCAGCCAAGCTCGCCATCGACCAGCCAAGCTCACCATCGACCAGCCAATCGCACCATCGACCAGCCAAGGGCACCATCAACCAGCCAAGCTCACCATCAACCAGCCAAGCTCACCGTCAAACAGCCAAGCTCACCATCGACCAGCCAACCTCACCATTGACAAGCCAAGCTCACCATCAACCAGCCAAGCTTACCTTCAACCAGCCAAGCTGACCATCGACCAGCCAAGCTAACCATCGCACCATGCATGGTCAATATCCCATATTGTGCAGCCACATAGCCACATAAAATGTGAGTGGCTGCAATGACCACATTGCCCAATACCACTTGTTACCCAGTCACCGTTCTATAATGTGTCACCACATAACCATAGTCATCTAGCAAACTGCCACAGCCAATATATAGGGGGGCTGGGGGGGGGGGGGGGGGGGCAAGGGGTATCTCCATTTCTAAGGAATGGGTTTTTCATTTCACTGTGAACTGGGAATGAGGAAAAGAATTCTTCATGAACTTGGAATGGGGCAATGGCCAACCATCGTGATCATGAATTTTCAGTAATTGATTTTTCACAATTCTGAGTGTTAAATATTGATTTTGCATGACGTTCCATGTCGCTTTTTGGCTAAGTTCAGTGTTTTGTTTTTTTTAACACGCCACTATCTGTATCAATTTGACTTTTTCAAATCTTCAGTATCAGAATTTGGGGGTCAGTGTCAAATTTCGATTTTTCAAATATGCTTATCTCACATGTCGCCATTTACCCCTTCGAGACCTATCTCTATATATATTGTAAATGTCCTTAACTGTTTACTTGAAAATGATAGGGTACTTACTTGCATCAGGCCACAGGCATAACAAATCAGAGGCTATAAAGAGCAGAGGGGGGAGGGGGGTATACATATCAATGTGTATTGCATATGGTATACCCTATCTCCACCCCTCGCTCTCTACTAATTTCCTATACTATGTGTCAGGCCATATTTTAAATACTGTCCCGATTTATTATATTTTCATAGATGTAATACAGTCCGTTCCAGTAGATCTATAGGTCCAGTCAAGTCAGCTGTCATATTTCTACATTAGTTACAGTATTTAATGCATGTTGTGATGATTGGTTAGTTGTATATTCAGGACGCTTTAACTATATTTAGTCATATCTCATCAATGGGAAAAGGAAGGGAGAGTGGAGCCATGACTATGGGGTAATCCCCTAATCTTTGCAAAGAAGGATATGGAATCTTAATCCGGTAACCACACAAGACATGGTCATAGTGGGCGTTAGTTCCATAGATGTAACGTAGTCCGCTCCAATATGGGTCCAGTCGCTGAACTACGCTGTTGGCGGTAGCCATAGCGGCTTGCTTGCAGGACTAAGTGGGCGTGAACCAATGATCTGCCTGACGTTTTAGAAAAGTTTTTAGAAAAGGCCACTTTTTATATAACATATGATTGTTACCAGGTTACCGGCGGTCCACCCTCCCCTCTCCACCAACCCTCCTGTGCCCTACCACACTGTAACCGCCCCACTATCCACATCACTCCCGTTGGGTAGTCCAGCCACACTAGACTCCGTGTGGCCATTCCCGTGGGGGTGCACAGCCACAGGCACAGCACAGCCACCCGGCACCCGGCCACGGCACAGCCACAGGCGTCACAGCCATGCACAGAAATGCGGAGAAATGTCATACATAAAAGTTGGTCAATCGGATACCACATACGGAATTCTATGAACTCAGTCAATACTTTTGAGGATTAACAAACCTTGAAGAATCCTTTCAAAGTAGTACGATCCCGTTTTACTTCCAGTGGCGAAGAAAAGTCCGCAGAAGTTAGAGAAGTTCTCCTGACCCTCGAAACACGGCTGCACGCTTATTTTACCTCACTGAGCTGGAACTGTGAAGAGCTCTCTACAGTAAACTGCCACATGTTGTAGCACGTACCATATTTTGTATCGGGCAGCACGGGAGATGCGGGGGAGGGCAGTTCGGGGAGGGGGGACACTGACATTAACTAATTAACAAAGCTGCGGCCAACTAATAAGCAACGTGGGTGATGGATCGAGTGTCCCTCTAGTTTTTTTTCTCAATATATCTCCTTTTTATGTAAAATAATTAAAGTTGCATGTCGAGCTCTTTCCCGCCAAAACTAATGAGGTCAAAATACATATAGGAATCAGTCCTTGAATCATTCAAGACTTCTTTTATCTATACTCACCCATACCAGACTGCCAAATAGTCTCTTAGCCTTGCCCGTGATATCAATTTACCACAAGTTTTCATTTTAGTGGTAAACGTCATCAGATTGTGTGCTTCGCGATGCTTTGGTATAAGTAGCAGTGCCGCGACCGAGTTCTGTGGTGTCCCGGGATAGACACGTTTGCCACACCACAGCCGAAACGGCGATGTTTATCAGGTTTCTGAATTTATAGAATTTATAGAATAAAATTTTGATATAAATTTCGCCTAGACTTAATTTTGGCGGGAAAGAACTCGACATGCAACTTTAATTGTAGCTTCAGAAAGTGTCTCTCGTCAGACGTTATAATTTGCATATCTTATCAACTTTGTGATTGTATACATAGATCGATAAAATCAAACAATTCCCGGTCAGACTTGTGCCGACACACGATGCAATAATATATAGTGATAAGATATAAATAGGAAAGTCAACCATAAATATTTGCAGAAGTGATCATTTTAGTGGCCGATAATAACAATTATGAATATATTGTTATGAATTATGTCCACATGGCAATGACTTAAACTTCCTCTCATGGTCCACCAGGCTGCGAGTTCAAAGCCAGCCGTGTGTGGGGCCATTTCACTTCATTGCCCTTGGTGTTTCCTTGGCCTGTGGGGGGCCTCCCTGGTGTAGTGGTTAGCGCACTAGACCGCAGATCAATAGGTCCTGGGTTCGAATCCGGGCTCGGGCACCTAATCTGGGGCATGTTTCATTCCTTCATCCTTCATCGTCTCGGGAGGTTCCTTGGCCCAATTTAGCCTGTATGTGCACAAAAGTGGCCTAAAACACCAACATTCCATTCCTTGGCCTGTGTGCGCACAATCAAAGGTGGTTTAAATTTAAAAGGTGGTAAAAATTCCAGTCCAGCCTTCCGACATTCATTGGTCTCGTGTGTGTACTGCATGTCGTGCCATGTCAGTGATATTATGTGTTATGCTTGTTTGTATTTCCCTTCTAACGCCCATGCTAGCGCCCAATGTTTCAAATATGATATAACTTATAGGTAAATTTCAGCCAACAAAAAAAATGTAATCGGGTAATTGGGCATATATACGGGTAATTGCATACCTAGCGTGTAGACAAGGAACATATGAAAGAAAAGTCAGCTTATTATTTTATTTCACTATTATCTTATTTTTTATCTAAAAACAAAACGACTACCCGTTGCAACAAAACTGATGCTCGATATGTAATAGTTCAACAAATTAAACGCGGTCCGCTCCCAACTTGGATATGTCGCGCACTACACGGAGTCTAGTTTGGCTGGACTAGATATGTATCAAATCGGATAATATCCAGTTAAGAAAAGAATCCTTCTTATGATATAATATTGCGAATTTAGAGTAAATGAATCATGCGCAGTCCCTTAGCTTAAGGGACCCGAATAGTGTTTGTGGTAGGTGTGTACCCCGTCTTACTTAACTTCACATGTTAGCTCTTTGTGTATGACTTTGATTAAGTCATCGGTGACCATGCAATGTCGGTCATTCTTGAAGGAGATCAACTTCAGCCTCACTGCATGAACGCGCGCTTAGGGCTAAAATGCGTCATATAAAGGTAATCGTCGGACTAAATGATTAAATTTCTATGCCCCTTTTTCTCTGTTGCCTTTATGACATATTGAAAACAAATGTGTATTTATCTTTGATTTTTGATATTAAACCCTCTTACCATCAAGTGAAATAAGTCATATCAACTTTATTGAATATTTACCGATTTGATGAACCCTGTAAATTATTTGTTAAAATAGTGTTGCTGTTACCTCATTGCACTTGATGTCCAAACTGGCCTGAGCTACCTCACTGGGCTAAGTCATTCGGCCATTTTGCCATTACGTTGTCAGTGTAAACGACAATGGCGGACGAATTCCTTTCTGGTCGTACTTTCCGTTGTTAAAGGAGAAAAACTTGCATTTGGAAGATCAAATACAGAATAAAAGGTATCCTGTGCATGCCAATATCGCCATATTAGTCACTAATCCATATACTTGTGTATGATTTCATTCTTATATGTAGCCACGATAAACAAATTGAATTTAACTTGAGACTTTCGGAGCCGCAACATTCACAGCAAGTTGGAGCCTGCATGCAACTGCAAGTCAGGTGGGCTGGCTTGGTGGCCGTTATAAACACTCGTTAGCCTACTTACTTTGCTGCGTAAAGGTTACATAGATTTAATGTTATATACAATGATTGTTAGTGTGTAACCAACCAACATTATTTAAATTAATTAGTGTATAAGATAAGATTTTAATCACAGAGCATTTGATATATCAGTAAGCTTATGTGCAATTGGTCTATCCCTACATATGATTTTAAAATCTCTTGAATACATTATCTGACTATGTAAATGTTAAGTCTGCGTGAAATATATATGTTATCAAATAGCAGTGATATGTTGGAATTTTTATTACCGTTAATTAGTCATACTTTGAACATATTGATCTAAATAAAATATATCGGTTTAACTAAAAAAAAAAGGCTTAACGCTGCTCATACAGTGCTATACAAATAGCAAATCAACTTAAAAGAAAAGGCCGATATAAATAACAGTGTTTTACTAAATTATGTCATATATCTGACAGCATATTTACTGGGAGGGGGCCAGGGGGGGTTACGTTCCCGGATCATGAAGAAAACATTTCTTTGTTCCCACATCATGAAGAATTAAGCAGAGACCTCCCTGCATACAAAGGAAGGGCGGATACACAATATAAATTTCTCGATTTCCCGATTTACGGTTATCTAATATTAAAATTTACAGTTTACAATTCGGTTGGCTAATACCTCATTCCAAGTTTAAGGAGAATTATTTTCCTCATTCCCAGTTCACAGTGAAATGAAAAGTCTATTCTCAAGGAACGGAAATACCCCTTGCCCCCCCCCCCCCCCATATACTATCAGGGGTCAAAAAAAAGGCAGGTTACTGTATATAGTTAAATTAAAAGGCAATTGCTTTATATAATATTGCTCGGCATTATTGAAATTAGTAATAATCTATTGAAGTACTTTTTTAATGTTCCAAGTTATCAGTATTAATATAAATTAAATTATCCCAACATAAAAATAAATAAAGCTTCCATAAATAAGTTGTAACTTCATATGCACCTATCCAAATTAAGTGGGCTTAAATGTAAGAGACTGTAAGAGACTGTAAATATCATTTACCAGTTATAAATATTACATAGATATTTTGTCCTTCTGTTACAGATTCTCTACATACAACAATGGCTGAAGTCCATGTTATTGGTTCAATAGAAGGTGCCAGTGGATTTCCAAATAACAGCCTCTTCTGTAAGTGGGGGGTTCATACAGGGGGTGCGTGGAAGATACTTGCTGGTCTTCGAGAAGGACAAACCCAAGTGGACAATCCACAGAGTGAAGCATATGCTGCTTGGTCTCACCCGATTGACATACACTTTGCAACCAAGGGGCTTCAAGGCAAGTAGTTACGATCTCTGATTTTTACAGCCATATATATATTGATCGTGTCATTGCAGATGATGTATCTAGTATTCAGAATGCTGATGCCCTGCATTCTTATAACTGAGTGTGTTTGATTACCAATAGTAGTTCACACTCTCATTACCTACCTTATCATCATATTGTGTTCTATTCCACTGTATTCTTTAATATATAAACCAATAACCAAAATATCCTCAATACTGGTATTAAGTTGATAACGAATGAACCTGTCGAGGGAAACATTTAATTTTCCCAAACTATCAGTTCCTACCAATCAATTGAAATGTCCCTTGTGTCTTTCTGTCTGATTTAGGCTGGCCTAAGATACACCTCCAAGTGTGGCATCAGGACAGTTTTGGCCGCAACGAGCTATATGGCTATGGCTACTGTCACTTACCCACCTCCCCTGGCATTCACCACATCGAGTGCCCCACGTGGCGACCCAGCGGCAACCTCCGGGAACAAATATCACAGCTGTTTGTGGGCGGCGGTCCTCAACTTCGTAACCCGGACTTGATTTACAGCGGAGCAGACCGCTACCACCTGCGGACTGTTGCCATGGGCAACGTACATCTTAGACTGGGTATCATCCTCAGGAACTTTGATAAATACGGCATCGAGTGCTAAGAAGTTGATATTGCGTTGAAGATGCGTCGGCCTGAAGCATGGCTCCTAGTCCTGCAGTCGCTAATGATCTGGGGGCCTGTTGTCAGGTCAGATTCACATTGTATTGTTGTTCTTGAAGCGGGTGCTGAAGTTGTTGTCGTAGATTCATTGTAAGGCTCATTCAGCAACAGACTTTGATGGGCTACTTGCGACTGATATGCTGGTGATTAACTGGGCCAAAGATCATTCCTTTAACAGCTACTGCCTTCCAGTAACCCAACACAATTGCCTTGCACCACTCTGTTCGGTCTCAACCATAAATAATATCTTTCAAATTCGCGTTATTTTTGTTGACTGCAATAATTTCTATCTGGTATAAAGTACATTGGGGAAGTGACTGATTAGACAATGATTGAGAACAGGGACATATATCCGAAGTAGCTAGCCAGACGTGCGATAAAGTGCTTGTTTAGACTATTAGGAAATTAACCAAACCCATGCCTCTTGCGAATGTCTTATGTAGTTTTGTCAGCAAATGTATGTATCTTAATTCGATTACTTGTTGTCTATTGTTATATTTTGTTAATTTATTTACCTTAAGTACGATTTAATGGTATGCTATGTAAATAAAGTATGTCTGTAATATCTGTTTCCCGTCGATATGTTTTATGATATAAATATATATTAGTTACCTGCTGTTTATCGTCTTTTTGTACTTAACTCTCAGCGCGTTGGAACACTATATCTGTGGTGTGTTAACTCCCAAAGCATCAACACTAGCAAAGCGGCACAACAAATTCGCTGCGTGTGATGCGTAAAAATCTCTTTTAGCACGGGGCCTGTTTATCTATTGGCGTCTCGGTGGCACGAAGTAGGAGCGTTCGTGAAACAAACTGTGCTGTCAAATAAGTAGTGAGTACGAATATTACCTGCATCACAATCATTAATGTAAGCCCAGGAGAGGACCTTTTTGACGCGAGGTTATTTCTGAGCGCTCATGGCCAAAAGAAGCACTATTGATGATCGCGATCTCCTGTAACAATCATGCGTCGCAACTGCAGCGGAACAAGCTCCATGTACCCACCCGCCCCCCCACCCATATGTTATCTGCAAGTGTTCGCTAAGAAGTAGCTAAGTAGCGCATATATCTCTTCTGTTCCTACTCTCAAAACGTCCTGGCTAGGTTAAATACTCGATTCAGAGTGACGATAATAGCTACTATTATACTTTTATATACTCCTACTGAATAAATTCATTATCTGGATCATTGTGAGTAAAATGGACTTCAATTTCAAGGCGAACAAGTGAACGCCGAAGAATACAACACAAACATTTAGAAAACATGCACTAGCTGCCTCTTTGTACTTGTACCCCTTTGTGGTCTTGTTGTTAGGCCAAAGAATGTTCGGTTGGGTGAAGTCACTTTCCCAGTGAAAACTGGTAGAGCCCGCGATCGGTGACGTCAAGAAAGGCCAATCGGAAATCTTTATAAACGACAATACGTTCCCAAGGTAACAACGCAACGTCACAATCGATTCTTTCTAGTGATACATTTTATTTAGTTTGCCATGGTAACCTGATTTATGTACCATGCTATCAGTTCCGCAGAAAAACAACAACATAATATTGAGGAAATCTTCAACGATGAAGCAATTAATAATTGTGCCGGTGTGCGTGTTGGCAATCGTGACTGCTCTTAGTGACTCGGACGGTAAGACTTGCAGGATTTAATTAACATTTGACCGCTCCTCTTTGCAGTATGGCATTTTATGCTGTATGACAAATAAAAGAAAACTCCATGAAAGGATCTCACTCGTTCGCGGACAGTCTTAATATCTCATACAAAATTGCAAGTAAATTGCACTGAATATTGCATAAGAAAAACTCATTTTTGTCTGACAATGACCATGCAGTCAAATCTGAATCTAGGTAATCGAAAACAAATCGGCTAATTCATTCCTACCTTTTTAGGTAAGGTTTGGTCGGAATGGAGTCCTTGCTCCGCAACTTGCGGGCCTGGTATCACAATCCGTACCACGCCCTGTCAGAGTTGCTCCCAGGGGGTCAAGGTCGAATTCCAGGACTGCCGCCTCCCACCTTGTCACGTGCAGCAAGGCACCTGGGCTGATTGGTCAGAATGGAGCACGTGTTCAGCCACGTGTGGCGACGGACAGCGCCGGCGATGGCGGGAGTGTGACCATGAACCCGGGGTGGAGTTTTATCCGCATTGTGTCGGTGAACACATTCAGAACCAATACTGCGGCCCGTCTCTCTGTCCTGGCGACAAGATTATTGCATTTGACAGACGTGCGTACGATAATAACACTGGTCGTTACACTGGCGTCAAAGAAGAGCGGTGGTCGAGCAATCGTCAAGACTCTAGTATCCGTTACCATCCTTCGGACCCCAGTGCTGCCTTCTATAGTCCGGTTAGTCGAGAGACTATATTTGACTTTGAAATATTTACACCCAGAGTCAACTTTTCACTGACCACCAGTCGTAGTTTCATTATTATATTTATAGGGATAAAATGTTAAGTTCATAATCCAACTTGTATATAGACGTAATCACGGATAAGAATATATGTTACATTCATGTACATATACATTTATGTGAAATTCCAGATTACTTTTGATGTCAACGCTGTAACGGTACTAATATTTAACTTTTTATTGTATACCAGCCTCTGCAGATACCAGTGAAAGAAGAAAGCGGTATCAAGTCATCGCGAATCAATCACATTCCGCGAGAGTTGGAACCACACGAAGAAACCGTCACGAGAAAAAACTTCTACAGGTCACGTGACCCGTTGTCGGTTGATAATGTGGAAAGCTATGCGGGTAAAAGAATTTCTGATGTAAACACAATGGAAGAGCAGTTGAAAAATCGCCGAGGCCACAAGCGGTTGAACAGTACGTGTAAGTTACAATCAAGTATCCTTTAACATCAGTTCGCTAATATCTTAAATATTATGAGTGAGAACATGGATGACTTCACTCTGCCAAGAGAGGTAGCTCGATCCTCACACCAGGACTATAGCGTAAGCGGAACGCCGTCTGCCGGGAGATCGGGATGGCTTATGGGACAGTGTCACGTGGTCACCAGATGCTTGTGTCACAGTGTCACGTGGCCGTCGGGTCAGCGTCACGAGGTCACCTTATAACGGGGTCACTAGGTCATAGTGTCATCGTCTCACGAGGTCACCGTATAACGGGGTCACTAAGTCATAGTGTCACCGTCTCACGCCGGGCCAAGTGCCAACGACTGCACGTAACCTATTTAGAGAGACAATTCAGAATCCCAGAATTCCATTGTTGGGAAGCTGTTGGGAACTCCCGACTCCTTGTGAGAGAGAAATAAAGCTATTCGAACATATAACTGTTTCCCGCCAAAATCGTGCCAGGATCTAAAATAGTTACATTTTAACGTCTGGTTAATGCAAGAATTATTGTTTCACTTAGTTATCACTAAAATGTATTGCCTGGAGCCTGGTCAATATCCCTAAAATGGTGCAATAACCGGTAAACTACACACAAACCTGTGACGTAGTGCACATAGCTTCCAACGTGCGGTCAGCTGACAAGCCAAAAATACCTAGTTATTTTGTTATATGTGAATGCTAATCTTTCCTTTCTGTATACTATGCACATTTTGTTCGAATAGTTTTAATTTTCCGAGTCGTCTAATCAACTACTTTCTCTTGTTTTCCAGCGACGCACGGCGTCTCAGCTGTCATGAATATGACCTTGTGGCCGCACCGAACGTCACACGTACACACGTTGGTCTGGCGAGAGGCCAGGAAACCTGAGCGGCTCTTGGATAACCTTCACCTGTTCTTCAAGGCCATTGGATGTGCGGTGTTCTTCAGCGCAGTCATATACTTGATATGCTTATTGCGGCAGTGCTCATCAAAGAATAGGCAGTACGTCCAACCTGCCAATGTCGTCTATTAAATATCTCTGAAAGTGGGATGATATCATTCCAGCTTTATGCAAATTTCAGTGGGGGCTACTTGCTAAATACCACTCCCCCCTCCTCCAAGTGTGTACCCTCTCTTGGTAATTGTGTGTTAAGCTTCCATTATAGATAATTGAATCGGAAAGACCTAATACACACCCGTAAGGCGGCAGCTGTACAATCATTGGTTTGGCATTTTCAGCCTTCAAAAAAACTGCAACGGCGTAGCCTTCAAGAGTGTCAAATGTGTCGACATCCTTGCAATGATATGGCCGACAGAGATCCCAATTTCAAAATTATGCGGCTTACTACGTTATGACAAATTGGGCCGGATGTAAATATGTTCAGCGCTATGAAATGCAAAATTATGCCGCTTAAGTAGTACAGAACATAATGATAATGTTAAACAATCTTGCACTGGTGTCGCGAAACTATATCAAAATTGCAATTGTCTGTACCCTAAAACGCTTCGAGTTACAATTGGTGTATAGTTTCCAATCATAGTTTAAATTGATCTGCTATTTATGTCCATGTGTATTATAAATCTACCAGAGGTTAACAAGGAAAGACGAACGAGAAGTCTGATCTCAAGCCGGGGCTTGTTTTTATTGAAACACGTAAGCACAGCCTGGAAATAAAAACAAGAGGCAGCGAGTGACTCTTGCGCACGTCTTGTACGGTTATCTCCAAAGATATAATAATCGCAAAGTGGAATTTCTACAGTGCAGAAAACGCGTCTTTCGCTATAAGTTTTGTATGGTTATTACGGCGGTCGAAAGGACTTTTCTATACGTCATCAGAACACGGACTTTAGTACACGCTAAAATAACACGAGGATTACAAGTGAACACACCGCCTCCCCTTGCGACGAACGATAGCACATGAATGAATACACACCGGTACTTTCTACAATAGTCACGCAAAAGGCTCAGGTTGTAATTCTCAATGAGGGGGGATCAGGAAGTTCATTTGGATGCCGAATTCCGTAGAAACCACGTGCTGCTCCCTCGTGAAGAAAAGACCCATATGTCTTTTAAGTACAACAAGCACCCACTACTCAGGAGTGACTCTGAATGGGTGAACCAGTAGAGGGCAGCATTGTACTATGAGTAACACGGAATTCCGCAACGAAATGATGAGATTCCAACATCCCCCATTAACACAACCACTCCAGCCGTAAAGGGAGTCGAAACAATCTGCAAGTTCGTACTACACAGCGTCTAGGTATGGGTTAATTTGTGGTTACGGGACAGCCACGTGGTACCAACCGTTGGCAAGACTACATATGACGTCATTAACTGAACAGTTGCTGACTAGATCTCACTGGTGGGATATCAACGAATGACAGACGCAGGGAAATCAACATTTACCTGTACCAAATGCGCGCAGGCACGCGGTTACTTGTACCAAATATGTGCAGACATACGCAACCATTGTACCCAACAGTGGATCAGTAAAATCATGCATCATGCTAGTCCAATGAAAACTGGGCGTCATACGCAGCAGATGTAAGAACTCATAGATCATAGAAACGTTACCATGACACTGACAATTGCTATATACATGTTTGAAGTGCTCTGACATTCTGCCCTATGCGAAAAGTTTCGCAGGCATCAGCATTGCAGCAGCTACTGGGGTACCCTAACCACGAAACGAAAGGTCTTTCATCACACTACCCCAATTACAGTACAGGTCAACTCTATTGATTTCATCACGATGTTGGTTTGGATAAAGCTACTTAAACAAACAGTGTGAATAGCATATTTGCACACACTACCAGCCATATCTTTCGATGTAACGCTGATAAATTTACAACTTCCACTCAACTTTTGTGAGTTGTACAGCGCATACATGACAACTTCTTGTAAATAAATCTGAACTTTACACCGTATATTTGTGTCATATTTTGGCTCCAGTATCAGAGCTATAATGTAAATAAATGGCAGTGCTTTAAACGATCGTTCAGTTCGACCATATACATAGATATATAAGCGACGACATAGCTTTAGTTCACAAAATCGCCTCATAGCAAACCCAACGCCAGCGTGGTAACGGCTGAAAAAACGGAGTGCGACCATCCCACTGATATAAAGCCCAGCACACCGCCTGGTCTTACACACACAGCCGCTGCACAACCAAGCTAACAACAATAACAACGATACTAGGCCTACAACAAATGCGCGAAACAAATGATTAACGCTGAGCAGCTGAGATCGCGGGGTTGGAAGTTACTGTAAAGATTACTAGTCGGTCCTTCTCAGGCATACAGAAGAAACGCGGGGGCGGGGGGGGGGGGACGTGTTAATTAATCATGGTAGCGAGCCAACCGTTATCGGTAGCAAGCAACCCAGCTCAACCAATGATAGCAAGGCGTCTTCAGAACATTTGATGTCCATTCGCTATGAAAGCAGACGACGAATACAACTCCTAAATTTAATGATGACATATGACCGGTCATCATAAGACATCTGACCCGAGTCATGAATATTCATCATGTTGACATTGACTTCGTATAATTAGCAGTCATGAATAATCATAATGTTAACATTTACAGGACATCGGATTATTCTCCGCACAAAGGTCGAATTGGGTTTTTCCGAAACAGGAAGACTGCGGTCTAAACTGCCACGGTTGTTCTTTTACTTCAGCAAAGAAAGCTAATTGTGGCTTTGCTGGTTATTATACTCGTCCATCTATAATATGATAGAGATGGAAAGCATCATCAATGTAGATATGGGCAACGCCATCACTGCCACTACTGGCAAACGCCATCATTGTCAATACGGGCAACGCCCTCACTGTCACTACGGGCAACGCCATCAGACACTATGGGCAACGCCATCATGCAAAGAAGGCAAAGGCAGTGTAACATAAAACTTATAGGTAACTCCACCCACCCACATGGATCCGTTGTGCGAGGTAGAAGTGAGTCCACCTTTACATCCATCCCTGTTTCACCCGCCTGGTTTACACAAAATTAACATAAACCCCACACTTGTGAATGTCTAGAATCAGCCAGGAATGACGGCGGACGCAGACAGGATCACCCATCGCCAAGTGTAATAACGGGCGATCTTTAAAAGTGCCTTGCCACGTTGTCCTCATACTGTATTTTTAGGTCCTCAAAAACAGTAACGGCCTAAAAAGCTTTCGCGGCCACATGGCCGTGTGACTGACCTTAAAAAGGCAGATCCCTGGCTTTCAGGACTCCACTACATGGCATGCCTCTCATAGCACGCAAGTTTCAACGGAATCCGCCTTAATAGCGAAAAGAGGCAACATACCTTTAATCTCATTTTAACCTGCGAATATCGCAACCTGCGGGTCCAAACTGTTGGGGACTTCACATTCGACAAATTAAAAGAGTTAATGTTTGATTTAAACTTTGAAATAAATGTAGGCCGATTAAAAAAAAAAAAAAAGTTTCATTTTCCGTCACCTTTAAAAGAGGAAATATGAAGTTGGAATTAAATTCCCTTGGAGATCCGCAAATTGTCCAGACAAATGTCACTATCAGGGAAAACAAATCGATGAATAATTGCGCGCTCAAGACTTACACGTTTAACAGAGCATCTAGCGTCATGTTTGTACAGCTTTACGGGACACGGAGACTCAGCAATAAATACTTCGAATTGTACACGCGGGAGGTGACCTAGACGAAAACCACACCTACATGACGTACATAATATGTATAAAGGAAGCCATTCCGTGTCAAAGGCTGATTGTTACATCCAAACCAATGCTTGGACCAGTTCAGAGCAATAAGTGTTAAGCTCGGATATATCCAACCCATATAGAATATGCAACAGTAGGTTAAAACTGTCCAACGGTCTAGAAGTACGTACCCAGCACATTCCTCTCTTCCTTCTTCAGAAATACAATACATTTCTCGTACACCATCTGTGTACAATTATAATACATGTACACCAATAACTACAGATACAGATCGTCAAAATATGTGCAATTACAAACGCGTCATCGATGTTAGATCGACAACGGATCAAGTTGGCTCTCCAATCGAAAGTTGCCAGGGGACAAAACACCGGACGTGACGTCATCATTCATTGAGGCTCACACGTAACCACAACAGGCCGGTAGATTTTCCGGGACAGACACACCCAGTTACAGACGTCACGGACAGGGTGTCACACAAGGTCTCACCGGCCGCAGAACCGAAAGGGTGTCACACAATGTTATATCCCGCACAAATCCCGAGTTATCTAATCCTCGGATACAACGAAGCTACGTTTATAATGTGGGCTCCAGATACACAGGTTTGCTATGTACATTAATAACTTGTTAGACAACAGAGTAAGGCTCTTTTAACCCAGTGCAAATATTATATTCGACGTCATATCATATAATGTATATTCGTGTGTGTTTCTTCTCCATACAATCTCCTCTCGCAATAAACTGGATATTTCATAAATAGCGATTCACGCAGTTTATATGTAATTATTTACATTATAAAACTTAGTAGACAATGCACCTCTTTTCACAGGAAAACAAACAATAAGAAACTCAGTCACGGTTCTCATCAGATAAACATGACGAACAAACAAAACAAGACGAACCATACCACACAAAATAATAAAAAATCAGCATGTGTAGCCACTCTTTTACAGAAATATTCTTGCAGTATAAGTTAATATATAGTTAACTTATACTGCAGTGTGACATACTAGTCGTAGTAGTAGTAGTAGTATAGAAAAATTATGCACCATCATGAATTAAGTGAGTGTTTATATTGAATATAAAAACGTTGCTTTACAACCCCGAAAATCTCAGGTTCACATAAATACGGCTAGAGGCTACGGTTCTATACAAGCTAGCGACGTTGGCCGCAAAGAGGTTTGACTAGCTCACACTGTGCGAGGGCGATATTATGCGGGACTGATCGATCGTTGGGCGGCCACGTGCTTCTGCGTCCCACGTGACCAGCCTGGGTGGGGGGGGATCTAAAACACGAGATCTCGCGGGACGAGACCGCGGTAAGTGTGGTGAATCAAACGTCGGCATGGAGAGATGGGGAGATGGTATTCATTCCTTGCTGGAGGTCCGCGCTGATGAGCCAGTCCCCGGTTGGTGGTCACACAGCTCCACTGCCGCACAGTGACTCCAGCGTTGGTAAATGTTTGGATACTGTTGATGTTACTCGCGGTATTGGTCAGCCATGGCGTGATGACGTCACCTCGCCAGACTAAAGTCGGCCCAAGGTCGGTGAGACGCTGAAGCCACACCCTTTAGACTAAAGTCGTTATATTATATAAGGGATACGGAACAGGTTGCGCGGGGGGGGGGGGGGTCGTGAGGGGGTGACCTGTGCTCGCGGATGACGGTGGTTGTAGGGTGGGTGGGACATCTTCTGGAGGGTCTAGAGACCGGGGCTGCGGCTCGCGGTGAGGGTGGAAGAAACTTGGCACTCACGATGTCGGACACAGCACTGCAACGAGAAACACTTCAGATTAGGCTCCCAAACTCCCAAACCAATATTGGGCTAAAAAACAAAATATCCCCAGAACAATGAGACCGGGTTGAATGGAGCAGGTCCTAGACGCTGGTGCCAGGGTGAGAACTCATGGTTGGTTGGTTATTCAGGACGCTTTAACCTCTTTTGGTCATATCTCGTCAATGGGAGAAGGAAGGGAAAGTGGAGCCATGTCCTCGGGGGTAACCCCCTACTCTTTACGAAGAAAGACATGGGGTCTTTATCCTGCGACCACACAGACATGGCCACAGCAGGGCTCGAACCACCGATCCACGTGCCGTTAGGCTCTCGGGTGACCAGAGCACTCAATGCGAGCGCTCTAGCCCACTGAGCTGTCGCGCCGGCCCTTTCTCGTGACCTGGCAGTCTGCAGCTCAGCCCGCATACCAACCGGACCAGCAGGATGCCCCCAAACAAAGAGAATCGTGTCCCAAAGAAAAGTCATAGCGCCTTCACCAAGTCTCTCGAACAAGGCACTATGCTAAAAGTTGAGTATATGTGTAGATATATATGTTCGTATTGGATACAGCAATGATTACTACTGTAACATATTAAAACTGTTCATTGGATGAATCAGGAATCTCAGTATTAATTATAAAACACTCACCCTTCAAGATATAGTCCGTCAGAAGACCGGGCACTTGTTGGCTGTCTTCATTGATGGCAGTTAAAACTGCAAAATAAATAAATATATGAATATTCATGAACAATCTCAAATTGCTTGTATAAATTCGAGGCTGGTGCAATCCAATGACACGATGCTACGCATAACGACCGTGTATGATTGTGTTGGGCAACTTCATGGGAAAGTAAAATACACCACATCGTCCACAGTGAGAGACAATTTTAACAGATATGTGTATTTGTTTCCTCGGTTGTCCATTGGGCAGTATGACAGAGGAATGCCTTACTTTTGATGTAGATCTGGAGTTGTTCAATAGTGGGGGGACCCTGGTTCGGATGGTACGGGATCACCGTCGTCAAATACTGAAGACAAAGAGGACAAAATACTGAATTAAAGACTTGGACCCACAGTACAATATAAAACACACCTCACAGGCCTAACAAAATAAATAATGAGGACAACAGACCAGTTCGTACATTAGCACTTCCATTAGTCTCTTTACTTCCCCTGGTATCGGATCGATAATATGCACACTAGGATTCCGTAAATTAACAATACTTTGGCTGACCGTGGCGGGAGGTGTGAGTCAAACGTGAGCTATGCTGTAGCATGAAACAAAGCCAACAGGCCTACTGTAGCAGGCTTGACTGACCGTGCCGGGAGGCTGAGTCAAACGTGAGCTATGCTGTAGCATGGAACAAAGCCAACAGGCCTACTGTAGCAGGCTTGACTGACCGTGCCGGGAGGCTGAGTCAAACGTGAGCTATGCTGTAGCATGGAACAAAGCCAACAGGCCTACTGTAGCAGGCTTGACTGACCGTGCCGGGAGGCGTGAGTCATACGTGAGCTATGCTGAAGCCAGCAGGCCTACTATAACAGAGGTGACTGCCCGTGCCGGGAGGCATGAGTCAGAAGTGATCTATGGTGAAGCCATCAGGTCAACTACAATAGCAGAGATGACTGACCGTGCCGGAAGGCGTGAGTCATACGTGAGCTATGCTGAAGCATAGAAGAAAGCCACCAGGCCAACTACAATAGCAGAGTTGACTGACCGTGCCGGGAGGCGTGAGTCATATATGAGCTATGCTGAAGCCATCAGGCCAACTACAATAGCATAGAGAACTGCGTGAGCTATGCTGAAGCATGGAAGAAAGCCATCAGGCAGAGTTGACTGACAGTGCCGGGAGGCGTGAGTCATACGTGAGCTATGCTGAAGCCAGCAGGCCTACTATAACAGAGGTGACTGCCCGTGCCGGGAGGCATGAGTCAGAAGTGATCTATGGTGAAGCCATCAGGTCAACTACAATAGCAGAGATGACTGACCGTGCCGGAAGGCGTGAGTCATACGTGAGCTATGCTGAAGCATAGAAGAAAGCCACCAGGCCAACTACAATAGCAGAGTTGACTGACCGTGCCGGGAGGCGTGAGTCATATATGAGCTATGCTGAAGCCATCAGGCCAACTACAATAGCAGAGAGAACTGCGTGAGCTATGCTGAAGCATGGAAGAAAGCCATCAGGCAGAGTTGACTGACCGTGCCGGGAGGCGGGAGTCATACGTGAGCTATGCTGAAGCATGGAAGAAAGCCATCAGGCAGAGTGGATTGACCGTGCCGGGAGGCTGTGAGTCATACGTGAGCTATGCTGAAGCATGGAAGAAAGCCACCAGGCAGAGTGGACTGACCGTGCCGGGCTCGGGGCCCATCGCCTTCCTGTGCAGGTTGTTGTTGCTGCGTTTCTTCTCCACCTGTGTCTCCTTGCGCTTCTTCTGGACGCTGAGCAGCATGGAGATGAACTGGTTCTTCAGCTCCTTCTCGTACTCCAGCTCATCCCTTAGCGCCAGCTCCGAGATCAGCGTCTCCGAGTAGTCCTTGATGGTGCACTCCAGGTCCTCGTACAGCTCGTTGAGGGAGCTCATCGACAGGTTCCGCAGGCCTGCAACACGCCACCAATACATGTAGCATTGTAGATATACAGATATATAGATGGTTGGTGGGCTGTGTATTCAGGACGCTTTAACCACTTCGGGTCGTATCGCGTCAAGGGGAGAAGGAAGGGGGAGTGGAGCCATGTCCCCGGGGGTAACCCCCTACTCGTATATAGATCATTATATAATAATATATATTCATAATAGGATTGATTACACGCTCTGTATATGTTAGTTATTGGTGAATATGTATTTGTAATATTACACGGATGGGGCATGAGAAATGTTTTGTATTTCTGGAAAGGAAGGAAAGAGTGTGCTAGATACGTACTGGACCTTTGAGCAGTGTTAACCTACTGTTACTATAATTCTATATATAATTATATAATTGAACATCTGTATTTGTAGTATTGGTGTACATGTATTATAATTGTACACGGATGGGGTATGCGAAATGTTCTGTATTTCTGGAAAGGAAGGAAAGAGTGTGCTAGATACGTACTGGACCTTTGGGCAGTGTTAACCTATTGTTACTATAATAATATATCTAATTATATAATTGACGATCTGTATTTGTAGTATTACTTTGTAGTATAACTAAAGGTAGTACTGGACCTTTGGGCAATGTTAACCTATTGTTGCTATAATTTTATATATGTACTGTGGGCGTCTCTCGCACGAGTGCTCAACGCGTGCTGAAACTAGTCGAGAATGATCCGCGGGGTTTCAGCCATGCCATGATGTAGTGATGGGAGGGGGCAGGGCAGGGGGTGACAATGGATTCCCAGTTCAATCAAGGAAGATACGAGCCAGTCCTATGTTTAAATGGACACCAGGTGCGGCAACGATTTGCAGTTGTCGATGGGGCGGGAGGGATTTAACTAATTACAACCCAATGACGGAAAATTTGTTATTTCAGGTTTAACCCATTGTTATCACACTGACAACCCCATCATCCTTTCTCAACTTAGAAAATAGGATTATGTCTTATCACTTTATCAAGTTATCGAAATTTCACATGCGCATGTTACTTATATGATGGTATCAGTCACAACTTGCAAATCAATTAAGTGACGTAAAACAATGTTGGTGTCCTTTAGCGGTACAATGACTTCTTCTATTCAGCTTTATTCCAGAGTAACATTCCTCGTAGGGTATCGTTCAATATATATAAGGCTCCATTGTTCACACAAGTAGTCTCTAAGCAATGAAGAATGTCTCATCCACAACCTTTTACTAAATAAAAATCATTACTTGGCAGCATTTCTTCCCACACATTGAAGTGAGAAATAACAGAGAAAAATAAATTGAAATAAAAACTACAATTTCCACAACCATTGAAACACACCATGTGAAAAACAATCACAAACCAAATGGTGTTATTTCCTTAATATAATGTATCATTGTAGTCCGCAAACGTTTGTTTCAGGTAAAGAACTACTCCTAAGTCAATGACAGATGCAAGTAGATATTTAAAGGAGTAAGACAACACAAGGATTGACGTAAGAGCAATCAATACGAGGGCTAGTATGGAGATTAAGACATCTCTTTTCGAGGGAGCTAAGGTTCTACACAACTGAGGACTACAAAAAGGAGAGAACACAAGCTTTTACCTGGATATTCTGATGGCGTGGCAAAAAAGGAAATAACCAATTCAATTAAAATGCATTTCGCAAATTAGTCAGCCGGGTAGAACGGAGCGAAAAATGTGTGAGATAATCTTGCAGCCGATGAAAGCTTGACATGTACGATGACAATGGCACTGGACGACTTGCCAGTGAGACGATATAGCTTGGCGACGACTTGACAGTGGAGCTACCTGGACGACCTGTCAGCGGGGCGATATGACACGGAAACTATGTGGTTTCTCGACGACATGGATCGGGGACGACACGACATGAAGACGATATGACGTGGGAACGACATGGATAGGTTGGTTGGTTATTCAGGACGCTTTAACCACTTTTGGTCATATCGCGTCAACGGGAGAAGGAAGGGAGAGTGGAGCCATGTCTCCGGGGGTAACCCCCTACTCTTAATGAAGAAAGACATGGGATCTTTATCCTGCGACCACACAGACATGGCCACAGCGGGGCTCGAACCATCGATCCACGCGCCGTTAGGCCCTCAGGTGACCAGGGCACTCAATGCGAGCGCTCTAGCCCACTGAGCTATCGCGCCGGCCCCCGAGATGGATACGAGACGAAGGGCGCACTGCACAGTAAGGTCTAGCCCTGTAACATGGCTCACCGGCCCCCATGCGACCGGTGGGCCATGTTACAGGGCTAACTAAGGTCATGACACGAGACCTAACGGCTGTGGATGCGCGTATCATCTTACACATTTCTTTCCGGGCACACATAAAAAAAAAGTCCGGTTCAAAGCTTACTCGATTGAATGTAAGTCCAATTTGACGTCGCCACACACTACCTTGTTTTTATTTTCCAATCCCTTCCATTAGGCGGCCGCTGTTTGCGAACAAGACAAAATCTGGCGCGAGGCAATTAACTGACCCGCCATACCGCACAACCAACCAGGGCGAACCTTGTGAGCACGTGGCCTGCTTGCCCTCCTACCCTCACCTACAGTCTAGTTTACCCAGCCGCCACACCCCAACCCCACGCCTTCTCTACCTTCACCCTCACTTGCTTACCTCGCCCATACTCTCCAATTGATCACTGTCAATCTTATCAACAATGCACTGGTCCCCGGCCCGCGCTGACGGACTGTGGGCAGGATTGCTATTGGTTGATTTGACGCCCGGATAAACATCCCATAAATCACTTCCATTTGCTGAGTCCACAATTTCCGGCGTTCCCGTTAAAAAAGGGAGATTTCCTTCGAGCGTTCTTTACTCGGCGTTGGTCTTTTATCACCCAATTGAAACCGAGGGACACTAGAGAATGGAGAAAGCCACTGTTTTTTTAAAACCCAGAGCTTGTTCCCTTTGATTCATTACGGAAGACCAAATAGACTTCTTACAGATATGTACAGCGTGAGGTCGAGTATTGACATCAATGTCAATCGATATTATCCATCACGTCCTCCGCTCACTGGTCGCCAGTCGCCCCGCATAGAGCCAGGAGACACAGAACTCTGCTCGGGGCCATAAAGATAAAATCAGATTTTTGAAATTTCTCTAGAGTATAAGCCACGGGGGCAGTTCTTTCATCGGAAAAAAAACTGAAAAGTGAAAATTTAATCCAAACTAGTGTAGCGCTTTCAATCCTAGATGCACTGCAGTGGTTGATAGAGCCAGGGCCACACCACGTCATCTATTTACGTAACCTTACTTCTTGGAAGGTAAAACTGTATTCCGGATTGCCAAAGGCTAGTATGGATCGGGTGGCGTGTATAGCGGTAGGAGGAGGGGGTGGCGGGGGGGGGGGGCTATGGTATGGAAACGCTCCCTCCTTGAACACAAGGCGAGCGCTGTATTCACGATAGAGCCGTGACCTCCACGATAAAACGCCCCGAAAGGTCACCGGGTTACAAGGCTTATCGCTCGGCAAGTTATAGAACCGGAAGTAAAAGCGATCCGCGGCAAAACAATTATCGGACAGGGGGTAGAGACCGTCAAGCAACCAGGGTGGTGAGATGGGTAGGCTTCTCACAGTCTTACGGTCTCTCTCTCTCTCTCTCCCTCCCCACGGAGCCATGGTAACCGTAACCGGGCTCACGGGACAGCCAGACCGCAGAGTATCTATCTACCGTGGCCCGGCCGAACCCCACAGCGCGGCCCGGGGAGGGTATGAATCAGACGGCGGGTGGCTGCGGCCACAGGGGGGTCGTACCCCGGGCTGCGTCAGGACACGAATGATTCAGCTGAGATCAACAGATATGATGGGAGATATTGATCCCTGGCATTGGTGTCCGGTGTAGAGAGAGACAGGGTAAGGGTCGCGGGGATTGGTCCGGGGACTGGTCGGGTGGAGGGAGGGTGGTTGGTTGGTCACTGATATAGGCGCCGACAGCTTTGGGCCGGTAGGATTAGAGAGGGTTGAATAGCTGAGTCCGGGGAAGGTGAAGGGGGGGGGGTGTGTGTGTGTGTTGGGGGTGGGGGGCGCGGGGGGGGGGAGGGGGAGGTGGGGGGGGGGGAGGCACTGGGTCATCGCCCAGAGATGAAGACTGAGGCAGCAACAGTCGGTCGAGGGTCAACAAGCGCCCTGACCAGATCGCCTTTGGCAGCAGCGTATGAAGGTCACATAGCGAAGAGAGGGGACTGGCGGCAGGCGGACCTACCGACTAGGGAGGCTGGGCGGCAGACCGGACCGGCCCACCAGCCGGCTGGGAGGCTAGTGGGTGGGGGGGGGGGGGGCAGGCGGTCTTACAGTCCAGCGGGGACCTGCCATAACATCGGGTCCAAACCAAACCGAGCCGCAAATCAATACTTCTCAGACCCCAACGTCATGGCAGCAGCCCCCCCTTCACAAACCCCCATCTGCCATACCCAAACCGCCCCCCCCACCACTCCTCACAAACCCCCCATCTCCCATACCCAAACCGCTCTGCAACAGACGAGGCGGATGTTACCAGCAGTGGCACCCACTGGCAGTAACAGCAGCCGGTGTGCAGCGGGGGTGTTCGTCAGAGACCCTTCCCCACCCCTGCAGCCACCCCGCCCATCACGCACACACTCCCCGCTACCGCCACCTTGCTCCCCGCTATCCCCCCCCCCCCCACCCCCACAACCAATCTCTCGACGTGTCACCCACACCCAGACTGGCCCAGACCAGGGCCAGACTGGCTCGTGCAGCCCCGGGACCGGAGCCCTTATCCCGTCCGTGGCTCAGCCTTACCCTGAGGCTCAGCCGGCGCCAAGTTCAATGACTCAGCGTGGCTTGGGGCCGGCGGTCTGGGTCCCCAATGGTGGACGTCTCGAACAGCCGACATAACGCTGAAGGCACTGAAAAAGCCAGTGTTAACCCCCTCCACCCACCGCCCACATGGATATATAACTTACCATGTGTCACGCGGGCTTCGCGTCAATGTAAGAACAATAAAGTGATGGAGTCAGACATCCAAAACATTTGCCCAAACACAGGCTACGATTACGTATCAAAGGTTTTATTGACCTGTATATACCTCACGCCTACAGTGTGTCTACGTACGCGATAAAGTCAATAGGGGGGAGAACAAAACTAGGCGATATTGGGGTGAGAAGTCAGGTGGGGAACGGGAAAGCATAGCAAAAATATATGGTTTGCAATTTCTGGTACTTTTGGCAAAATAAACAGGCAGAAGAACTTCAGCGGTCAACTAGCAAGAGAATTTGACCCTGCATCCCACTGGAAGGTGAGCCTGACCTAATGGGTTATTGGATGGCCATTGGGACCTTATGGCTTAGTGGATGGCCAATGGGACCTTATGGGTTATTGGATGGCTATGAGACCTTGTCGGTTATTGGATGGCCAATGGGACCTTATGGGTTATTGGATGGCCAATGGGACTTTATGGGTTATTGGATGGCCAATGGGACCTTATGGGGTTATTGGATGGCTAGGAGGCCTTATGGGTTATTGGATGGCCAATGGGACCTTATGCGTAATTATGGGATGGCCAATGGGACCTTATGGGTTATTGGATGGCCAATGGGACCTTATGGGTTATTGGATGGCTATGAGACCTTGTTCGGTTATTGGAAGGCTATGTGACCTTATGGGTTATTGGATGATCAATGGGACCTTATGGGTTATTGGATGGCTATGGGACCTTATGGCTTATTGGATGGCTATGGGGACCTTATGGGTTATTGGATGGCCAATGGGACCTTATGGGGTTATTGGATGGCCAATGGGACCTTATGGGTTATTGGATGGCCAATGGGACCTTATGGGTTATTGGATGGCTATGAGACCTTGTCGGTTATTGGAAGGCTATGGGACCTTATGGGTTATTGGATGACCAATGGGACCTTATGGGTTATTGGGTAGCTATGGGACATTTTGACATATTACATGGCCAGTCTGACTACATGGCCTAGTTGATGGCTAACCCGTTAGTGTGGCCTATTAAGATGTCAAACTGTCCTAAATCGACCTTATGGCAACCCTTATCCATACCGTTTGACTTCAATGTACAAGACTAGCGATAATGGTTTGATACTCCCATGGCTGACGGCAATGAAGTAAAAAAAACATGTATAAGGCATGTGTCACTGATCACAAATTCTTACCCACGACTTCCTAACGAGGTTGAGTCATTCCTCGCCAATGGCGGGCGAACAAACATCATTTCCTTTGCTTCCTGTCCCCCTGGCCCACTTCTGTCACGTGGCAGACGGCTGACGCCATTACCACACACACACACACCTTTCCGCTTCTCTTGTATTTCCTTTTTCCCCTGTTTCTCTGTCGACTGAACGGGATGGCGAGTCTCGAGGCTCCGGCTTGTCGCTGCCAGGGGTCAGTGGGGGGGGGAGGGGGATGTCGATAGTGGGGAGGGGGGTGTTCGATGGTGGGGGGGGGAGCGGACATCAGACGACGAGCAGCGCCACTTCCAGCCATAGCCGCCTCAATAGTCGCCATGGTAACATGAGAATCGGCCATGTCATTGGCAG
>OZ025252.1:3594042-3992727 GCA_964019135.1 Arenicola marina | reverse complement strand
CTAAATCCCCCCCCCCCCCCCCACAGCACTGTTCGGACCAGGCCTAGTTCGCCCAGAATGGTTCTCGGACCTGGCTTTACAGTTCCCAGACTTGGTTCATTTTGCCCCACAATGCTGTTCGGCCCCGTCCTGCTCATATCGCCCAGGACGCTGCTAGGACCACCAAACCCTTCCTAACAATGTCTTGCCCCATGCTGGGCTTACACAAGGGTGCATAGCCCCGCCCAGCTCACATCACCCTGGACGCTTCTCGGACCTGGATTTTCCGTTCCCAGACTTGGTTCAGTTTGCCCCATTACGCTGTTCGGCCCAGCCGTGCTCATATAACCCATGATGCTTCTCGGACCTGACGTCTTCGTCTTTTCCTTACGCAAGATGCCATGCTCATATTGCCCCGAATAAGCTGTTGGTGGCAGCTCAGCCCATATCGCCCAGCATGCGACCTGACGTCTATCTTACAATTCCTTGCCCCCAGCCATGCTAGGCTGAGGCAGCGCTGGTCGGCGCCCCCCCCCCCCCCCCCACTTAATGTTACCACAGATACAGCTTGACAGGTCTCGCAGGACTTGTCAGCTTCCACGCTGAGCATCCATATAACGGGGCATATTCAATTTTGCTCATGAAAAGATAATCTCGCCGAGCACGGAGTCGGGATGCGAGATTTGCTTTCTGGCGACGGCTGGTCGGCGGGTTGAGTAGGCGCATGGCCCCGTAACGCTAGGCGGGGGGTGAGGGGGTGTGGGAGAGTGGGGGAGGAGTGGGGGGGGGGACCAACCCTCGACCCACACGCAGATCAATGGTGGATAGGTAGCGGACAAAGCTGGCGACATGGCTTTAACCCCTTCGCCCCCCCCCCCCCCCACGCCCCGCCCCACGCCCCGGCCGCCGACATCCCAGTCACAGCCAGCCGCCAGTCAAAGCTTCAAATACGGCACTGTCATGCCTAGCCGGCCCGTCCTATTTATCGGAACGGTTTCTAATTTATGAGGCCAGACCTGACGAGGGGGGGGGGGGGGCGGGGGATGGGAGGGAGAAGGGTGTTCCGGTCGCGTACATAATGCTCGCCAAGCCGGGCGGGCGGGAGGGAGGGAGGGAGGGATGGAGGGTCGCAGGGGATAGAGGGGGCGAGGGAGGGAGGAGGGAAGTTACGAAGGGAGGAGGGAAGTTAGGAAGGGAGGGGGAAGGGGGGGGGGGGGGAGGAGGGAGGGCCGCATTGACTCACCGAGCACGGAATCCAGCGACAAGCTCTAGTCTCCATTCAGTAAGCCATGGCTTAGAAACAAAACAGAAGAATAAAACACAGAGTGGGAAGGACTGATCAGAAATTCGATGTGGGATATTACATAAATTAACCCGGTTTCCAGTGGTGGCTACGTGTAGGGGGCGGGAGGACGGTAATGCCGTGCTAGGCAGATACACACAGACCCCCCCCCTGCCTTTTTCCCGGGCCGCTGTATGACCACGTGATTGGCGGCCGTGTGAGCTGAACTCGATGGTGGGTTGGCGGGTGGGGGTGGAGTAGTGGGGGCGGCTGTCACGAGTCATACCGGTAATGTGTCTGTACACACACAGCGGCCATCATGGGCGCCAATACAAGAACCAAAAAAATAGGGCATTGTTGTTGTCACCAGCGTGAACGATTGACGAAGAAACATGGTCACCCATCACTCGTTAAAGTAACTACCAAATAGAGCACAAAATGCAATGATCGACGAAGGAATATGCCAGCCATCACTCATATAAGTATCACAAGAAATGGCCTTTTCGTCTTCATGTTGTGAGTTCGTCAGGATCCCTCCCACCGGGGTGACAGGCCGGAAAACACGGCGCCACCTAACGTAGCCACTTATGCAGCCACTATTCTTGCCGCGTACCTTCCAGCCCAGTGACCTTGACATTGACGAAGTCACGTGATGGGGACGAGAGTAATGCTATTGGGGTTGAGAGGGAGGAGGGATGGAGCCGGGGTAGGGGTGGGGGAGGTGGCAAGTGGTGTGCCGTCAGTGCGACCAGGTATTAAAGTCAAAGCAATGGGGCCTTGTGTCACGTGACACGCCAGGGCCACTGCCCGACGGGACATATGAAGAGGCTGCCAAGGCCACGCAACGTTTCAGCCAGAAGTCAAGAAGCCCAAAAAATGCATCTTGATATTGCGTCGGCAAATTCATTCAAATTGACATAGCACCGTTCCCCATTATACAAGCTAAAAAATCCTGCTCACTACAAGAATGATTTGACAATTATGTATGAGGCCAAGAGAGCATTATGCTTTGTGAAATCTATTAAAATAAAAGTACACTATGTTTGTCGTTAATTGTATTAAATACAACAAGATATGCGCAAAGGATAAATTATTCCATTGCCAAGGATACGCAATAAACACCCTGACCCAAAAGAAACATACATTCGACTGACGAAACGGAGGCAGAACCATTGTTGGCCTGCTACATGAATCGTCGGATCCGTGTTGACGGAGTATGTACGTACAGGGAAAGGCAAGGGGCAGCTAAGCTCTGGGGTGTGGTGCGAGAAGCAAAGAGCCACGCCACTCCGACCACCACCCCCACCCCCAGCCCACCACGGGGCTGTAATATGTCCACATTCCTGACCTATCACCGCCTGCGTCACCCTCCCGAGGGGGACGGTCCCATCGCTATAGTAACGAGTGGTTCGCGAGCATATCTCCACACCGCACCCCCCCACCACCCCATCCCCCGCCACCGCCTCCCCCCGTCCCCGAAAAAAATCCAATTCCCGAATGGTTTAGTCTTATGCGCAATAGTCCGCTTTAGTCCGCTATAGGCCGGCCCTTGCCCCGCGTATGCCTGAGCCTTGCTGACCGACTAATGCCACAGCCCAGTCCGGCACCACCCTACCCTACGGTGCCCCGCCTTGCTGAACTGACCCCGTAATCCCCCGGCCAGCTTGATGGCCTCGGAAATAGCCCCGGGTCGGGCTCGCGCGGACGGCCAGAGCCGTCAAGACGACCTTGGGTGCCGCGCGGTTAATGGTCGCGAGGCCCCCTTCCACCCGGCTCCGCCACCGCCGGTCGAGGCCCGTGACTCCCACCCGGCTCCCCCACCGCCGCCCGAGGCCCATGACTCTAACCCGGCTCCGCCACCGCCGGCCGAGGCCCGTGACTCCCACCCGGCTCTGCCTCCGCCGGCCGAGGCCCGTGACTCCCACCCGGCTCCCCCACCGCCGGCCGAGGCCCGTGACTCCCACCCGGCTCCGCCACCGTCGGCCGAGGCCCGTGACTCTAACCCGGCTCCGCCACCGCCGGCCGAGGCCCGTGACTCTAACCCGGCTCCGCCACCGCCACCGCCGGCCGAGGCCCGTGACTCCCACCCGGCTCCGCCACCGCCGGCCGAGGCCCGTGACTCCCACCCGGCTCCGCCACCGCCGGCCGAGTACCGTGACTCCCACCCGGCTCCGCCACCGCCGGCCGAGGCCCGTGACTCCCACCCGGCTCCGCCACCGCCGGCCGAGGCCCTGACTCCCACCCGGCTCCGCCACCGCCGGCCGAGGCCCGTGACTCCCACCCGGCTCTGCCTCCGCCGGCCGAGGCCCGTGACTCCCACCCGGCTCCCCCACCGCCGGCCGAGGCCCGTGACTCCCACCCGGCTCTGCCACCGCCGGCCGAGGCCCGTGACTCCCACCCGGCTCTGCCTCCGCCGGCCGAGGCCCGTGACTCCCACCCGGCTCCCCCACCGCCGGCCGAGGCCCGTGACTCCCACCCGGCTCCGCCACCGCCGGCCGAGGCCCGTGACTCCCACCCGGCTCCCCCACCGCCGGCCGAGGCCCGTGACTCCCACCCCGGCTCCGCCACCGTCGGCCGAGGCCCGTGACTCTAACCCGGCTCCGCCACCGCCGGCCGAGGCCCGTGACTCTAACCCGGCTCCGCCACCGCCACCGCCGGCCGAGGCCCGTGACTCCCACCCGGCTCCGCCACCGCCGGCCGAGGCCCGTGACTCCCACCCGGCTCCGCCACCGCCGGCCGAGTACCGTGACTCCCACCCGGCTCCGCCACCGCCGGCCGAGGCCCGTGACTCCCACCCGGCTCCGCCACCGCCGGCCGAGGCCCGTGACTCCCACCAGGCTCCCTCACCGCCGGCCGAGGCCCATGACTCCCACCCGGCTCCGCCACCGTCGGCCGAGGCCCGTGACTCCCACCCGGCTCCCCCACCGCCGGCCGAGGCCCGTGACTCCCACCTGGCTCTGCCACCGCCGGCCGAGGCCCGTGACTTCCACCCGGCTCCGCCACCCGCCGCCCGAGGCCCTGACTCCCACCCGGCTCCGCCACCGCCGGCCGAGGCCCGTGACTCTAACCCGGCTCTGCCACCGCCGGCCGAGGCCCGTGACTCCCACCCGGCTCGCCCACCGTCGGCCGAGGCCCGTGACTCCCACCCGGCTCCCCCACCGCCGGCCGAGGCCCGTGACTCCCACCCGGCTCCGCCACCGCCGGCCGAGGCCCGTGACTCCCACCCGGCTCCGCCACCGCCGGCCGAGGCCCGTGACTCCCACCCGGCTCCCCCACCGCCGGCCGAGGCCCGTGACTTCCAAACGGTCGGGGGCCGAATATTCGGACCAACTTAATGCTAATTTCCTATTCGACGGTAAAATATTTGGCCCCGGCCGGATTGAAGCCCCCCCCCCACCCCTGGATATCGGCACGTCACAACATATAACGGTGACGTCACAACACATAGTGGTGACGTCACCGCAGACAGCGAGGTTGAATTTTGTATTTTAGATGCATAATTGGTAAAATATAGACATTCCGTTGTCGTACGATCACAATGGAAGGGTTAAACGAAAAAGTATTTAAAAATAACACGGGGTCAAAGGTCAAAGCGCTTCATGCCTTTTACTTCGATGGAACTGTGCGACAGGTGAGTTATTCCACTGAGTGCAATAGGTTTCTTTGTGTCACGCTGCGAACAGTTCCTGCTGCAATATAGAGGCCGCGCATGCGCTACTCGCAGCGGTCCAATGTAAAGGTTACCATGACAATGGCCACTGCTTTGAAAAGCAGTTACTATGGCAACCTGAATGAAGGCAATCCCTTCGTAGGTCATTGGGAAATAAAAACACGGCGTACCAATGAAAGGTTAATGGCGCAGGGTACTATCAGGTGACATACCCGGTCGTCATCATGAGAGATAAGTCACGAAGTACAAGTCTTGGTGAGAGATATCAGATTGGTACCCGCTAAGCGTTATTGATCCAGATGGAGTCCCCCTTCAAGTTTGTCACCTGAGAGCCTAACGGCACGTGGATCGGTGGTTCGCGCCCCGCTGAGGCTCTGTCTGTGTGGTCGCAGGATAAATATACCATGTCCTTCTTCGCAAAGAGTAGGGGGTTACCCCGGGGGACTGACATGGCTCCACTCTCCCTTACTTCTCCCATTAACTCGATATGAACAAAGGTGGTTAAAGCGTCCTGAATATACAACCGACCAACAACCTTCCAGTTTCTGTCCCATCTTCGTCAAAGACATTCACACATAATGGAGAAGCGTCTGAACAGAGCGCGGTTATGTCTATAATGAAGTCATGTACGTTATGGCGGCGGCAGCGCGCATGTACCAACAAACGAGGTTTTGGTGACATAGCCTCTTCTTCACCCATTGAGCTAGCATTGGCAGGACACTCGTGATTCACATCCTGACGCCATAACTTTGTCTCGATACAATAATTTAATTCTTATACCATCATATACATCGACCATGTTGACGGCCTCAGCTCCCTATTTGGTCACGAAATGGCGTCATCGTTAAATGCCTATTGAATCCCGACAACTACGGTGCCGTAATATAACGGCCATTCAGAGCTTCCGTACGTCGGACCCGGAGCCATTGATTACCGTTCCGCGGGTGGAGACGGCGGTGAAGGGGGGGGTGGGGGAGGGGGGGGGGGGGGGTCACGGAGGTGACAGGGTGGGGTGTGATGGCTCCGAGGTCCTAGGTCACGTGACTCCAGCCGAGCCAAACGGGATGGGTGCTGCCATCTGACGGGTCTTGAGACACGACGGAGACGAGGCGGCGAAACCGGCAGAGGGCAGGGGAGTTGGGTGGGGGGACAGAGTAAGATGTAAGACGGTAAGACGATAGACGGGGAAAGGGTTGTGGGTGGGGATGGGGTAAAGGCGTGCGGGTAAGAATGAGGGGAAAGGGGGATGGGTGGGGGTGGGGGTGGGGGATGGGTGTGCGCTGGGGGTAAAGGCGTGTGTGGGAATTGGGGGTTAAGGGGTCTGGGTAGGGGTGGGGGGTGGGTGTAGCTGGGGATGGGGGCAGGGAGAACGACGAGGGAGGTGTGGGTGAAGATGGGGAGGAGGGGGGGGGGGGTGGGTGGGGGTGGCTACGGACGGAGATATATATGGACCGGCGCCTGATGGCCTCGTTACCGGAGACGATTGGAGATTCATCGATCGCCCGTTCGATGCAGATCGGCCTACCAGTAACCCTCCCAGTTAGTTACCCACACATGCTCCCTCCCACTTCCCCTACCAGTTACTTCTCCCTCCCCCACCCCAGTCACCCTCCCCCCCCACCCCCGCCCCAACCCGTATCTCCCCGATAACATCTGAGGCGACCACTGGCCCTGCCTGAATGGGGCGCGCGGCCGATGGGTGGGTGTGACTCTGACGAAATGTACAAAGCTACCCTTCCTTTTCCAGACACAGTGTCACAGACGACAGCGCGTAGACTGCCTTGTTGCTGTACGTATACAGTGAGGTTGGTTAACACAAGATGCAAGTCCCACGGGGCAAACCCATGACCTGTTGATCTGCAGCTCAGAGCAAGCTCCCAGCCTCAGGTCAAGGCAATATATGCCATATTTGATTGGTGTATAACGGCATCTGCAGCCTGTATCCGGCCATGAAATCTATACTAATAAAATGAAGCTGTCTGTCCCACAATGCGCTGTCTGTCCCACTATGCCGCGGCATGCACGCCCGCTCTTAGATGTGTCAAAGCTATCGCATGTGTCAACACAACCGCTGGGTGCTTATCACCTTATCCCGCGGCACCATGCCTGCGGCGGGCTACCTGGCTTGGTGCCAACAGTAATAATATTTCCCCCAACGCCTTATCGCCCGAACCGTCATCAAAACAAACAAATCCCGTACTGTCTCGCGTCCACAACTTCCCATTAGTAGCAAGAGAACGAACTCTGCCGGGGAACATTGCCTATTCTAATTGATTTGATCTTTTTGATCTTTGATCCAATTTTACAGCGGTCTACACGTCAATTCTATAGACCAACCAGGACGTCAGGCAGATTTTATCCACTGAAGGTAGTAGTAATACGTTAAATGACGAACAACGGACGGGAAACAGCCCTTTTTTTAACTCAATCAACCCTTTTTTATTTTACTCAATCAATGTATGAGCTTGGGCCTTAGTTTTACTGGACTGATATTCGTTTATATCGTGCTTTAGCCGCAATTTGAGTATTCTGTACTGGATGCACAATAATTGCACAGGGTTTAAATATCCTTAACATATATGTCCTGTTATTCCGTAGCTCCCGGTCTCAATTTATGTCAATATGATTATCGATATCATTTTTTTCCCAATGTCTACTTTCTGCCTGCTACTATTTGACGTATAAAACAAAATACTGTCATACTGTTATTTCTTTCGCTTATTACTAGTGTTAGGCAGAAAGAGGAACGTTTTTTTACCCTAAGTACTATCAGCGCATTGAATGATTTTTTTTTCTACATAATTTTTTTAATTTTACATTAGCTCTTCTTATGCAAAATGGATGGATACAAAGTAAATCGACAAACTTAACAGTAGAAACAGTTAAGTGCATTGAGATTTTTGCTCAATACAGTTCAAACGGCAAACTGCATCCATAAGGATTAAACTATGGATGCAGACAGCGGTGAACAACAGTAACCGATCACATCCACCCTGGGATTTTCCTCTTGTTGAAGAGTTGAAGTATGAGGTCGGGTGTTTTTCCATTATGTATACTTAGCGGGTACACTGGGATGGGGACTGGTGTGGGTAAACAGCTGGTAGCGGGTAGCTGCTAAGCTAATCCACCCCGTTCTCCCACCAATCTCATCCCCCTCGCCGCCTTCAAACTTGATACGTTGTGTATGCTGTCTGACAATATCCCGGTACCCAAGCACAATCCGAACACCCCCCCCCCCCCCCCAACGCCCCCCCAACCATATCTCCATGGGAAAACGGTTGCGATGGGAACTAGGGAAAGCCAAGCCAGGAACAGGGGAAAAGAAATTGGCGTGAGGTGCGGGGTCGGGTAGCGTGGTTACAGAGTGGCGGACGTCTCCGCGTCGTGAAGAAAAAGGCAATAAATAAGCATGAAAGAAGTCTTCAGTCTTCGCCACTTGAGTCTCCAAACATACTAGAAATGGGTTCCCAAATTGCCAGAGTTCTCGACAACAAAGACGGGTGGTCTGCAGAGTATGCCAGAAACAAAGACCAGATGTTTACAGACCTGCGTACGGAGGTCGAACAGACCGTGGCCAAGAGAGTCAGCTACACACATACGGGACCAGATGTTTACAGGCCTGGTCAGACACACGGACAGATGTTGACGACAGATGTAATTTGACGCGTTCGTTACAACGTGCGAGGTTTGTGCCCCATCAGACGGTGGTGGAGAAGGAAGGCGGGCTATTGGAAGGTGCAAGGTCACAGGTAGACGGTTTATGGGTCTTGTTTGGAGGGAGAGAGGCGAAGAGAGAACATTCTGAAGCGATAATTAGACCAGGCGAGGAGGTGTGTAAGGTGAAAACAGAGGGAGACTGGTAGAGTTATGAGGTAAACCGGAAGTGAGGGAGAGAGAGAGAAAGAAAGAGAGGGGGGGTGGGGGGCAGACAGAGACTGTGGTGATGGGATAATCTGACACAAAGACAAAGACAATTATAGCAAGCGCAAGCGAGCTCTTAAGGTAACATGCATGCATATTAAGAGTCCATTTCAAGGATAGGCTTAGGACTTTCATTTCGCGTAACAGCCCCCATGAGACGTTTTCGGATTCGGAGTAAATATGAGCTGTAATGTTACATAAATATATTCAAGCAAAGAGAGGTCTGTTGCCAAGCAGAGCGCTCTTGGTGACCGCTCATCGGCTGATGTCATAGTGAGTAGTTGTGACGTCAAAATGTGATAAACATGAGGTCACAATGGGAGTTCCTAAGCAACCGAATGATCCAAAGATATTCCTTATGGCAAGCCGAAGTGAGATTAATTTTGAATATTAATCTAGATGTATCCCCTCGGGATATCTGATGTGATAAATATACGCTCGCATTTTTTAGGTAGCACCTATTCATATTACGATTGAATTGCAGATTCAAGGGATAAGAGTAACCGACGATAATCACAAAAACCAACGGCAAATTTCTACACAACAGAGAGGAGGGTAGAACCGGGGGCGGCGAGAGACTGACACACAGAACAGACGCGATCACTGGCAGGAGGCAATAAGCAAGATGGATGAGGCCCACACACACTCGCCAGCAGGCCTCTCCTTACAGAGGACGCTGGTGCTGGCCATATGAGGAGGGCGGGGAGCAAAACAGGGAGAGCAGGGAGTAAGAGCAGAGAGGTGAGTGAGAGGAGAGAGATGAGAGAGTAAGAGAGACTTAGACGAGAATGTGTAGAGAGTGAGAGACGAGACTTGGACGAGAATGTGTAGAGTGGGAGACGAGACTTGGACGAGAATGTGTAGAGGGAGAGACGAGAGTGAAAGGATAGTCAGAGAAGAGTGAGAGGAGAGTGAGAAAGACAAAGAGAGAAAGGGCCGTGGATGTGTGAGATGGACGACTGTAGCCGTCAGGTTGGCGTGAGTGGTGCGGACCTGGCTGGCGAGGCATCAGGTCTGCCTCAGCCCCCCCCCCTACTTCCCCACCCCCCTCCCCACCCCCCAGGGGACCGGGCCGTGTGATATACCGCCACTCTGCCAGGGACAGCCGAGACCCTGGCCGAGACCCATACATATCACTGCCCTCGCGTGCCCTCCAAAACACCCTTAGTCCTCATTTAGGAGAGGACATCCTTCCAGCCGGCCGCCGCCATAACCTACATAGCCTATACAGGGAGACTGAGAACGGTAGGGGGGCGGGGTGGAGGTGGAGGGTAGGGGTGGGGGCAATACCCTTTAAATGGTAACGCAGATTCCAGGCCCAAAACAAGCAGACGTGTCTCCTCAAAGCGAGGTCACGTTGTGCCGACTGGGGACTTCCTGGGGCTGCCTGGGACTTCCTGGGAAAGACAGATTCCGAACACGTGCGCCAACGCGGCAACAGCAACTAGCACCATCGTATATTACTATGGCAACAGGCCTACACTGGCTGCCTCAGACACCCCTACTATCCTTCTAAGTACCCTCCTCCCCCATCCCAGCCGCCTCCCACATACACACACCCTACTTAGAGTGGGCCACGTGACTTTTTTATATATATATGTTGGGCCGGTCGTTTGAACTAAGCCCAAGCGTTACGTTCGCGGCGCAAAAGCTAAAAACCGAAATACGGGACGTATCCGAAACGGTGCCATTAAGTGGGAACATTCCGATAGCGACAGGTCGGCAAATCACTTCCCCGGTACCAATTACACCATCGACATGGCAAGAATGTCAATATCACCTTTGTTCTTCTCTATACAACACATACATAGAACAGCAGACGGAAATAAACTGGACAAAATGACAATTTCCAGCGCGTGCGCGAACATTCAGGTGTTATTCAATCGACCATCACAGCCGACCAACTCACTAAGGTCACTAACACGTGGTACACTCAACGCGTCATCACAATATCTGCCAGTTTCCAAGGCAACGTCAAAGTCATCCCTTGCCGGCCAAGACTGGAGGGGAGGGGAGGGGAGGGCAGGGGAGGGGAAGGCAGGGAGTGAGGCGGTGGGAGAAGGTAAGGGGGTGGCGGGGGTAAGTGTAATGACGCAGACACAGGGGCAAAAATAACAACAAAAACCCAACGGCAGCAGCTGAAGCAAGACTCGAAAACTAAAAACAGGAATCGGTTGTAGCTGAGAGGCCGGCCCTCGAGCGAGTGACTCCCGCCGACATGCCAGGACTGCGGCGTCATAACACGTGGAGTACGAGTCGAGAGAGATACGAGATTCCTGATTAGCCGCCGGCGAATCCGTCTTCGCTTGGGTGCGTGCCACAGTGGTTCCTGGCCGAAAGCCAGGGCGCAACCATCCATGAATACAAATCCCTAAGTTTAACTCAAAATCCTGGTTGCCAATTTGCTTCGTCTGGATGTAGCGTCGACTACAAATGCGATAAATTGCTTGGTGATTCTTTGGACGAAGCTATATATGATGCATACCCAAGTACATGAGAAATTCGTTGTTGCGCACCTCATAAAGGAAATGAATCATTCATAAAAACAGTACAAGGTTTATCTAGAATAAAGAAACTGTTCCATTTCCATGCCTTGCCTCCCTGACGTTGCCACATCATTGCACATAAAGTGTGGAAAGACGTTTTACATCCCTAATCAACTAAAGGGGGAGGATGAGGTAAAAGTAGAGACTTTGGAACCTTGACATGTTCGACATCGCCACGGACCTTTCACGCGGCGGATGGACGTTATATTAGCTGTTAATTTGTACATTACCTAGATTTCCACCGACATAATGTTAATAATATTCAATTACAAAGATCTTCTATATTTCACACTTTTATACAATTTTGAACTGCCGATAACTGAGCTAAAAACATTTGTTCTCAGAAGATTCAAGGGTGGGACATCGAGCGAGTCACTGGCAATAGCTCTTCCCTTCCATCTCCCATTGACGCGATATGACCACGAGTGGTTAATTAAAGCGCCCTGGATATACAAGCAATCACTAGCCATAGCGGCGCGTTGTAGCATCTAAAGAAATAGTCGACAAACAATAGGGGAGTATGGTACTTAGTGGAGTACCAAACTGGAACAAACTGTTAGCACGATCCTCTCAACATGAGCAAGCACCTAACAACGTGTTGATATGATCCTGATCGTCGGGCAACATGGAATCGGAAGCAAGGGATCCTACCTCAAGAAATACAGCAAAAGCCTGGGGCTTAAATCAGCCGAGTTTACCATCGAGATACTTCACTTCGATATCACGATGAAGCCAACTAACAATTATTTGCTTCGAACACAGAGAAAGCGGGAATCGCAACACATCTGAAATGCTGCAGTTGTCATGGAAAAAAATTGCTAAGAAGCGCGCGTGTACGGCATGCAGATATCTTATGGAAATAGGCCGGCAGATGGCGCCACTTACTGTCCTCGACGGTGACCCCGGACTCCATGGCCTTCTCCTTGAGGTGGAGCAGCTCGGTGGAGGCGGCCGACAGCACGTCCGAGGTGGAAGGCGTGCTCCCTGGCGACGGGCAGTCGCTGTCCTGCAGGGAAAACCAGGCAAATACCGCGTCATCAGTGACAGGAAACGAAAACAAATCGGTCTGATTTGGTTCCGCATATAGAATCAGTCTCAGGAGGCAAACCACGTATATGGGATTCGCATACCGAACACAGTAACTACGGAGATTCGCGAAATGTTTAACCTATGATGGACCCACCTCCATCATGCCCTCTATCTCGTTGTTAACCAATGACGGACCCACCTCCATCATGCCCTCTATCTCGTTGTTAACCTATGACGGACCCACCTCCATCACGCCCTCTATCTCGCTGTTAACCTATGACGGACCCACCTCCATCATGCCCTCTATCTCGTTGTTAACCTATGACGGACCCACCTCCATCATGCCCTCTATCTCGCTGTCACCCTATGACGGACCCACCTCCATCATGCCCTCTATCTCGCTGTCACCCTATGACGGACCCACCTCCATCATGCCCTCTATCTCGTTGTTAACCTATGACGGACCCACCTCCATCATGCCCTCTATCTCGCTGTTAACCTATGACGGACCCACCTCCATCATGCCCTCTATCTCGTTGTTAACCTATGACGGACCCACCTCCATCATGCCCTCTATCTCGCTGTCACCCTATGACGGACCCACCTCCATCATGCCCTCTATCTCGCTGTCACCCTATGACGGACCCACCTCCATCATGCCCTCTATCTCGTTGTCACCCTATGACAGACCCACCTCCATCATGCCCTCTATCTCGTTGTTAACCTATGACGGACCCACCTCCATCATGCCCTCTATCTCGCTGTCACCCTATGACGGACCCACCTCCATCATGCCCTCTATCTCGTTGTTAACCTATGACGGACCCACCTCCATCATGCCCTCTATCTCGTTGTTAACCTATGACGGACCCACCTCCATCATGCCCTCTATCTCGTTGTTAACCTATGACGGACCCACCTCCATCATGTCCTCTATCTCGTTGTCCCCCTATGACAGACCCACCTCCATCATGTCCTCTATCTCGTTGTTAACCTATGACGGACCCACCTCCATCATGCCCTCTATCTCGTTGTTAACCTATGACGGACCCACCTCCATCATGCCCTCTATCTCGTTGTTAACCTATGACGGACCCACCTCCATCATGCCCTCTATCTCGTTGTTAACCTATGACAGACCCACCTCCATCATGCCCTCTATCTCGTTGTTAACCTATGACGGACCCACCTCAATCATGCCCTCTATCTCGTTGTTAACCTATGACGGACCCACCTCCATCATGCCCTCTATCTCGCTGTTAACCTATGACAGACCCACCTCCATCATGTCCTCTATCTCGTTGTTAACCTATGACGGACCCACCTCCATCATGCCCTCTATCTCGTTGTTAACCTATGACGGACCCACCTCCATCATGCCCTCTATCTCGTTGTCACCCTATGACGGACCCACCTCCATCATGTCCTCTATCTCGTTGTTAACCTATGACAGACCCACCTCCATCATGCCCTCTATCTCGTTGTTAACCTATGACAGACCCACCTCCATCATGCCCTCTATCTCGTTGTTAACCTATGACAGACCCACCTCCATCATGCCCTCTATCTCGCTGTTAACCTATGACGGACCCACCTCCATCATGCCCTCTATCTTGTTGTTAACCTATGACGGACCACCTCCATCATGCCCTCTATCTCGTTGTTAACCTATGACGGACCCACCTCCATCATGCCCTCTATCTCGCTGTTAACCTATGACGGACCCACCTCCATCATGCCCTCTATCTCGTTGTTAACCTATGACGGACCCACCTCCATCATGCCCTCTATCTCGCTGTTAACCTATGACGGACCCACCTCCATCATGCCCTCTATCTCGTTGTTAACCTATGACGGACCCACCTCCATCACACCCTCTATCTCGTTGTTAACCTATGACGGACCCACCTCCATCATGCCCTCTATCTCGTTGATGACCTGGTCGGCGGTGAAGAGCGGTTCTTGCTGCAGGCTGGAGATGATCAGCGAATGCATGTCGAAGGCTTGCGACAGCTCCTCGTCGTCAGAGAGGTCAAGGTCAGGGGACTCGCACTCCTGTGGGGCAAGAAGACAACGTGGCGTCAAACACACAGACTACATGATTAACTCGCTGAATCCACTGGTGAGATCCTGCTACAGCTTGATCTCACCGCGTTTGCTGGAGAACCGAATGTAGCTGTAATCCCTTTATTTAACTAAGATAATAAAATCATGAATAATGGGATGTTCACCACTACAACAGATGCATCTCCATCATCGTCATGGATACCTCTTCGTCGTCATGGATACATCTCCATTCCCATGGAGACATCTCCATAATAGAGAATACGTCTCCATCGTAATCGATACATCTTTATCGTCATGGATACATCCCCATCGACATGGATACATCTCCATCGTCATGGTTACATCTCCATCTTCATGGATACATCCCCATCGTCATGGATACATCTCCATCGTCATAGATACCTCTCCATCGTCATGGATACATCTCCATCGTCATAGATACCTCTCCTTCATATGGAATACGTCTTCAACGTAATGGAAACATCTCCATTGCCATGATTACAATTCCAACGTAATGGGAATATGTCTCCATTTTCATGGATATATCTCCATCGTAATGGATATATTTCCACCATAGTGGAATAGACCTCCATTGTAATTGATAAGTCGCCACAATGACAGAGCCGTCTGGCCGCGGTGCGAGTGTGCCCCCCAAGGCAGCAGCTGTAGCCCACCCAGTTGTGACAACAACAAAACCCCCCAGAAAAACCATCTATCTCTAAACGAGCGACAAGGGAATTGAGACACACACGCCGCAACAACAGCCATTGGAGGAGAGTACAATATGGCACGCCACGTGTCCCGTCATCCGCAATATAAACTCTTGTAGGGAGACATTATTGGACACCCGTGTCCGATATTATAGCGTATGCAGCTAGCATATCAACTGAGATAGGGACCACACCGGGACATATACACACATGTATTCATCAGACACGGTCTGGGGGTCATCCAAGACACGTGGCAGCAAAAAGCAGTGAGTCCTTCCCACCGGAAAATAGACGGCACGTGGACATAAAGAAGGTAAATAAGATAAATAGAAGCCTGAATGGCAGCAAAACCGATCCCGCTCGGCTGGCCAGAAGGAACAGGTGACCGAGAACAGCCAATGCGCTTCCCCCTCCGCCAGAAGAGATACAAATTCATTCAGCCAGACACAAGGGAACTAACAGACCGTGTGAATAAATGATCGTAGCCTCATGCTACACATAAGGCTGCTCTCGCAGCACGGATGCCGGTATAATAGGAGCCGCCCTAGATCCGCTGGTGAGCAGGCTGAGCTGCAGATAAAAAGGGCGTGGGTTCGAACCCTGGCCCCAGGATCTGGCGCAAGTTTCACCCAAACCCATTGCATCGTCCCAGTAGGCTTATTTGGCCCAATTTACCCTTGACGAGCACAAAAAGCGGCTTAAAAGCAGCTACGTTTCATTTCCAGGTGAAATATGGAGTGGAAACTGGTCCCCGCTATTTCGCGGCCATTTGGGTCCAAGTCGAGCATTAACTCTTTGCTGAACTGCCGTGTGTTGTTGACGATGTACAGAGTGGCATATATTGATATCCTCTTTACCCGAAGCTTTTACGTGGGCGACAAGGACATCCATATTTGACATTTCCATTTGAAAGCCTTACGCCGTTTTGCTGCTACTATAAATGTTTCAGGTGTGGCGCTAAGAGCCACACACCCACAGCGTGACTTATGCTACAAATGCTACATCAATACTACACTAGAGGCACTACTACACCGTCTGTACTATAGCGCCGTTGTCCAACCGGAAGCTGACTCACGGTAGGCATTGTCACCTGCCGTAGAAATCAAAGCTAATCTCGTGAACATAAGCGGCTTATCAACCTCGCAGCAAATGCCATCACCTCACCACCTTACGCTGTACCCGATAAAACCCCCAGAGTATATCTGCAATTACACATATATATTTATAGCTAAATTCTACTGCGCCGAAACAAACACAATTGCCAAACTAGGTATCACCTAACAGGTTGCTTGGTCCAACAGTGCCGACTTTAATATTTGTATATAAGTAATAGCATACAAGAATTTCATGATTTCTTGACGGCACGCTCAATAAGTCTTAGCAACATGTCGCGCAAGCTGCCTTCTATCAGTTGTTCCACGTGGCACTGGAGACAGACACAAAACGTCCCTCGAGTCACGTGTCTAAAGAAACAAACAATCAGCGACTCCCCTCTCGGGTTCACTGCGGTAACCCTGGGGAGTCCACCCAAGGGCGCTTGTCGGCATAAAGGGGCGGAAATGTCGTCGCACGTTTTATCAACAGAGAGACGCGACAGACAAAAAGACTGCATCCATTAGATGGGTTCAGGTTCGTCCGACTGAATCCAACATATTATATCGGGGAGCCCGATATAATATGTTGGATTCAGTCGGACGAATTAACCTCTGCCTGGCCATAAGCTTGGAGTGAGGCTGAGAGCACATCATCTGGCGCGGGCGTCAAAATAATTGAGCCTAAATGTCGGCCAGGATGATCAACCAGGAAGGATCACCAAACTGAAGCTAACTAAGAAACAACATGCACTTAACCCAGCTAATGCATTTTAACCTTTTTGACAATCTCACAGCATGATTTGAATAAGTTTTGGACATGACAGGACATTCCACTTCAGTTTGTTCGTCCTCGACAACACATAATTGACCTAATGCTTTTTTTGATGCCGTTATTTTCTGAAAAACTGTCATCATGTATCATCCATTTGTCAAAGTAAATACTTATCCTATCTATCATATAGGAGAATTTGGGTTGGCAGCCAATGACTTCATTGTGGAATATGCTTCAGTTAAATCACCGCCTTGACGAAGCCATCTAAGCAGTTTCTTTAGCATTGTAAACATATATTTTACGTATGTTTCTACAGGGTGTCAATGGTTTTATGATTAATACATATGCTCTGATCAATAGTGCAGATTTGTGTTCGCCAAACCATCTCCATTATCCCGCCGAGTGGCCCCGAGCACCGGTGAATCCATTGATACACCACGTGACCTCAGGCCGTGCCTCGGAATCAATGCCAACTGCGGCCCCATGGGATTAGATTCTCCTTCAGTCACGCCATGTTTTGTGACGTCACAACAGGGATCCCGTTACCGACCAACACTCCACGTAATTACTGCATGAGGCACGGCACAGTCACGCCACAGTGACACCGGGCACGGGTCTAGACGCCCCCCCCCCCCCCCCCCACCGCCAAGTGGCCCAAGTGATCCTTGAACGGGAAGACTGATTCCTGGCGGAACTCTGGTGTAAAGTTGGTTGGTTGTATATTGAAGGCGCTTTAACCACTTTCGGTCATATCGCGTCGATGGGAGAACAACGGGAGAGTGGAGTCATGTCCCATGTAACCCCCTATTCTTTGCGAAGAGGAACATGGGATCTTTATCCTGCGACCAAAGACATGGCCACAGCGGGGCTCGAACCACCGATCTACGCGCCGTTAGGCACTCAATGGCCAGAGCACTCAATGCGAGCGCTCTAACTCACTTAGCTACCGGGCGGGCCCCTGCTGGTGTAAAGAGAGTAGTGGTTCCTGCGAGAGACTCTCTGTAAGGAGACACACTGGCTCAATGTGACCTCTGCAAGGAGACATCTTAGCTCCTGATGACCTCATAAAAGAGAGACAATGAGTGAAGGTGACCTCTATGAAGACACATATTGGCTCAGGGTGACCTCTGTAAGGAGTCACATTGGCTCCTTGTGACCTATGTAAGGAGACAAATTGAGTGAAGGTGACTACTATGAGGATACATCTTGGCTCCTGATGATTTCATTCATGAGACACATTGGCTACTGGTGACCTCATTAATGAGGGGGAGACATGTTGGCTCCTGACCTCAACAAGAGTGACACATTGGCTCCTGTTGACCTCAGTAAGAATAACGATTTAAATGTCAAAATATACAGATACTTAAAGATACATTTAGAAATAATGCAGGAGTTCATAATGTTACCACAGCAGCTTGTACTAGGTCAACAATTATCAAGCCATTTACAGGTACATTTACAGGTCAATAAACATGATAAAGGTCTAATTCCTTAGCCATGTCTACTATCTGCTACTGCTATATATCCATTACATTACAAATTAACTACTGTGGCCAATTATACAGACCTGTTTCTCTGGTAGATGAAGTGCTTTTTCCTGTAGCTGCCGTGCATAGGTTTTTGACCAGTCTATTGGTAAAATGTTACCAAAGTTTCCTGTGATTGTCCACCACATACTGCAACATGAAGGCATCGCACATGAATTACTAAAGCTGCAGGTACAAGCATGGTAACCAGGTTAATATATCGAGATTATATCACTGACCATGAATGTATCAGATTAGTTATCTGTACAGAGGCAGTTTTCAATTTGCTGCGTAGTGTGTGAAAACACTGGCTCCTACGCAGAATATCCCAGGTGTAGCAATACTCGGTATGAAGCAAAGCACAACGCAGCCAAGGCAAGCCTACCAAGAATTCTGGCCCTTATCACACAAAAACTCTTCTTTGGTTGGGGCATCTTGTAACATATATATTATATACACATTCCAAAGATGTACTCTATAGCAAATTTGCCACAGGCAAATCGCAAACTACAAGGCCAAAGCTCAACTTTTAGGATGTTTGTGAACACAAAATTAACATTTTCTGATTTAGATTCCTTAGAGGATCTGGCGACCTATAAGGATAAGAGGGAACATTTCATGTGAGATAGAATCATCCACAAAAAAATGCTCTGGTTCAAGAAAGAGTGTAAAATGATAAAAAAATAGAATGGATAGTAATTTACAAGCAATACAGAGGCATTTTTACCTACCAGTAGGTAGCCAGTCAGCGCATAGTACAAGTATCATGATAATCATCAGTATGTAGCACTGACTGATATAGGATATATGACAAAAATCAGTATGCAGCAGTGACTGTAACAGTAACAGCAATTAATATGTATATAATAATTAAGATGAAGTTATCACCATTGTATCAGAATAAAAGAGTACCAATAACCAGCAATCCATAACTATGTGTACAAAATGAGTGGTAGACAAAAAAAACAGGTGAATGTAGCTTTCAGTTGATTTTGACTCAGAGAATGAATTGAACTGTTGTTGAACGCTTCAGTTGAGTCCCCATTTTCTGTGAACAGGCAATATTCTGTTAGCGTCATGATGTTCATACAAGATATTCACGTTGCTTATTACCTTCTTAACCTCTGAAGTTCTCCTCTTGTTATAATTGATCATATTGATATCATAAAAGTCATATACCATGATACAAATAATAAAAATATCTTTGCCAAGTCAACACAACTCAAACCTCTCAAAAGCTAACTTTATGCAAGCCAAATACCTGGCATATGGTTTTGAAGTGGTAATACCTTTGACATTAACTGGAGAGGGAGGCAGAGAGGTCAAGGAGGTACTATATAAACTATGAGCAAAATATTGATATCTTTCATAAACTTAATTTGTAGAGGTAATATTTTGATATTTATTAAATTTCATGCTGTTTGTCACTCTAGTTAGAGCAATATGCAATCTGTATCAACTAGGTTATATATTAGATTGAATAGCAAAGTTATCAAAAGAGGAGAATGACAAAAGCTTTTCCTAAATAATTTTTTCCAGCTAACTTTTAAAGATCTCTTAGACAAATATATATTCATTTCAATACAAGAAACTCTAAAAAGATCTCTATTACATTAATAATAAATATACGACTTTAGTATAGACCTCGAATAAAACTGATGCATAAAATTATTAAATGGCTGATGTACACAGATTTTAGCTGTTAAAGCCTAATAAAGGTGATGTAGGATAGGATTATAAAAGCTGTAAACCAAGTAAACTGATCAACTTCCATATTATCATTATGTTAGATTAATATTTGTGCAGTCATTAGATCTATATAATTATTCTTATAATATATATAATAAAGATGCCTGTTTTATTTATGCTGGAATAGAATAGATAAATCCATCCAATGTTGTAACTGCCAGTGGGTCGTTGCAGTTGACATCCTCCAGTACTGGGCAGTAGGTTGCACACTGGATTCAGTGACTGGTGACAGACTGGCATCAGATAGCAGACTGACAGACGGCCGAGATGCCAACAATGCCATGGCAGCATAAACAAGTCTGGTTTTTAATCCATGGAAGATTCGAAACCTACACAAACCACTCTCTGAGAGAACTTACTCGCAATCGTTCATTATTTCATCCTGTGATCGGATTTGTACCGGCGCCAATTTCTCCACCGATTCTTCATAATTACAGAAGCACTTGGTGATTTTTTCGTCAAATGTATTCACCAAATCTTCGAGGGACCCGGAGAATGTCTCACTAAAATTATCCACATCTGCTTGGTCCTGTTTCTCCGCAGCTCCGCTACTGCTGCCTTTGTTAGAGTTTTCCATATCCGAAGTTGTTTGAAAATCATGGAATTCGTTCCATTCGTCACCATCAAATTTTGCGAGGGGAGCTTCGAACTGTAGCTCCGCCATTTTCATGTCCCTCATCGCCCCTGATTTTGACAGATCTCGCTTAGTCTCGTACTGGTGGCGCGACCAGCGCAATCAACATAACACTGTGTGGTACCCAGATACGAGTAGAAAATAGTTATTAGATCTTTGCAAAACGCGACAATAATAATGTACATAGATCTAGATTTATACGCTCGAACATCCACAATGCAAAAGGTCCTTAAAATGGTGAACCATAAAAATATAAACGATTCTTCATAGAGCATTAACTGTAAACGTGTACGCTTTGGAACATTACAATAATGCTATTCAACAGGGCGGACAGTTCACAGTGATCATGACATCATCGCAAAACCTCGACGCTGACAGCGCTAGCGCCCTCTTCCGTCTGGAGATTGCAGGTCATTTAAATCATAACGTAACCATTCAAGAGAATAATTTTCCGTTCTAAAGGTTGAAACCGGCGTTCACCCAAAGAAAATTATTACGGCTATGTATGCGTATGGTTTCTTAAAGTGTTCGTGCCACGATTTTCTCTTGCTCAGAGTTAACTTGGTTTAGAAAAGATAAACAAATAACAATTTGTTTTAATGGAAGTTTACAGTTTTTATTCCACGATATCACTATAAACGGGTTCGTCAAAGTAGCAAAAGTGAGGTCCGGCGGGTTTATTTCTGGGAGCATTGCATCTAAGCGTTTTTTGAAAATTCCCCAATGATGTCACAAGATTGACAGGTGAGCTTTGATGCAGTGCGTAGACATCTGTGGTCGAGGGCGTGTATGGTTCTCATGGTTGAGTGCTTTTCGTTGAGTTCAAGCCAATGAGCAGACATAATCTGAGTCTCAATATAAAAGCACGTGCGTTTGTATTCCCCTTTGACGTCACTTTCCTCGCTCTCAGAAGTTAAATTGGTCAGTGCGAAAACAAGTGGAAAAAGTATGCCCTTCTACTATTTGGGGCGTTACCGCTTGATAATATAAGCGCGGATACACAGAAGATTAATATGAGCTAAAGTTGTCTTGGCGTGGTACGAACACTTTAATTAACGAAAGCCAACACTTTTTTTTGCTCTATTATGTCTGCTTTGGTTAGGAAGACCCTTGCACGCTTAACAAAGGAATGAGACACTTCAGTAGACCTACTGGAAAACGAGAACAGAAGCTACTTGAAAATAAACTCTCGGGATTGGGGGGAGGGGGGGCGGGGGCATTAATACATTGCTGGGTTTGGCACCTCCATTTTTCTCTTCAAAATCCGTTTTATTCCGTTGACTCCCTCTATGTCGCAGCCATACATACTCGCTTTATGTCGCAGTTCCATACAGACCCGCTCAGTTTATTTTTTCCCCGGCAAACCCGTTCGGTTTATTCTTTATTCGCGGCAAACCCGCTCCATGGACGCACATTTCAGGATATTTTTTCCGTTGGCTCACTATATGTCATAGTTCCACACAGACCCGCTCGGTTTTTTTTTGTCTCGACAAACCCGCTCAGTTTTTTCTTTATTCCCGGCAAAACCGCTCTATGAACGTATATTTTCAGCCCCCCCCACCCCACCACCCTTCACCCCCCGGTCGCAAGTTTTACAATATCTTCTTTTATCACAAATGACAGCTCTCTCAGGCATCAAGAGATACCAAGAGACCACCCACCCCTAGCAGATTTCTACAATATTACACACTTACTCACCTGCAATTAATGTACCCCCTGAGACACGTGGTGCGCCCCTGTGGGTAAATCCCACCTTTCGGGACCCCGGGAGTGGCGGGAACCTTCGCCTCAGAGCGCGTTGGCGTACATCTTGATCATCCTGATAAACATCCTGATAATTGGACCTTCCAGGTCACACGTTGGTCAATCGTTGAACCTTCTTTTTGAAGATTTGGTTAAATCAGTGGTCTGTTATATGTCACGAGTTGATTCAATTATAAGACCTTTGAACTAGTTGACGACGATTTGGTTGATTTATTAAGTCTTCTAGATGACGAGTTGATTAAATTAGGCCAACTAGATCTTCTTGGCGACGATTTGGTTTAATCATTATAGTGTTTGTGCCATGGCGGAAGAAATATCCGATTGAGACAAATACGTTACAATTAAAGCTACTGCTATTTTTAAAACAGAAACTCATGCCCTACGACCTCCTTAAGCAGCACAACCGTCTCAAGCATCACGAATAAGCATCAGCGCTCGTACGTGACGTCACGGGCGCTTGACCACCACTCTATTATAGAATATATACATATATACAGTCAGTCAGCGCGAAACTAGATAACAATATTGCAATTGGTGCAGTCAGGTGCCAACTTGAACCATATTAGGGATCTGGAAAGGGGGAGTCCAGTAGCCTATCCAGTGTCGATTTTTCAAAATTCTCAGGGTCGAATGTCGAATTTTTACGACGTTCAGTGGCGATTTAAAAAAAAATCTGTATCAATGTCGCTTTTTTAGATCCTCAGTGTCGGAATGTTGGGGTCAATGTAATTAACCTCCATATACCTTACCCCAGAATTGGTCATAACAGTCAGTGTCAATCGACTGCCTTTTTTAACCAAAAAACGACAATGACCACAAACAATTTCTCACTTGTCTCTTGTTCTCTACATGCTCTCTATGGCATGGGCGGCACTGTAGTAATGTAGTGCGGCAATAATCCCCACCTATGCTTAGCAGGGTTTATAAGCAATATGTACCATCAACTACGTGTATAAGTAATATGAACCATCGCGTGTATAAGTAATATGAACTATCGAGTGTATAAGTAATATGAACTATCGAGTGTATAAGTAATATGAACCGTCGAGTGTATAAGTAATATGAACTATCGAGTGTATAAGTAATATGAACTATCGAGTGTATAAGTAATGTGAACCGTCGAGTGTATAAGTAATATGAACCATCGAGTGTATAAGTAATATGAACCATCGCGTGTATAAGTAATATGAACCATCGAGTGTATAATATGAACCATCGAGTGTATAAGTAATATGAACTATCAAGTGTATAAGTAATATGAACCATCGAGTGTATAATATGAACCATCGCGTGTATAAGTAATATGAACCATCGAGTGTATAATATGAACCATCGCGTGTATAAGTAATATGAACCATCGCGTGTATAAGTAATATGAACTATCCAGTGTATAAGTAATATGAACTATCCAGTGTATAAGTAATATGAACCATCGCGTGTATAAGTAATATGAACCATCGCGTGTATAAGTAATATGAACCATCGCGTGTATAAGTCACATGAACCATCGCATGTATAAGTCACATGAACCATCGAGCGCACAAGTTATATGAACCATCAAGTGTATAAGTAATATGAACCACCGGGTGTATAAGTTATAAGAATAATCGCGTGTGTAACTAATATGAACCACCGGGTGTATAAGTTATAAGAATAATCGCGTGTGTAACTAATATGAACCGTCGAGTGCATAAGTTATATGAACCGTCGTGTTTATAAGTTATAAGAAACATAGCGCGACCCCATGGGTTCCCATAAACAAAAACCGAAATAGAGCTTAATTGTCCATGTGTTTATTCATATTGACATAATTCATCATAATTAATCTGCGTCCGATTCATGGAATAAAACATATAAACAACTAAAATCCCTTCACAAACATACGGATTGCATCCAAAATGACATAATTTTGTGGTACCAAATGGGCGCCATGTGAATGCCATCTCTGCTCCACGAGGCCTTGGTTTCCGACACAGCAATCAGGTCAAAGAACGAGTATATCCGACTCGAAACGTTCAGTAAATCCTTCTCTATGACTGAATATAATACGTGATTCATCTTATCGAGTTTTTCTGATGGACTCATGCCGTCTATCGAATGTTGTTTCCAACTTGCGGGTTTGCGATTCTCAAACTCTCGGAATATGGGCAGAATGTAAATATCAGAATTTAGCAACGTTTGTGATTGTTTTAAAAGGTCCATGAAGTCTTGGATAGCGTTCTTGATTTTGTCCATTGAGTGTAAGAGCTTCATATGGTTGAATGGCATAACAATCAAGATGATATCTGGATTTCGAGCCTGTACCAGATAATGTCCAAATACAAAATGTTGGTAAGTTGAAAAGGAGTACGATGTGTCATAGACAGTTTGATTTGCAATGTGCGGCCTCGCCCGCTTCTTTGTGGTAATAGAAGAGTCGTTCAAACTTGCGAGAGACAGAAATTCTAATGTGACTGAATACTGACCAGAAATTTCATTGTGCTCGTTCGAACAGTTGAGCTTCTGGCATGAACACGAGTGGCACGGTCTGTTTCGCGTCAATATGCGCTTACGCATGGCATCGTGCTTGTCCATGAAATAATTGACATCAGGTAGAAATCCACCATTCATTATTCTTTCCCGTTTTACTAGGCGACAGGAACCGAGACATTTTTTAAAAAGGTTGGCCAGCGCCACAAAATACTTTGCGCCGTTGGAGTCCCCCATGAGAACTATGCGACTCCAGCTATTCTTTCTTGAGCACTTCCTTATAAAGTCACACGGCAGATTGCTATGCGGGAAATGGCACGAATCCGCAACAAATGTAGCGGTCCCATTCAACCATTGTCCTTGGGGAAAGTATCCTAGCTTTTGATAAGATTCTCGCAGCTGATTACGATGACAAAGTGGTCGGAAAAGTTGTCTCTGTGTCATGTAATTCATCCTTTGCAGAATGCAGTAATATACAAAAACAATATTCACGTATAGCCACAGCATCTTCCACGATGGAAGGCATGTCTCCACAATCAGTGCCATTCTAGCATTTCTTTAGCACCTATTGGCGATCTTCTATTGATTCGGTAAGAGAACTTGTAACAAATTTTACCTTTCTTCACAATTGGAGGTGTCCCTTGTTAGTTACTAGCATTTACGACAGACATTTGTCTTAACTGTATGTGCAATGCATCGTCAAGATATTAGTTATTCCGTGTAATTGCATATTGTCCAGGCCAGTAATTAGTGCTTGCTGCAGGCTGTATCACATCATGCCGTATAAGAAGCAATAACGATCATAGCCACCACCACTCAGCGGCAAAGCGCTGATGAGTTAGCACGTCTACTTGCTTCACAATTCTCATCGATGATATACAAGTTTTTCATGGAAATTATCCTTATGCAAGTTTTCTGATGCAAGGTCTCGTCATCAGGCGGCAAGTAGCCAATTAGTAGCTTAATTACATGACAAGCAATTAACCATGTTTGCATGTAATTAATTCGTGTCACCGGTGATGCATTAAACTTGGCGTCCTATGCAAAACAGACATCGTTATAATTAATAGAAAATTTTCACGACAAGCACACAACTTGGAACCAATACTTCATTATGTTTAGGTACCACACCGGTTGCATGTGCACACCGTCAGTGCTCCATGTGGTCCGACCGCGAGAAACCGACATCAGGTCAAAGAACGTACGCACGTGGCCACCAGGGGTCAAAAGGTCATTCCGCATTTCGTCTAACAAATATGCATTCATGGCTTGAAGCATAATGTTCGCGTCTTTCGACGACGTGTCCACCATATACAGAGGTTTCCTTTCGGGATACTCCCTAAACGCTGGCATAAAGTATAGAACATCGGTCGGCAGTGCGGCGCGTAGTAACATGGAATAGAAATATGTAGTACTCTCAAAGTTCTCGGTCAAGGTTCCATGTTTTCTCATATGAGAGAACGGCGGAAACACGAGAAAGACTCTCTTGGAGTCGTCCGGTAACACTCCATCTTTTTGGAGATAATGAAAACTCAATATTTCCTGATAGGTAAGTGTTGTGGTTCGTCGACATTTCCCAGCCTGTTTTATTGGGTTTACGGACGCTTGTGACGTTCCTGTTGCGCAGCTATTCTTCTTGGAGACGGAAATTGAGTAATCCTTAAAGCTTGACAAGGACAGGAACTCCACCGTGATATTTCGACTTCTGGCATCTCTGGGGTTAACTGATGCACTGTGACAGAGAAACTGTCTAGAGAAGCAAGAATGACAACGACGCCTCTTCAATTTAACCGCTTCCAGGGATAAATTCTTCATGGAATCATTAAAATATGAATACTCTGGGAGAAGCGAATCCTTTTCGCTCTTGGTAAGCTGGCAAAGAAATCCGACTTGTTTCAGTAGTTTGATGGCTGACTTAAAATACCGTGCCCCGTTAGAATCGCCCATCAAGATTAAGTGGCTGACGGGCAACAGGCATATCTGGATCTGTTCAAAGTCCGATTTTTCTTTCCATTGGAAATTGCAGATATCGGGATGAAACTCCTTATCCATAAACACCCATCTTCCGTTTCCCGGTAGGTAACCATATTCCGCATAATAGCGCAAAATAACATCGTTCGTACAGTTTGGCAAAGTATCTGGTGGCTCGACGCCTGACCTTGGTTTGTCCTTCTCATGCGAACTGACATTGAACACATATGATGTGTTCAGAACCATGGATTGACCTTGACGTACACGTTGAGGCATGAACCCTCGAATCCACAAGACCAACAAGATCATGGAGGTCATAAAGGCGATAATGGGGCGCCAGGCGATAATAGAGCGCCAGGCGCTAATAGAGCGCCAACGCGAACCCATCATATTTCGTATGTGGACACGTTTTGTGTCTGAGATACCATATCTGATGTGAATTCTTGCAGTCAGCAACCCAAACGCGGAAGCGGACACAGCGTTTGAACGGCATAACTAATGACACTTCATTCATTAAATATTCTAGCTTCGAGGGGTCACCTTGAGCCATTAGCATATAGTCATATTAGCATGCGGTGGCTAGTTTGCGTCCTGGTCAAATGTCAACCGAAGCAGTTACCATTTGCCGCCTTCGGGTGCGCGCGCATCCATTCGGTATGCCACCGTTCCTTGTTCAAAACAGCACGGGACATTCGGGAGATTATGGCGGCTGATTGAAAAGTGACTGTCTAGGCTGGTTTTATTGCCCATAAATGAACCGAACATGACCGGTGTGAACATTTCATTGACATTCGGTGTAGCCTGACCGGCAGGTACGGAAGAGCTTGAGCATACCGGGCAGCCTACCGGTCTTGGCCCAAAGAAATGCGCCCACTATGAAATATAAATATATATGTTCAGCCTGCATACTCTCATATATAGCGATCACCAGTTTATTGCAACGCTGGTGTCTTGTGGTGACGCAATCAGACACGTCATTGTTTAGCGTGGCGTCACTAGATCTTCATTGACGCCCATCAAATAACTTATAAGTATGGCATGTTCTGTAAATTCTTTGCGCCCATGGAAGCACATGATCTCGCCACACGCTAAGGGCCCCAGATGGGCTTTTTCGACACGGCGACACGGCATTTTTTTAAATCGACAACGCGACATTGGGGTTGTCTTAGAATCGACACGCGACATGGACCTTTTCTTAAAATCGACACGCGACATGGACCTTTTCTTAAAATCGACACGCGACATGGACCTTTTCCTAAAATCGACACGCGACATGGCTACCACCCCCTCCCCCCCTCCCCAGTGGCCCTTCGCTACGGTCCTAATATTACGTCTTAGGACGTCATTTCTTATGTCATTCCATGCAGACTTCTCACGAAGTATTCCAATGAAGAACTGTTTTCAGTGAAGAAATTTTACCGCCATCACGCGCGGCCTAATAACGAACCCGTTTACATAACCCTGGACCTGTACTTGTTTTGTCGTAGAAATCGGTGATACACAGTTGGTGCCTTTAACTTTAACCTTGTCTTGAGGTCTTCGACATGCTTCTCGTGTCCCGTGCCCCATGTCCGAGGTGGAAATAAAAAACGTGCTCGATTATTTGGGAACCAGCACGGAGTATGAGAAAGGCATAATAAGCCTTCTGTGCGCGCGTAAAACATGTGAATCTTTGACCTCACACAACAACAATCCTGATTTTCTGAAAAGTTACACAAAGATATATTGACTTTGTGATCGATACGCCTCTTCGCTCGGCAAGAGTTGAGGTACCCTTCTAAAATGCAATCCTGGCAAGAACTGGAGGTTTTCTGCACCCGGGTAGCGCAATTAACTTTCGTGGTTGGATTATTTTAAATTATGGATGAACCCTGGTTTCGTACAAGGTCAGATTAGTTGCCGATACACAATCAAGGACGGAGTTCTGCCTTAGACACAATGACCCAGCGCGTGCTGCCAGTGAGTCCGGGGGTGGCGGTGGTGGGGTGAGGGGGTGGGACCCAGATTGTGCTACCAGTGAGTCTGGGGGTGGCGTGGGTGGGGTAAGGGGGTGGGACCCAGCGCGTGCTGTCAGTGAGACCAGGGGTGGCGGGGGGTGGGTAAAGGGGGTGGGACCCAGCTCATGCTGCCAGTAAGTCCGGGGGTGGCGGGGGTGGGGTGGAGGTTGGGGGTGTGACCCAGTGTGCTGCCAGTGAGTCGTGTGGGGGGGGGGGGGGGGGGTGCGGGTGCGGGTGATCGGTACTTCTGTTCCATATAATATTATCTTCTATACAAGTCAAATCCTTGCTAGTTACTATAATTGCCATTACAAACAACAAACTTAGAGACAGATTTCTTTTCCCGATGATTGGTCGATTGGTTTTCTGCCATCGACCAGCATCGATCGACAGCTTCGTGGGGAGTGTATTACTTTCGCTTTCTCCATCGGAATGCTGGTTAATTATGCACATCTCATGTATCGCCAACAAAGGCCGTATGAGTTTACTACCTTGGCATCGTTTCATTCCTAAGACAAGGCCAGGCCGCGACGACAAGACGAATCTAGGACGGAGAGAATAATCCTTCGTCATCCGGAAACCTCCTTTCACGGACTTTAATCACCCTAAAAGCTTTCACCGCACCAGGTGCAATGGAAAACAACGATTTGTTTAGCAGCCAGGAGGTCAGTGTGTTGGGCCGATGACCGGTGGTTGAGGAGAAAGTTGGCTCGGCTTCAGTTGCCAATGGCAACCTTCAGCTCAATTGGGTCTGCACGTAAAGGTGTTCTGATGTGACTTGTTACGGATCGCAGCACCAGAAAACAGAGTAATGGTATTGCTCCGGAGCCTCTGACATTTCCAATTTTGAATCAGACGTGAATTAATTCACATTCATTTACGTCATTAAGAAACAAAATTACGTCAAGATGAGGATAATCCTTCGTAAAAATGAATGGCCAATCATTCTGCTTTGATGGTTTGATGAGTCACATGGAAAGTGTACGAGCCACGTCAACGGCCCTTGTTTGATACATACTTGATGGAATAAGATGGAACATGGCCGTAAGAGGAGACGCCCTGTTGTGTTCCCGCCTGTCTACAGCAGACAAGATGTCCGTGCGGGGGAATCTGATGACAACAACATCGCCACGGACTTACTGAAGCTTTCCGAAAGGCGAAAGCAAAATGCCAGAGCCAAAAACAAAATAGAGGAGCAGAGAATCGGCGTGGTGACCAGAAGCATAGACTTGGCTCAGCGCATCATGGAGAGAACCGCGGATAGGCAATCGGCGCGGATTCAGAAATTGCTGAAAAGTCTTGAGGAGAGAAAGCGCTCGTGTTCCAGCAATGGCGTCATCTCTGATTCACTTTCACAAGATTCGCGACTGTCGTCAAGGGATCAAACAGCAAGAAGCTCCACGCCGCATAACATAGCGCATGCGCAATCAAAAACGAGGTCACTTACGAGTACGTCATATCCGGTGATGACATTGTCACTGGGTGATGGAGGACCGGAAGCGATGGGACGCTGGGTTCGCTATCCCCGGCTGCCACCCGTCTTGGCAAGTATACCAGAGCGCACGCCGACTGAGGCAACTACTGCACGGAGCCAGGATCTCCAGCCGACCTCGGAGGGGGAATGATTAAGCATGGCAGCGGTGGCAACAACGTTTGAAAATCCCATTCGGTACATAATTATATACTACATAGGGTGGGTATTCTTTCGCTGTTTCTGCAGAAACACGTAAAAACATCAGCCATAATAAAAAATATCGGGATTGTCAGTGCGTTAATTACTTGGTTGGCATTATGTAACAAGAACAACATTAGCAAATGTGACTGTAAAATATGAAAAAATGACGAGACTGTAGAACTTTGGTTCCATATTTGGATGGCACATCAAGGATGATTGTGTAATAAAGAATTTTTTTCCCAGTTTATCTTGCGTCACAAGTAAATTCCTTCCCGTATATTTTGGTGACCAATGAAATAGAAATAGCCAACAAGTTACTTCGATCCGTTCGATCTTATCTTACAAACTAGTATGTAAGTTATGCAGATCTAATAGAAATATTTTTCGACCACTGTATCCTCCCATAATTTATAATACAACGGATCCATATGGTTCCACCCAAACATTATTATGGGGGGGGGGGGGCTACCCACTTTTGAGCGCGGAGGCTGTTTTTCGTGCAACTTACATTTTATATTTTGATGCGGACCTCTCTAATCTTTTGTTGCATGCCCACCCCCCCACCCCCTCTATGGTCGAGTGGGGGGGGGGGGGGGGGGGCAAGGGGTATTTCCGTTCCTCGGGAATGGGCTTTTCATTCCACCGTGAACCGGGAATGAGGAAAATAATTCTTCGTGAAGTGGGAATGGGATATTAGCCGGCCGTCGTGATCAATGATTTTCAGTAATCGTGAAATTTATATGTATACGCCCCTTCAATTGTATACGGGGAGTTTAATTTTATCGTGACCGTGGAATAAAGAAATTTATTCTTCATGACTTGGGAACACGACCCGCCCTTGCCCCCATCTCCTCCCAAACTGGGCCCCACCTTTTTGCTTCAATGAAATCAACCTTCGAAGCGTTCTCCCCCGCCCCTATCGGCAAATATCCTGGATCCGCCCTTGTATTTAGTCTAAAATGTATCTGACAAGTTATTTATACCTTCTGTCAAATACAGCTATATGTAAAGCGTACATGAATGAAATATTTTGAGATTCAAATTTGAACTCACTTGCGTTTTTTAGGACTGATAAGCAGACCATGGTTAATGACAGGAATAGAATATTCTTGTATTGAGCATTCCAACAGGTATTACAAATGTAGATACTGACAACATTTGACGGGAAAAGCTGTTTAGATGCCTTTAAACTTTATTGCATATTTCGGAGCGACAGAAAACTACTGCAATTAAAATGACTCATACCAATACAGCAACAATTATTCTTGTTTTGTCTTGGAAATGATGTATTTATATTCTTAGCATGTAAGTACACGTATATTGTATGCAGTAATAACTAGACATGTTAAGCCCTTTTTTGGTCAAATTAATCCATCTCATATCGGAAAGTATGGCTTTCTTGTGCGCTACATCACCAAAATGTGCACATTCTGGCAGTTTTTTAGTTTTTTATGTGTTTTAACGTGTGATGTTATATTTATGTCTCATCGAGTTCACATTTACACAGTCAGATAATGTGTCCCGAATGTTTGTCTGAAATATTTGGGAACTGTAGCCCGATGGGGGGGGGGGGGGGGGTTAGCTCAAACATTACTGGGCTGTGAAGGGTTCCATTTAGCTTACATGTGAAATAACGGTAAGTTTATGAATACTTTAGTGCTAACGGGGTATATTTGGTAAGAAAAGTGTCAGTAGTATAGAGGTATCCATCCAGTTCATAAGGAATGTCCGCTCTCTGGGCTGCTGTCGGCCTCCGCCCGATTTGTATTTTGTACAAAAGCCCCCCCCCCCCCCCGGGCACTGCAGCAAGGAGTGCAATACCCTGACGATGCAGCACCGGAACACGGGTGCGTGCAGAAATTTTTGAATGACGGGTGGGCACAATAAAGTTTTCCACAAAAGCATGAAATGTGTAAAGCCTGAGAGGTAGGTGACCGTGGTGCACGTAACGTACGTACTATTTGCACACTTTGTAATCGTTGATAAGAAAGAACAGATAAACTAGGAAGGTTGATGCTTTGCAATATGTAGGACAGAACAGGGGGCACAGAATTCCAAAAGGTGTGGGGGGGGGGCACATATTTACTTCAGGCGTGCTCCATGTGCGCTCCCCCCCCCCACCCGGACACGCCCGTGCGGAGGATACATTAAAATGATCGTTTTTCATTGTCTTATGTTAGGCCTACACGTAAACATATCAAGAAAAAACAATGTCCGAACAAAGAAAGATATCAACGTCCACGTCAACACTCGTGGAAAGTCGTTCGTGACCGATTTTCCAGTGGGACTGGGTCCGGAGCAGAGATGATGTGAGGGACGAACGACCTCTGCCGTCGAGAAAGAAAACAATTCTTTGGGAGAGTGCATGTCACGGCGAAACCCCGTGACGTCAGGGTCGATTTCCTTCTCAACACGGTTACCCCATGATAAAGTTATAAATAGCAAATCACGGGTATTCCCCAGGTAAACAAACATTCGCCTGTTCAGTTGACATCGTTTCCCATCGTGTGAGGTTGCTAGAACGAAGGTAACAGAGGCACTGCTGTCACCAGTGGCAGTGATGCCACTAGCAGGAACATCTCTTACTCCATTGATGGGGTCAAGTCCTCATGATTTAATTTTATGCACGGTGAGGGTCTTTCCGGCGTCAATGACAATGTAGCGTTGCCAATCCTCTGACGCTGTTCTTTAGTATTGCACAACGCACTGAAATATCTCACCGGCCAGACTCTCTCACACGAAATATATATCAGGCGATCTTGTCGTGTCACTGAGTAAGGTTGATATCCACCATCGAGGAAGCATCCTTCATCCTGCACTGCAGATATGCTTATAACATATGTGCCTGTACGTGGATCAGTGATGTGAATAGCAGCCTATAGACCCTATTTTGACCGGGCCGCTATAGCCTCACAGTCACAGTATGCCGATAGAATCCAGTCTATCTATGACTATGTAGAGTTTCGTACATATCGTAGTGTCGTCGCATTCATAACCGCCGCGCTGTCTGAACAGTGCACATTTACTTCAGATCTGCATCAATCTGCCCCTATTATAAACATATAGCGTCATACATACATTCTCACAATCGGTGAATAAGAACGAAAGTCGAATATGGCATCGTTGATGGAATACAAACCGAAGACCGAGGATCTGAATGCCTTTAGACTGTTAGATGACGCCGAGTCGGCTATATGTCGTGACGAACAAAGCATCCCGGCTTTTGAAGATCCGGAATATCAACCACCGAAACAGCAGCGGAGGGAGATTCTGGATTTTGGCGACGAAGGGTTTCTCCTGGGTCAGATCCTGACAGGAGCGGAATGCCAGTATTACATACAGGAAGCGGAACGACTGGGATTTGGCGATATCCCGGAAGCCAAGAAGTCCTACAGAAACTCGGATCGGTGGGTAAAGTCGCCTGATTTTGGTATGGATATTAAAGTATGACAGGGAGTAGGCTAATTATAGGGCTAACGATATCTCGATCTATGTTACAAAGGAGCGTATTAATATGATCGCAATAATTTTTATTTTCATTTTTTATTGCCAGGGCCGTAGAATGTGTAAGGTGGGTTGGGGGAAGACGTAGAGGGCCTATATGAAAGCCAATTATTCCTATTGTCGGGACCGCAGAATATAGGGGAACATGGGGCAAAATGACCACCTTAACTTTATTTGTATTTTTTTTTGGGGGGGGGGGGTCAAGCAGCACAAAAAACATGTTTTATGTCACAGTGGGTTATTTTGCCCCCTTATTTCAGCATGTTAATGAGTGAACTGAACAGCCTAAGAAGGCAAACTCCTAACTGTCTGCAACAGGTTGACCCAGAAGAATCACACACAGAAATGATATAATTCACACTATTTACTACATAAAAATCAAAACCGCCCCCCCACCATACCCAGCATATCTGGATCCGCCCCTCCGCGGGGGGGGGGGGATTTAGTACATTGCTGGGTTTGGGGGTTTCCGCGGTAAAGCCCCCCCTTTTTCACCGCCAAAAGTATTCGCTCTATAGGGGTATCTTTTTCATCATAAATGTCCGATCTATATGCGGCCAAGTACAGTTTGTGACTGATATAACCGCAACCGGTGTAATATATTTCCGTTGTTTATTTACGTGTTTGAAAACGGTGGCCCGGCAATCTAAGTAAATATCGATCCTGTGGTGATCCACCGCAAGTCGTCCCGTTACTATCCCGCTGATCCAGAAACCGCAACCAAACTGACGCTACAGTTCAAACCGCGCGGTTTTGTCTGGATCGCTAGGGATTGTGGGTAACGGGACTACTTGAGCCGGCGGACCACCACACAGGCTGGCCACTGCCCAAGTATATCACTACGCCGCAGATACCTGTCCGGAGCTGTCCGGAATCTACCGACTCCAAACCTACCGAACCTATAGGGGTATCGTTTTCATCACAAATATCCGCTCTCATGCATCAAGGCACCCGCAGAACCCCACCACCAGATTTGTATAATAGTGCCCCCCCCCCCACCCATCTAGTTGTGTTTTATCCTGACATTGACTTTTATGACTCTTATTGACTTCTCGAAATCAGCCGGGCCTTGCCATACTCTTTCTGTTCTTCTTCAAGCTCAGTGACGCACATCGTTTTCTTTTCAAGCATATTCGTGATCATCAAAGATGTTCCGATTCAGTGGACATATCATCCAGTTTGCTAAAGATAATCGTTTCTGTTAGGTGTATACATATTAAATTGGATGGGGGTAAAACGGCCCACTCAGTCTTTTTGCCCCAAGCAGCGTGGGTCATTTTGCCCCTGTTAGTAACTTTAACATTTGACCGCTGTATGAAAAATACTGCGCAGTATATTCCGCATCTGATTTACGTTTGGGGCTTGACTTATACTTTTCTTTGATCGTGTTATTTCAAAATTTTCCCCCAAGCTAGTATCCACTGAGTTCTACTTTCTTCCAGTGTTTACCGTAGAGGGCAACATCCCAGAATCTGTTACTTCGGTAACAAAGGTCAGCTGTCTGCTTCAGCGCCCATGTAGAGTTGTTATGGTATCACGTAACAAACAGGAACAGATATAAAACGCTTCAATACAGGTGGCAGCACCGCAATTGCGCGATATTGTGGTGGGCCATATGACCCCGATGGGTCATTTTACCCCATGTTCCCTACATGAAAGCAAAATATGTTGTTTTCTTTGAGCGTTTTTATGGGGTGGTGGGTGGAGGGTGGGAGTGGAGAGAAAATTACCACACTATTAAGCTTCGACCCACGGACATTTCGGCCCACCCGCAAAACACAAAAAGTACACCGACTGGTACCACCATAGCATTAATTGCCACACATTTGGCATTAATAACTTGGTGTCTGAGCAAATGTGGCCATCAAAGCCGTGGTACGAGAGAGAAGATATGAATAGGTGCGACAGGCAGCTGGATGTGGAGTGTCAATGTTCTGTCGTTGCCACCCAGGATAGTTCTGCGGTCCCCGCAGCTTGCCGACCTTCTCTGGAAGAGAGTTGAGCCGTTCCTGAAGGACTTTGACATCCCTGGAGACCCCCATGAAGTCCACATACATGGTGTTCCGACTCTGCTTCAAGGAACCTGGACCCCTCTCAGGGTGAACGACGTATGTCCCGGTTTTTCCATTTGACAGTTACATTTAGGCTTATTGATTGGAATAAAACTATCGATTCAAAATGTGGGCAAAATGAAATTCGCCTTATCTATAACATCTATAGCGCACATCCGTCCGACAAACTCCGACCAAACTATAGCACCGGAAACTAGAATGACGAACTATTTCGTTTATTTTGTTTGGGGAATTATCGTCGACTACAACCTTTCTGGTCACCGCGCGAAGTCGATCAAAATGAAGATACATGCACATCATGTAAAAGTCGGTCAGTGGACTAAAGCTGTTTGAGCAGCGTGTATATATGAGGCCAGCTGCACTTGTTTAAAAGTTCCGCAAAACATTGTCATCGACTTCTTTCTAAGCTGGCTTTGCTCCTGTATATGTGTACGAATAGTTATTGTTGCAATCTCGAAGTTTAATCTAGAGACCTAGCTGGTTGGGACAACCAGGAAATGGCTGTATTCATGTAATCTGTTGTCGGTTCAGTTGTTCCGGTTGTGTCGCTACGAGCCTGGCGGTCACTTCGGGCCGCACTTCGACGGCCATTTTGTAGTCTCGGCGGACGTCCGAACCATGAAGACCGCGATGATCTACCTCAACGGGGGCTTTCAGGGAGGCTCCACCAATTTTGTCGACGAGGAGCAGATACTTTACATGGTAATGAGCAATCCCATCTTCTTACGCAGAGGGACGGATGTAAATCAAAATGTAAAATGAGGTAGTATAATTAGATAGTAGCAGGCGGCTTGGTAGATGACGCATGCGGTTAACCAAAATCATATGAGCTATGAGCCCACAGGGCACGAGTAGACCTACACTCCGCCCTCCAGAAAACACAAGTATTCCCAAGAAAGTTCTAGCTAGTTCTGAAATACGTATCTGTGTGGCGATCTAACAAGGTCTGAACAAAGGCTCCCTTCTGCAAGTAAAGTCAATCTTGATCGTGTGATGCAACAAATAAGCGTAACGTGATGGTAGACGACGCGGCTGGATTCCTGCCCCCTCATTGGTCAATATACAGCAAAATTTCGCTTTCAATAGCGTGTGTCCTTTTCGGACGTGGGCCCCTGAAGCGGTCTACTCGATAGATCATGTTTACCATGTACACATTATAACCATCATATTTTTGAAGATATAAAGATGTTAATTACTATTATCCGGGTTAGAACTCGATTTATTATATCACTCACACTATCGCCCTCTAGGATGATAAAGGTCGCTACACCGCAGAAGAGAAGAACATTCTGTGCCGTATCCAGCCTGAGCCGGGTCTGGGCATAGTATTTAACCACCACCGACTCCACGAGGGCCAAGCTCTCGGGTAAGTGTCATTGTTTGGCTTTAGTATCTGTGAAGATTTACATAATATATGTTGAATCTAGGCTAATTCGCCTTGCCGTGATCCAGCATTTGCCATGCTAGTCATTGGTGGAATGTCGCTACAATGAGTAATATACAAACGCAGTAGTTCGTAAAACTAATCCTTAACGAAATAGACTATTCCAACATTGACATTTTAACGCCGCAGATGAAACAGGACGTTTCTTTCGTTCTTGTACAGTGAGTAGAACGCTCAGATGGATGATTGGGAAAACTATTAGTGCTTCCTTATCTTCTAGATCCGGCGTAAAGTACATACTTCGGACAGACATTCTGTACCAGCGCCAGTCCGGGCCAGCCATCAGCGACCAGGAAACAGAGGCCCTCCGTCTGGCGCAAGAGGCTGAACGACTGGAGGTAGGACACTATTCATTGCATTCACTGTGTTCATTGTATTCACTGTGTTTATTGTATTCATTGTATTCACTGTGTCCATTGTTAATCACTGTATTCATTGTATTTACTGTGTTCATTGTATTCACTTTTCACTGTGTCCATTGTGTTATTCACTGTATTTATTGCATTCTCTGTATTCATTGTATTCGCTGTGTTCATTGTGTTCAATGTGTTCTGTACATGTGTGTTTCAGGCCATGGGAGACTGCATGAGAGCGATGGAGATGTACCGGAAGGCGTTCAGGTTGTCGCCATCGCTAGCCGAGTCGTATGGATGCCCCACCTAACCCGGCCAGACGCACCCAGCGGGTCCTCAACACTGCTATAATATATCCAGTTCTTTCTCTCATGTGAAAGGGCCATAATGTGAGATATGTGATATGTGACGACCTTTTGTCATAATGGTTGCAACAAAATAAAGTTATAGACATACATGTGGACGCCAATAACAAATTTAACACGTTGAGGACCAAGACGAGGGTTTTACTAATCCCCCTCTTGATCCAAGCACGCGAGGTCTTCTAACGAGGACCTCACACCATACACCAAGCAAGTCTGATTCACTTTAAATTAAAGCAACTTTAACAATTCGACCAGAGCGAGTGGCATATCTTTCCGCGCCCTAGCCGTTGGGACTGATCTACGGCTGACCTTGAGGTGACCTTCACGGCGCTCATGGACCTTGGCCTATTTAGGCTTGCTAATAAAGACCCAGGTTTGAGGGTGTGGCCTGCAGAAACGGATGTGCCACATATACACAAACAGTCACGGTTCAGTGGAGCGTTTAGATTTGTCTCAGCAAGCAATATTTCTTACCTGACTTAAACCGTATTTCGTAATTACATAGCCGCAGCCCCGGGTAAAGATACTTGGTAAATGGTACAATGGTAAACTAGTCGAACAAAGTTTTACTATTAAAGCTCAGAAATAGCGGAAAATAGTTTTACTGTTAAAGTCACGAAAATAATGTGGTGACACCATGGCCAACATTCACGCGTCGACTGGGACCGTGAGGGTGTCTCCACTTCCTCGTATCATTGCTGCCAGGCCTAAACTGCGTGGTGGTGGTAGTGGGGGGTGGGTGTCCATCCTCTCAGCGGTCATTTCCCTGTATTGCACGAGACGGTGACATTCGGGGGTGACATTGACAGAAGCTCGAACTTCTAATATATCCGGCGTGAAGTACATCCTTCGGACCGACATTCTGTATACCAGCGCCTGTCGCGGCCAGCGAGCCACTGATGCTCGCCGTCTGGCGCAAGAGGCTGAGCGACTGGAGGTAGGACAATATAGGCTAACTCACGATTGCTACGTAAATGACTGATCAGATTCTTATAAAGCATAAACCACGTATTTCCGTATAGCTCACGTAATACTCATTGCCTAGTTTATAACAATACTTGATTTCGAGGACGTATCCATAATAAATTGGATATAAATGTAATGTAAATAAGAGAGTGAGAGAGTGAGAGTGAGAGATAATTTTTTAGTCATATCATTTGACAACCCGACCCCTCGATTGTCAATTACGTCTGTTAAACGGATTTTGTCCCCTCCCTACCCAATTTATTTATTTACAAGATCTGGTCATCGTACGGTATCCCTAACTAAGCCCCTGCAGGTGGGGGGGGGGGGGGGGGGCGGGGGGCATCCCTCATACGTAGCTATCGGACGCATCGGGTACCAGTGTGAAGCACAACCCCCATGAGACCAGGAATTATGGGTGTCTGCGCAATGTGTAGTTTTTTGCCCTTATCAATAAATCGTCCACCAACAAAAGTAATGGTCTGGTTACTGATGGAAATAGAACGAGTGCACTCCTATGTCACTTTGGTAATTGTACTATGGCCTTGCTCGTCCAGATGAAACTATAAAGACGGAGGCAAATGTGATTTATTTGTACACGGTTGAGAAGCGTGTGGTATAGCCTACATAATGCACTTTTTTTTTACCTGGTAGAAGGTTTTATCTGGCGATGGGTGAATGCATCAATGTCGGATGCTGGCGAGGGAAATAAAGCGGCCCCCGCCCCCTCCCCACCACCCCCCGCGTGACAGGCCGTTTTGTTTTCAGTGCAAGCTCTAAAATCTACCTGTATAATTAATCAACGATGTCTAGACTATCAACTATGATTGTATATTTGGTCGCAGGGGGGGGGGGGGGGATGGGGGGGGAGGGGAGGGAGGGGAACCTGGACCTTCGGTTAGGGAGAGACGATATACATATCATTCCTGCAAATGCACCCCCCCCCCCCCAACTCGTAAATCTGGTGTCGTCATGGCGTGTTATCTGCGTCAATAATAGAGCAATGATACTGATCTCTTCCCAGAACCTCAAGCGTGTAGAGAAATGGTGAAGTCCAGTGGCAATGCCCCCACCCCCTCCCCCACGCCCCCGACCTAAGCTCCTCGAAAGTTACTGGGATTATGGCCATTAGTGTCCAGTTACGTCGCATCCATGAGAGTTTAATTTAAAGTTCTGTACCAAAAGGCCAGGGGCCGATTTCTTCACCCTCGAATGGAACATTCGCATGGCACAGGGTGAAATATTCAGCCATGACTGGGCGCAACTTAACGAGCGTGATTTTAGTTACCCAGATGACAACGCCGAATTCGGGTGAGTTTACTTTTCACTTTTTACTGATTTATCTAGTAAACAGTAAGTATACAGCGGAAACAAAACTCCCCCGAATTCGCCGCCGCTGTCTTGGGATGACCGTGACCGTAACCAAATTTACGGTCATCCGACTCCGACTCATGTGCCAGGTTACCTTGTTATGTATACAGGTATCTCGTTCGTTTCACTGTGAACTGTTACATATAGTTTGCATGTACTTACCTCCACCGCGTCACGAGCACCCGAGCAAGGAAGTAGGCCATGTATTCGTACACTCAAGCTCCCCGATACGTCAGCTGGCAGTACATTGTTGTCCGCCGCTTCAGGTCATGTCTCGACGTTTGAAATCGTCAACACACATTTAGATTTGAGGCCGACGGTGAACACTGTTACCATTTTAGGATCATGAAAGCAGTTTGATACCATATGCGTATATAATACGCCAACTAATGACGACGTTTGTTGAGCCTTCATGCTGCTACTCCGTATAGTTACTCAATTGCTATTCACGCGATGGGCTTGCAGAGGGATAGAGGGGTGTGGTTTGCCAACGTACTTATCGTCTATTCGCTGATCTTCCCTCTCTCGGTATTTTACTTCCGCGGCACGTGGGATGTCTGGGATGTCTACCTCACCAAGAACCATTGCGTCCATACACCTAGCGGTTCTGATGGATTCATCACGGACCGAAACTGCACTACGTCCACGAAACTCCTTCCGAACCTGTCGAAATTCTCCGCTCCAGATGAGCCGGAACTGCCCGTCGACACGGAGTACAGACTTTGCCGTACCCAGAGAAAATTGTGGGCTTCACTCATCATCAGCGTTGCGATCTTGTCATTATTCAATTGCTTGTCAGTTTTGTTGAAAGATGAAGTTGATAAAGTGAAGAAATGCACGCCTGTGTACTTCGTGATGACTAGGGTGTATTTGTACGGATATGCCTTCCTCAACCTGGGGCACTGGAACAGCGCCTGGCACTTGGCCGATGTGTATCACACTAATTATTCGCTAGGGGGCAGCACCATGTTCGGGGCTGCTGTTCTGTGCACGGCCGCTCTCTGCAGATGTCTGGTGATGACGTGTGCCGTCCCGTGGGCCATCGCAATGGACGTTGACGAGGACGCGTTCTTGTCGACGTCGTGGCTTGATATAAAGGTTCTCTAGGCTAATTTGTCAACCATAAATTCACTATGTCGAATAGATAACTGAGGGCTGGTAATCAATTGCTCAACGCAAAGTATTTTTTAAATGTTATTCTTCATTTTTAATAACCGTGAAGTAAGTGGGTAATTATTAATTATGGGTAATTATTAAAGCAATATACTTACATGCGCCATCTTAGATTTGTTATATTTCAGAATCAAGACTAAAAGTATCTCAAAATGATGGTGCATATATGTTTCATATCTTTGAGAGTCTGTAAAACAACAATTTCAACATAAAACTGCAAGGTTTATTTATATCGCGAGCGGACGTGATAGCGAGCCGCGGTCGACATCACACACAAAACCGAACAGCGAACAGGCGCCCAGGGATATAAAGCCCGCCACCAACTTCTGGTCCGGTGAATAAATTGCTTCTCTCCGGATAGCCCGCAGACTTTCAGGATTTAAAGTTAAGACAGAATATACTTATTTGACATGGCGAAGAGGTTGGTAATACAAAACATTACGGAATATATTGCTTTAAGTTGGCCTGTCGTTATATGTGTGTTTCTGTCTCATTATATGCAACGTTGGATATATAGTAGATTTTGGTGGATTGTTATAGCGCCACGAGGGGGTTTGGAAGCTGTGCGCTGACCACGTGCTGACTCAAGCCCTCGTGAAGACAGTCGTCATCGTAGTCTGGCGGGGGATGTGGAACACCTGCGAGGCATTGGTGCAGCCCGGGGGTCGCCTGTGGCCCTGTGGCCTGGCCCTGGGGGTGGGCACCCTCTGGCTGATGATCCTTTGCGGTCTCCACCCCCAGGCTGCCCGCCTCTCGCGCCGACTTGACAACAAGGGCGGCTCCCGGGGGACACTGCTCCGGACTCTCTGGGAGGATGTCTACCTGGTGCTGGTCCTGGTCGGGGTCATCCTGGTGTGGTACGGCGGGTGGTTGCTACTGGCAACGGCCGTGCTGCCTGATAAGCGTGTGGGCGGGTGGGCGTGCCACGCGGTAGGCACGGGCGGCTTGGCCCTGCTGCAGGGCCTGAGGACCATCAGCGGTAATGGGGTGATCAAGGATGGACAGCTCAGCGACGGAGGCGGCGTCACCCCACCCATCGACTACTTGCAGAACTTGTGGACCCACCTGGAGATCACGGTAATAATAATAATCTTTTATTGCCATGAAGAGTACACAAATCAAGATAATACAGAACTGGTTGGCCAGGAGCAGAAGCCGAGGCTTATTTGCTCAAAAAAAAGAAAGAAAAAAAAAAAGCTCAAAACAACAACAAAAAACTGGAACATGGAACGGTAGTACAGCAATCTAGATAATATCGATTTGGCCCAATCGTTGCACTATAATAGTTCTTTCTTTCTATTAACTCAGTAACATATATGATTATATTGTGATGGCTAGTTACACATCAAATTAACATTAGTTAAATTACTCGTATCAATTATATTTAACAAACTATCCTTAGTATTTCTCTTGAAAAGGTGAAGCGATGATTGAAAGTTTACCTTACCAAACCATTTATTAAAAATATATATCCCATTATATCTCATAGATATTTTCGTCAATTGACACTTGTGCTTAGGAACATGTAATAGCTGCGACCTTCTAGTGTTATACTTATGTATGTCAGCATTTCTTATAAACAAATCTTTTATTATAAGAGGTTGCAATCCATTGTATTGCTTAAACATAAATGATAAAACGCTATACTCGTATAATGATGTGAGCGGGAGAATCTTATTCGTTACAAATAACGGCGCTGAGTGGGCCCATTTATTAACTCCAGACAATATGCGAACTGCTTTTTTTGGGATCACGATAAGAGGGGTTAAAAAGCTACTACACGAAGCTCCCCATACTTCAATACGATATGATAGATATGGAGATACAAAACAATTATATAAAATCCGTAGGGTGTCATTGGTTAACATTTTCCTTGCACAAGTGATTATTCCAAGCGCCCTTGCCATTTTACTTTTAATATAATCTATATGTTGTTTCCACAGAAGGTCACAGTCTAATTGTACTCCCACAAATTTCGTGATAGTAGTTTGTACAACAGTTTCGCCAGAAATGATGACACTGCTGTGAATACTAATTTTCTTTCGCTTGGGTTTGAAAACCATGAATTTAGTTTTATCGAGATTGAGAGCAAGCTTACTAATTTGTAACCAATACTGTATGTGTTTTAATTCCCCATTCAGCGTTTCAATCGTGTTATTGATATCTTTGCCCGATATAAAGAAATTAGAATCATCTGCAAATAAGATTCCAAACAATTGCTTACTTACATTCATTAAGTCATTAATGTATAAAAGAAATAAAAGTGGACCTAGAACAGAACCTTGCGGGACTCCACATACTACGAGATCTGTTCGAAAATGTATTATTGTAAACTACAAACTGTTCTCTCGCATTGAGGTAACTTTTTAGCCACGTTAAAGCAAGCCCTCATACGCCGTATCTGTCTAATTTTTTAAACATTATATCGTGGTCAACCGTATCGAAGGCTTTTGAGAAATCAAGAAATATACCAACAGTAGTTTGTCCCATTTTCCTAGCAGTTGTTAGTTTATCTTGCAGAAGTAAAAGGGCTAAGGTAGTAGAGTGATTTGATCTAAAATCAAATTGGTTTTTGTGTAGTAAGTCCTATTTGTTAATAAAGTTGATTAGACGTTTCTGCATCAGCTGTTCGAACACTTTAGAAAATGTTGAAGGAAGAATTGAAATTGGTCTGTAGTTAGTAAATAATTTACTATCCCCCCCTTTCAGGATAGGTGTTACTTTTGCACGTTTAAGTTCTTCGAGAAATATCCCTTCACTAAATGAGAGATTAATTACATGAGTTAGGGGTTGGGTGAGGGGATCTATAATCGTTTTGATTACTTTGGCTGTTAGCGAGTCCCATCCTGGTGAGCTGTTCTTTAGGGATGCAAGGGGGTTGCGGACTTCACTACTAGTAACTGGCTCAAGGAAAAGCGACTTAGTATTGGTATCTTTCATAAACGTGAGTGGTGAATCTCCATTTCTTGGGGTTGTTTTTGATATAGATTTACCAACATTAACAAAGTAGTTATTAAACTCATTAGCAATTTGGCTTCTGTCTGTAATCAGTCCTCCTCTTATCGAAAATGTCGTTTGGAACTTCTGACCTTGTTTTTTGTTTTCTACCTCTTTAATTGTTTTCCACATCTTAAACAAGTTGTTTTTATTTGCTTTTATGGCGGACTGATAATACGTTTTTTCTGCCGCTCTAACAGTGGATAAAAGCTTATTTTTATATTTTTTATAATCATGCTCAGATTCTTTGGTTTTTTGTCTCATAAATCTACAATACAATCGATTTAACTGTATAAGTTATTATAACATTGATTATCTTTCTGGTCATCCCACACGTCGATCGGAACATGAAGTGACATTAATTAGTGTTCGAATGAACACGGTCCCGCGCGGTTTTTTCCCGCCCCATCCCGCACACTGAGCTTTGAGCAATCAGCTCCGGCCGCGCTTTCAACCTACGTCAATTTCAGCCCGCGTCGCTTTCGGCTCGTTCGCTTTCGGACCGCGTCACTCAAGTTTTGGCTCGTTTGCTTTCAACCCGCATCGCTTTCGGCTCGTGTCGCTTTCGGTTCGTGTCGCTTTCGGCTCGTGTCGCTTTCGGTTCGTGTCGCTTTCGGCTCGTGTCGCTTTCGGCTCGTGTCGCTTTCGGCTCGTGTCGCTTTCGGCTCGTGTCGCCTTCGGCTCGTGTCGCTTTCGGCCCGTGTCGCTTTCAGCTCGTGTCGCTTTCGGCTCGTGTCGCTTTCGGCTCGTGTCGCTTTCGGCTCGTGTCGCTTTCGGCTCGTGTCGCTTTCGGCTCGTGTCGCTTTCAGCTCGTCTCGCTTTCGGCTCGTGTCGCTTTCGGCTCGTGTCGCTTTCGGCTCGTGTTGCAAGAGACAACAAAATAATGCATGAAATAATAGCATTATTATTGTTTCCAGAAGTCGCATTCCATGAGTACATCCTTGGGAGCCAAGTCCATCAGTGCCACGTCACACAGGAAGCTGGACATCTCCGTGATCGGCGTCCCATAAACCACGGGAAACCGATATGTTCACGTCATGGTGGAAGACCCGGGCATGGTAGAAGACCCGGGCATGGTGGAAGACCCGGGCATGGTGGAAGACCTGAGCATGGTGGAAGACCTGGTCATGGTGAAGACCCGGGCATGGTGGAAGGCCCGGGCATGGTAATACAACGACCGCACTACCTCATTGAAACCACGCTTAAGGTTACACACCAATAGGTCGTGCGTAGAAAAGTATATGGTGTTAAGTAGTGCCTAAAATATGATGGTATATCAGGGTTATATGATTACTGGTTATTTCTTTCTTTGTGTAAATTGTATCTTTTACTAATGTTTGGCCAGATTACTGCCTGTCGGATTAATCTGTGGCGTATTTAATCATGATTGCGGACGTTACGGGTGCGTGGTTCGGTCGACCTCATCACATGCTGATTCGCTGGGTGTCTAATTTTCGGCAGGTCGCGCTAGGGTGGGGGGTGGGGGGGTCATACTATGGGCTGTAGCTAAAAATATCGCACGTGAACCTATGTTCTCTTTAAAATCTCGATTTTAAAATAAAGTTGGATACTTGCTCTATAATTTCCTATGGCCCATATAGTCAAACATGGTTACCGATTTTTTTCTAGCATGGGGTTGAAAATTTGGGTTTTTGCATTACTTAGCATGGGGATGGATTCTATTGGTGTGTAACCTGAAGTTGTGCCATAGCTTTAGTTCAGCCATCTGGAAGAAACACATAATTTTAATAAAATATCTGAAAGTTGTCATCACCAAGCATATATAGCTATCCCAGATAACACCTGAAGATCTGCTGGCAACGTTGAAATTTTTAGGGTTACAAAAAAACGTAATAGAAAGGTTCCTTGAACGTTATTAGAACGTTAACCATAACGTTATCTGCTAACGCTCGCATAACGTCAGGAAAAGTTTCCCAGATAACGTCATTGGACTGTTCTCTTAACTCTGGGAAAAGTATGAACGTACAAACGTTATTTTGCTACGTATATACATTTTTATAAAGAAATGTTGGCTGAACTGTCATCGCAAAAAGACGAAGTTTATTCTGATATTAAATTATTTGCCATCAACACCAGCGTACATTTGTATATTATATTCACGCACGAGACATTGCTGCTTACTTGCAATGCATAAATGTCAGGCATTAGTATTTATAATAAGTATTTGGCAAAAGCATAAGTAGATTATTTACTAATAGTACAGTGATTACAGTGGTAAGGCGTTACAGCTTTCATCTGAATGAAAATATCCATACGTTTAATTCATGTTTATATCGATTTGGATCTATTGGCTGACCGCGTGGTCTGCATTGTAGCCGGTGTGTTTCTGAACACGAATCCGATATTTAAATACATTGTTCTGTTTAGTGAATGCACTATTAATTCTTGGCGCAAGTGCCCCCAGGCAAGCCCGCTTCTCTAGGGGCACAACGGTAACCATGTTAAAATCCTTCGACGTTAGTAGGGAATCGACTGCAGCTTTTATTATAATGTGGGCGCGTACAATAATAGTGCTTACGTATTCTATATACCTTGTTCTATCTTCTGACATCAAGAAAGTGTGTCAACACTAGATTGTTGCAGTCATATTTTCGCGAACAAATGTTAGAGCATGCGACTTTTCCCTACCAACCGCCATGCATATGCAGCGCCACCTGGCGAATCCCGCCACCATTTGAACCATCTGTAGCCTGGGTCCCAAACTTTGTAACGGTAAATGACCCGTGAAAGAGGGCGCTGCTGTTGTCCTTAAGTTCAAAGTGAGCGACTGACAAGGCCCTCTAGCGGAGAGTCATATGCTAACGGGGAGGAGGAACCAAGTCGCATTCACAGGTACCGGCATCCGCCCAAAACAAATATGGCGGACGGCTGGTCGGGAACAGTTGTGTGCTCCAACATTTCTTCGCGAAAATATAACAGAAATAATCTGGTGTCGACACACTTTATTGATGTCAGATGATAGAACAAGGTATATAGAATATGAAAACACTATGATTGTTCGAGCACACATTATAATAAAAGCTACACTCGATTCCCTACTAATGTCGAAGGATTTTAACATTGTTACCGTTGTGCCCCTAGAGAAGCGGGCTTGCCTGGGGGCACTTGCGCCAATATTAATTCCAGATCTGTGAATACTCGTTGGGTAAAGGGCCACTATGTCTATGTATTAAAGTTGCATATCGAGCTCTTTTGCTATGTTTTAATGTTGATTTTGCATATAAAAAAAACAAACCTAAGGACTTGCGGTTCATAACAAACTATAAAAACACCTACCATACCCAGCACAAATTATCTGCCAATGACCTAGCCCCAAGTCGCCCAATTCAATTTTCCCTAGAAAACGTCACACGGGACTACCAATGACCAAAACAATTCCACTTCTTGAATTGTCCGTCCACAAAAGTGAAAACTTGTGCTTGTTGTGAAACGTCGTAAACGTCTGTACACGTGTTGTTGTCTTGTGTGTCACACACTATTTCACCGTATGCAATGTTTCTCTGTATAGTTTCACATCATCGAAGTGACGTCATTTAAGACCCACGCACATACACATCGTTGAAAAAACGCATTACAATTATACTAACCTCTTGTATAGAATATCCTTGTTGCTACGTTACGACAGCGAGAAGGAAAAGCGCAGCCTCATCGTTTGCAGTCATTTCGATGTAGGCCTATATGTAGGTTATGTATAAGCGCCGTGAAAGTGACGATAATACAACCGTTGTCACGAGTTCCGTTTGTGGCGTCATGAATAACTTGGACAAAACACGGTTGCCATAAGATCCATTTGTGACGTCATGAATATTTCGGGGGTACAAAAAGGAAAACGAATATAATTTAGACGTTTAAACTGTTTATCAAAATTTATATTTTTTATAGGGTTTTGTATTCATAAAAGCCGCAACAATGTCATAAATTCCTCGTCATATATATTTTTAAGATATAGCGAACCAGCCTTGCTTAATTTTGGATGTCGATATGCTTCCCCGAGCCTTTTGTATGTTTATGTATGGCCGCATGCACAAACTTCAGAATGGCTTTACCGCGGTTGTCCGTCAGAATGTCAGCCGCTATGCAGAACCGTAACCAAAATTTTGACATTGCGTCAAAGACCTTATAACTTAGTAAAGTCTTTGGTTGCGTTCTTTTTAAGTGCACGGGCGATTTACTTTCCAAACAGCAGCGGTATTTAGCCTTTATTTCTCAGTCTCTTGAATTCCTAAGGGTTGTACGCGCCAATCATGTATTTTACTCAAACAAAGCTTCCTCGGAGAAGGGATTCATGTTGAATAGAGGCAATTCATTTTCCGGTGGAGTTCGTGTGGACCTTATTAAAGTTTTGGTATGACATGCGGTGTCCCCCCTACATTATATTTAGGCCCTCCCGTCGCCTCTCCAAGTGTTCACACGGTGCCATATTACGATAGATACAGTGCGGACAGGACACCTCCGCATAGCACACCGGTAACCCCCTAGACGAATCTGCATATTTTTTTATAATTTGTGTAAGTTTGTTCAGACTAGTAATGAATACTGTCACGACACGTTAACACCCTTGTAAATTAACCTCCGATGCACTATTAACGAGATCGTTGCAAAAGATGAACTACGTTGAGATGAATTGAAAATAAAGACAGCTGAAATTGCAAACGTTTTGGGCGCATGTGAGTCTCCTTCGGGAGCGACTAAACCCCCATCCCGGTTGTCAAGATTTCGGAGCGAATCCCCCCCCCGCCACCCCACATACACACACCCGAAAATAGTTAAAATTAGACTCCCTCCTTACAAATTGCTCGTAACGCTCCTGTGCAGTAAATAGATAGGAGTTTGACAACGTTTATCTATTTGTCAATGTAATATAGAGTATTCTAAAAGCTCTAAAGATTTAATTTTGATGTAAATATGTCCAGAGCTGGACAGCCAGTAGGTTTGTAAACGTCTTTATAGCGAGGTAACATGCATGCTTATTCAAAGTCCATTTCAAGTATAGGCTGTACATCAATGTATTCAAGCAAAGAGAGGTCGTAGCCTATTATGTCATTTCTTTAATAATTAAATCAGCTGCCCCACAAAATTAACGAATAAATTATTCATTGTTAACACTGGATGTATAATTTATAAGCAACGGGCTAAATGACAATGTCTGTTGCCAAGCAGAGCGCTCTTGGTGACCGGCCATAGTGAGTAGTTGTGACGCCAAAATGTTATAAACATGACGTCACAATGGGAGTTCCTAAGCAACCAAATGATATGACAAGCACGTGCATGGCATACGTCATCCCGCCAAAGATATTCTTTATGGGAAGCCGAAGCGAGATTAATTTTGAATATTAATCTAGATGTATTCCCTCGGAATATCTAAATTAACAAATATACGCTCGCATTTTTTAGGTAGCACCTATCCATATTATTCACATTAAGTCTGCTAATAGACTTCATACATACTTCATAAAGATTAATTATCATCGGATATAAAAAATATATATGGATGAATGGATGGACATGGGATTAGGCAGCAATATGCCTAGTGAAAAGTAAGGGAAAACCATTAAATCATGTTTACCGGCACATCTTTTTTATTTTTGTCATATTGAATTCATTGAGAAAGAAGCAGGCAACGGGTTACACTGCATCGTGTCACAGTTAGAAGCCAACACCATATACATTACTGCATACAGCTAAATACAAGACGTAGTTTACTCCATTGCGGCGCATGAATGTACATCAATACTTCAAATCCCATGGATTAAATTCCAAGCAAAATAACCTGTAGCTGTAAATATACCTACCTCTGTGAAAATTGCAGCTCCACGGCGCTAACCCCTTGAGCTTGGGAATGCCAAGTCAGTCACTTGACCTGAGAGTGGTTCATGAGTTTGACAACGTCCACACTCCATCATTGGGCCAAAGAGTCGTTCATGCGTTTGGCAACGTCCACACTCCATCACTTGGCCAGAGAGTGGTTCATGAGTTTGACAGTCCACACTCCATCACGTGGCCAAAAAGTTGTTCGTGCGTTTGACAATGTCAACACTCCATCATTGGGCCAAAGAGTGGTTCATGCGTTTGACAACGTCCACTCCAACACTTGACCAGAGAGTGGTTCATGCGTTTGGCAACGTCCACAATCCATCATTAATTGGCCAGGGCTTGATCCATAAGTTCGACAAAGTCTACACTCCATCATTTGGCCAGGGCTTGATCCATAAGCTGTAGTGGGGCGAGGACCTTACTCTTGTTACTCTCCACTATTTTTCCATTGAGCACCATCTCATCTAGGATCATGTGGCAGCGGTCCAAATTAAACATTATCTGCATAGCTATATTAAGGACAAACTAATGTATAGAACTGACAAAATAAATTGCTTAATTCAAATAAATTCAATAATTATTGTTTTTCTCAGTGCCAAAGGCTCCTACAGACAAAACCAAAACTGCCATACTTTGCACCTCTATTTATCTGTTCAAGCTGAAATATACATGATAAACAGTTGCCCCCCCTGCTCTTACTGTTACACATGTAAAAAGGATACATCCAGCTCACACTGAAATTGAATCAGAATGAAGCAGAAGGTTATTCAGTATCAATTTATAGAATCGAAAACATTAGCAGTACTTCAAGCTCCCTTTTCAGTCATTTTATGATTATCAACCTTGTAAAGGTGCGGATTCAAAATTTGAAAGTCTGGGGGGTGGGGGGGGGGTCCACTTTGGGTAGGTAGTGAAAAGGGTTCTATATAGTTTTGAAAAGGGTTCTATATAAAAAAGGGGGGGGTGTGTACAACTAGGATCACATATATGTGTAGTATTATTGAAAAATGGGCATTCTCAATCAAAAAGGGGGGAACGGTAACAACCTCTGGGACATCCCCCGCCTCACTGGATTCACTAGTGGATAGCTCACTCAATATATAAAACTATTATAGCACATGACCCTCATATATGTTATACAAGATTCAGGAACATTTTACTGATAATTTTACATTTGCAACTTACCACTTTATCAAAATACTTGTCAAATGTTTCAACTATGTTACGAATGAATTCAAACACAGCCAGTTCATTCTGCAATTAAAGGTAAAAACATAATTTATGTATTATTATAGACCATAATGCAAAGTTAAGATAGAGAGCCATCTAGGAGCCAATAATCAATCTGATATTAATGATTATACAAGCATCTTTAAGGAGACTTCTTATGTGTAATATTTGTATACCTTCATAAAATAATAAGATGACTAAAAGGTTACAATGACCCAGCCAAACTATTTGTTATCACATTTATAGAAAAAAAAACTTTTCAGATAAGATAAATCATTTACCTCATCATTGTCTGTCCCAATAATGAAATATAATGTTGCATATTTCCTGTAGATTACTTTACATCCTTTGAAGTCAAAGAAGTTACACTGAAATTATAAAAAGTAAAAACAGGTTTCAATAGTAGAATAATATCCGGTTTACATGCCTAGAAACTAATATATACCCCTACTTTCTGGTATATATCTCAATACTTTAGAATAAATTTAAACCCCCTATCCTGAAAAGGAATATAGCCCATTACATGATAACCCTATATAATATCAGTTGCACATTTTATTTTGATGACAAATAAATTTATGTGTATCACAAGTAAGCAACTGGACATAAGATCACAATTATTAATGCCCTTGTCAAAAATGGTTGAGGCACAGACTGACCTAGAAAACAGTTGTATGTGACTTAAGCCACCTGAGATCCATGCTTCAAATATTATCCCGGCCAAACCTGTCCTAGAGCCCAGCACCCGGCCTAAGATGTGTATGGGCTGAGACATATAAATCTTTAACCATAGCCATGGCAACATGTTTACCCTACTATAGTTCTACGACCCTAGCCTCTTTAAACCTACTCCAACAAGAGACCCAACTCTATGCAGATCTATCCCAACAGTAGATCGATCCCCCAAGGTTAACGTACATGAGGGGTAGGGGTAGGGGGCTCCACAATGCCGGGGCATGGGGCAGGGGGGGGGGGGGTGGAGGGGGCTCTGACAGTGTATATATATACCCCCCTGCCCCCTCCTCTGATCTGCTGATATACTGTACCTGTGGGCAATTGGCCATTGTCATTGCATCTGTTCATATATAGAGACAGTCCACAGGCACAGATAGAATCATATAATCAACTATCATGACACATTAACAGGAGACAGCCTGACACATTGACAGGAGACAGCCTGACACATTGACAGGAGACAGCCTGACACATTGACAGGAGACAACCTGATACTGACACAGCGGACGCATTTCTTTGGTAGCCTGGGTAAATCCCCAAGGTGGACCGAATGCACATTAAAGGAATAGTTTTGTCCGGTTTTGGGGCCAGCAAGGCGTAGCATGTTACATATAGATCAACAAGCAAACTATCAGTCTAAAATGTACGTTGCTACCGGCTCCAGCAATAAGTATTAGTATTTGGCACTGAAACCTTCACATTTACCGCCTCCCGCTCAACTGTGAGTTCGGCATGCTGAGCAGAGCGCAAGCCAATCAGCGCGCTGCGTAAATAACGCGTCATAGGTTTCAGGCGGCCACACAGCCTGCCTTATCATGAACTCTCAGTCCCAGCCTTATCATGAACGCAACGTAGCCGCGGTGAACCCGGGTCAAACGTGAAAGAATAATAAATTAAAAGACAAAACCAACTGCTGGTTCAGGAAATCACTCCCGTATGCAACAAAATGACTTTCCACTCAATGGCGAGCAAATACAATGTCTCAGACGAGAGATGCCTTGACAGAGATGTATGGACACTCGGCCTCTTTTCGATACACGACAGCCTGGGAAAGGGATTATTTGGGAGCCAATGTAAAACAAATAAGTACATGTAGAAGACTGAGTGTGACTTATACCTAAAACTGCAGGCCTGTCGGAAACAGTTGTTTCCCGCTACATAAAACAGTATTCAAAGTATACTGAATTTAAGGAATAGTGATTACCATTTAACAGAATTGTAATATTTGTTGTGAGTGCAATGGTAAATCTGACACTGCTTGAAAATGACCGTAAGCTGGAAATTGCGTCCGATGTAACAGTTTTGTGTGTAAAATTGATTAAGGATGCAATAATAATTAATTAATAATGTAAAATAAATATTTAAAACATTTTATAGAATATTTAATATTATGGAATATTTTAATTTTGTATTCACTTCGTCCAAAACTTATTTTTGCAGTGAGTAGACTTTTTTTTTGTCAAGGCACTGATTTTCCCAAATGAAAGTATTTCGTAAAATTTTGCAAAAGAAATATGAAAAAAAAACATGAAACTTATATTACGCTTGAAGTAAATCTTTTATTCACCCATACTGTGATGGTGTCCAAAGGAAGCAGTTATTTGTTTTATAAAAATCACAACAAATCAAACTGATGGCTCCATTTTCATGGGCATTATATCAAAAGCACCTTGCACAGTTTATTTGAATTCTGATGAGCATAAGGATACATTTGGAGTATTTATCAAGCAAGTCACTGCTGAGTCCAATTGATTATGTGAAGGATATATATGCGATACAGTTAAACCATAATAAAATGAATCTGGACCTGGAATCTTATGTAACCTGTTATATTTACCCCCCTCAGGTCAGGTCTCATTCTGCCAAACAAGGTAACTGCATCTGGCAATCCATGTGCAATCAAATAAGGTTCATCAAACTATTCATTATTAACCTTAGCTAGACAATAGGGTCAGTATATCCCACGTTATAGAGAATAACCCATCCAGGGTTTTGTATTTCCCCCCACAATATGTGTCAACAGGTCAAGGATATGTAATTAAATACTATACAGTATCTCTTGTGTAATTCTGCTCATGCAGCCATTTTTTAATACAATCATCATACTCCAATCTATGAACCTTCTAAGATGCTAAAAATGTCGTCACACTATTTATCATGACATATCAACCCTAAACTAGCCAAAAAGGTGCATTTAATCAGAGCAAATTATCTATTTGCTCTGATGTAAAAATGACTGTAAAAAAAAAAAGTCTACTGATTTTCACAGGAAGGTCATTCAGTTCATTGTGTGACTCAAGAACAGAAGTTTCATTAATGCTTGGTATTTCTTCAAGCTCCTGAAGGAGCTGAAATGTAAAAAAAGACATATTTCAATACTTATACACATATTGTAATTGCTGAAATAAAAACTAAACACATTTTTCTAAAAATTATGGCTATGAAAGATCCCACGGATGTCTTTTTTTAGCCGGGTAACAGTTCTCAGTAGATCTATGGGGGGGGGCAGGTCATGATGAATTAAAAGGAGAATTGGCTATTTCTGGATATTCAGTTATTTAATATTAAAATTCCCAGTTCACGATTACTGAACATAATTGATGACAGCGGTCGGTTAATGCCCCATTCTCCATTGAAAATAATTATTTCCCTCATTTCCAGTTTAAAAAATATGTCTGGGAAGTTGGAGGTTCAAATTCCAGGGTTTCAGTCGGAAGTCAGGGTGCGGCTTTAAATAGGGTATATTGAATTTATTAATATATATAGAAGGTGGACCAGTGATTGCGCAGGTACCAGTGATTGCGCACTTGCCGAAATACACTTTCGTTATTTTCTCACCAGACAGATGCCTTTCTGTGTGACAACTACCTTGACGTCCATTTTGTAAGATTAAAAGCCATCTGCATATTATTTTAACCATCTTTTGCTGTGTGCGCAATCACTGGTGCCTGTGCAATCACTGGTCTGCTAACTATAAACATATAAGCATGATAAGTTAGTAACTTAGCTTACCTGATATATCATAGACTTGGGCTGACACTACCACACTTATATTATTATAAGTTGAGACAGGGGGCCTGCTAAGCTTATCAAACTGTCAAAAGGGCCCAATTTAGCATTAGCCGTGGCTTAGGTGCTTGACCCTGGCCTTGCTGGTTTGTCAACAAACCTGTGAACGGACTGTATCAAACCGCTGTGGGCCTACTAACCTTCCCCTCTTCATGATCTCGCGTTCTCTTCCAATGCAAGGAGCTTTTTTCTTGTTTCCTTCACTGACTTGTGTTGAAATATATCCGCAGTGAGTTTGTGAACAGGTCTCAGGTATAACTCTGGGGCGATGCGGCTCCATGATGAGAAAACGTTCTTTAAAATGGAGGTGACAAAGGCCGTGTTAGTAGGCAGGTGGGGTGAACAAGATTAAATTTTGCCAGCCACAAACGAATCCTTGGCGCATTATCCCATGGTAAGCGGCAAAAAAGGAGACTCTGGGCTTGATTCCTTTACTCGGACACAACCAGGAGCACAACATGTCGGCATTTTAAGGCCAGATGTGCTTGTTTGTTTTGAGTGTTGAACGAATGGCTGACCTGGGCTGACCTGGGTGCTCAAAACATCCTAAGCACCAATGATGCTGGATCCAAGGTCAAGGTCGATTTCTCACTCGATCCTTGGAAAACCAACTTTCGCGCCAATTTTTTTTTTACACAACAAAACCTTTGTAACTTTTTACTTAATTTTTTTTTATATATTCAATTTTGATCATTTCAATAGATATTTTACTTGTCTTGCATATGTTAAAAAGAAAAGGACAATCCAACGCACAAATCCTCAGACTAGTCTATTCCTTTAACCCTTAATTATGCACCAGTATACCACCTGACATTTGTTTTACATGGGTACGGGCGCATCCATTCGGTGTATGCCAATGCACCCCATTTAAAAAAAAACAGGATATTCAGGAGAAGATGGCGGTTGATTGAAAGTGGATGAGAGTGTGTGAACGGTTGGAATAGTCATATAGTAATTGGACCAGTGATTGCGCAGGTACCAGTGATTGCGCACCAAGCAAAAGATGGTAAAAATGATATGCAGATCACTTGGAATCTTACAAAATAGACATCAAGTTAGCTGTCACGCATGAAGGCATCTGTCCGGTAAGTTTGGACACAAATTCATATAAATAAAATAAAATTAATGCAAGTGCGCAATCACTGGTACCTGCGCAATCACTGGTCCACCTTCTATATCCATATCGGCACACACAGAAGTTCCCTGTCACGTGTTGCTGGTCGCGGGCGGGGTACCTAACCTGGCCCAAAGGCAAAGAAATGCACCAACTGACAGTCGAATACGATTTCAACAACATTAGTCATTACCATTACTATAAGCTTAGTATTTACTCGGCCTAGGCTTAGCCTCCCTAGGCTTAGGCGGCCTATAAACTGATAAATCATTATGACCAAACTTCAAGGGAACAAACCTCTTGTTCATTCCGCAGTAGAACAGTTCGTATTATTTCCACCTCCTGTGCCTTTTTTTGTGAATCTTCAATATGCTGGTAATACTTAACAATTCTCTGTTGTCCTTGCTTATTTATAAGAAGAAGAAACTTAAACATTGCGTGAGCGTCGTCAAACCGTCACACGACAAAGCAGACGATGGACTAAACTGCTAAAGGAAAGGCCTAAAGGAAAAGCCCACAGCAATAATAAAGGCTGGTATCCTGCACACTGACGCCGAGGAGCCAGGTCAATAAGGCCGTCCAAGACACTTCGTAACCTTTGAATTTGAGTCGCACGGGTACAAGTCGTACTCGGCTTCTATAGCGGCACAGCACGCCCTCCGCTGGTTTTACTTTCTTTAGTGTGCAATATAACCGGCGGGCCATACTTATACGAACGAAAGACTGTTGGTCAGAATACTGTATCGTGCGGAAGGTGTGGCTTTGTCATGTACTGCTGATCCGGGGTTGGGGGGGGGGGGGGCGCACTACATTACTACAGTGGTGGGGGCGTGCCACTGTAGGCATTACTAGGTAATACTAGTAGTAGTAGTAATGCCGTAGAGAGGTTTTGGACAGCCCCATTTTGTGGTTAAAAAAAGGCATCTAAAATTAATTGTGCCGGTTTTCGCGTTTATTCACGGAGATGCCGAGCAGCAATGTCGGATCAAGGAATTTGTAAAGGGGGGTGGGGGGTCCAAACCGTTGCGACCGAACGGGGGGGGGGGGGGGGGGGGCTGAACAAAATTGCGATCGGTAGATCCACCAATTTTTTTGGGAGGTCCACGTCGCCTCAGCGGGCGCCTCAGAAAAAGGTGGGGGGGGGGTGCGGGTGGTCCACGCCTTAGCTGGCCTAAATTAATTTTGCATTGAAAAACGGCTTTCTTCCCTAGAAAGGGGAGGATGGCGTCCGGACCCCCCCCCCCCCCACCCTTAATAGTTAATTAATAAGAGATTTTCAGGGAGGAAGAGATTAGTTCAGTCAGGGTTTCCAGATCAGGGCGAACTCTACGATATCACTCCAAATCACACCAAGGGTGACCCCCACGTCCCTCAAACCCAGCAATGAAAAAGGAATGCAGCGCAGGCTGTCCCCAGTACGAATAGGGGTACGAATCGTCAGTGATTCTAGTTTGTTCAAATGCTCGGTCTCGCGTGAATATATAGAGGTTACTTTTTTTCTTATGTTAGTGAATCTTAATTATATATAAGAGTGGCAGCTTTCTACTAGAAAATAGTAATTAGTATTGGCAAGCAGAAAGAAATTAGATTGATGAGAAAAATATATGTCGATTTTAATGACGTCAATATGTATGTCCCACCGAGGCGCCATCTGACGGCTTAAAATTGTAAATGGCCGCCATGAACTCAAAGAACTGACATGGAAGAGGGTCCGGGAATTAACCATAATCATTACGGATCAGGGACGGGAGGCATGAGTATCGGAGGAAACAAACAGTCGGAAGACCAGGGCTCACGCCCTCAGTATTCCATGCCAGGAATATTGCACTTCCTGCAAACAGAATGGGCTCGATTCGAGATGGAAAGATCGCAATGGGAAGTGGAAAGAGCCGAGCTCCAGGTAAAGAAAGTGATCTCCAAGTTGACGCGGATTGCGACAGGCTTCTGACAATAAGCAAATCGATTTAGACCGAACGTTGAAAGTTTGCTATTGAGTGTAACGTAAAAACGTTGTGAGAAGTGTGTCTAAGGACATTTTTGAGATGTTTTAAGTATCTTAGGCATTGTCCGCCATCTTGAATTTCAATATGGCGGAGCTCATTGACTTCATTGATCACTGACGCCTAATCTGGAGAAAGTGCCGTACATTTCTTATGTGTGACAGTTCTTGCAAGAAATAACTATGAGAGCGTACTAACATTTCCCTGTAAAGATTTTGTTCAGCTGTCATTGGCGGTAGAGGAAATGTGTATTGAAAATATGCATGATTCAATGTCAGTGACAGATACGAATTGTCATTGATTCCACTGTCCCTGTCAGTGTCACCATCTCTGTCTGATAGAGGAATGTGTACATCATTAATATTTGAGTAAAACACCAGCTCAGAACTGTGTTAGACATAGAGATGTTGCCAAAGTCGCTTACTATGTAGTCAACTTGTAGTCAATCTGATGAGTAGATTAACCTACAACTCAAGATTGATTTTATGTTTCCTTTTTGTTCATCCAGCAACCTGCATCACATTTGTTATGACATATTTGTGTTTGCTTGATAGTTATTTTATGAGCTAAATGTATAAATAAGTGAGGAAATGTATTAGCAGGCTTGGTGGATAAATAGTATATCCTTAATAATATTAATCAGCAGGTGAAATTGACTGAAACCTACTGACTGATCTATTACATGATTTTGGAATCATATCCTATACTTCCCTTATCCCAATCTTTTCTTTATATTTATTATGCTCTTAGTGATTGCTCTAGTAATTTTTAAATGGGGGACATTGTATCCAGTACTATGAAATTTTAGAAGATATCTTAGATAACAGTCAAGAAATGAGAAGGCAAAGACATAAGGTCTCCCCATCGCACTTTGCCTTCATGTTCTTGCGATCGCTTATACACACATTCTAGCAGGTGTGGAAACATTTGTGGCAAAGAACTGCACGTATCACACACTCTTCTTGCCAGCTGCACAGTTAGCAACAGATTCCCTCCCCTCATCACTTGTCCTTACACACCCTGGAAATGTATAATATAAGGATGTCACCGAAGCCTGTAAAGGTATACATATTACAGTTGAAAATATTTTGTATTTTGTAACACCCTACAAAAAGGCACAAGACAAACCTGTGAAAGTACTATGGTAATCTAATGACAAAGGAAGCTTGGTTTATTTTTCATTGTGACATTGTTCCATTTTCAGTGGAAGAAAATTATTTGGGTATGTGAGGCTGCCGGCAAATGCATTCAATCTCAATACAATTTTGTTGCTGTATTAAAATAAATGGCTAAACCGCAGTGATTACACAGGGGTGCATTTGTTGCAGGTTTACAGAACATTTGTTATATTACATGGAATAATGCACATGGCCGAAGGCTGCTGCTATTTTGCATCCTTTATTTTTTCCATCTCTACTTTATGAGATCAGCTTGCTCTTCCTATCTATATACTCTTAAGATGACTTATGCCAGATGTCAATTATTGATATGACATCCTTTTCAACTTATCTGAATTAATTTTAAATGATGACCATGATTTCTTGACCCCTCTCAAAGTTTATGAGGCTTTGATACATCTTGTTAATGACAATATTGTGTCCCCTACTGCTACTAATGTCTCTGTTATTGTATTGTGATTGCTTTTTGCAAGAATTTGCTTATCTTAACATGCTTCTATCCCCTAAAAATATGCCCACCATCCATACCCCACCCCTGCCAAATCCTGCAGACCAAACCAAACACTTTCTTGGTCTGCAAGCATCATAACCAGGATCATTCGCTTAGTTGTTTAAGACATCAATAAGGTAGAGTGATGATGGGTATGAAATGTTCTAGCATCAACATGGGGAAAAATTTAACCATAATCAATATACACATATTAACCGAGTCAATCATCAACATGTCTGTCTCCCTTCTCCAACTTATTCCTGACAGCATTGGCATCTGTGTTTTAACACACTCAAATACTCCATTGCCTAAAAATGGTATTGGACTATGTACCAGTAGTATAACAAGCCCAAACATTGGTCATAAGTTGCGTTAGCGAGGGGGGCATAAAAGATAATGGCTTCAACAAGTGAAAGTGTTCTATGCATGACAAAAAGCCTGTATAATGGAGGGAGTCCCATAATGAAAGCACTACAGTGGTCACTCCATCATGACTTCTGTTCTGCCTGCCCGAAAAAACTGTATAGTGGCCCCTGCCTTATACAACTTCTGTTCTGCCAGCCCCAAAAGACTACAACAGAGGGAGTTGTATAATAGAGAGATGCCCTGAGATGGGCAATTTTTGCTCAATTACCACTTAACACAAATCAGCAATCGTCTTCAAGATAACTTGGGCCGATTCTCCACTCAATACTGATGCTTTTATATTGGCTGGAAGGTGTACAGCCACCCTTTGGAAGGGGAAAAATCATTTAAGTCTATGTCCAGTGAAAAGAGCAATATATAAGAGCTTCCCCATCAGAGGAATGTTCTTGGACTCCTGAACCAGTCAAACATGAGTCTGTAAAGCTCATCGTACAATATTTTCCTAAGCTGCAGTCTTTGATGTAGATCTGGCTCCTCTTGCCCAATTATCCATGATAGCATCAGCATTCAGTCTAACAAAGCTGCTATGCTGATTATGTTTTTTCGGATCTGTGCCGTTAAATTGCATTGATATGCTGCTCCAAAGTTAAAACATTTTGCTTCCATTTGCCAACTGTTGTATATGTGTGAATAACAACAATCCTCTCTTAAACATCGGCTTCTTAACAACCAGCCTGATTAGGGCAATGTGTTGTTTGTTCAGAGCCAATCGGGTCGACTGCCATGCTACGCTGAGTCGCCATGTAGGGATTAAAGTGTATGCCGGTCGTATAATGACCTGAAATATCGGTCGTAAGTCACATTAGCGAGGGAGTCACATGTAAAAGTGTTCTGTGTACAGCAAAAACACTGGATAACGGAGGGAGTCGTATAATGCAGGGACCACTGCATAATGGAAAGAGTCCTATAATGGAGGGACCATTGTTTCTAGCAGTGACGGTTGTGGTTTTATAATCTAATGTAAGGCATAAAATTTGATTTACTATAGTTTTTTAGTTTAGCTAAACCCAATTCATTTATAGTTGTGAGATAGTTATTTCCATGTGTCCATACTATAATCGTTGAAGCCATTTAACTTGATTTCATAAATTTAGCTTCTTTGTGTAATTGTTACGTTTTTTGGCATTTTGTGAATGTTCCAGAATCTAATGGAATATTCATGTTTTAGGCCACTTTGGTACACTTGAAGGATACATTGGATCATAATCGAAATAAATAAATGGTCAGACTTACTGATTATATGATAACAAAGTGTTAGAGGTGGATGTAATGTACCATATAATACTAAATGGGATGCTTAGTTAGGACATTACAATTTAAATACAATTTGGTTTAAAATATATTTGAGGTTGAAATTGGTACTTTGATACATTTTATATGATCAAATATATACCAATGGTTTAAGATATTGTTTGAGTTGTTGGTGCTTGAAAATGTCAGTCAACCATTGTGAGGAGGTGTATGTGTGCCTCTACCTATTTCTCTGTACAAGATGTTCCGGTTCAGTGAAGCATGCGTAATTACCAGTAGATTGGGGATTTTTACTTCAAAGAGATCCACAAGTTGTAACTTTTTGCTGTGATATACAGCATATACAGTCATAAGAATGGTTTATGATATGGAATTCTAAAGTAAATGATATAGTGTGGACACTGTATGGACTATGGCAATTCCCTGCCTGCTTTGTTTAATTAATTACAATTTCTAAGAGACCATCTCCCTTATCAGTTATGTACCGGTATGTTGATTCCATTTTACTTTCCATTTAGCAACCTTTGTTGGTTATTTGTTCAGTAATATGTACCATTATCCTATGGCTTGACCTCCATAGTTCGGTTGATTTAGCATGTGTCTTGGATTAACCCCCTACTGTTTGCAAAGATAGACCTGACATGTGTATCTTGTACAAACACACTTGCACATACCAGCAGAACCAGATTCTATGCTTGATCATATATGGCGTCTGAATTTTGGTTCACATAGTTTCTCATTGTTCCAAGGGCCTTGTTAGTCCAGTGCCCATGTGTGCACAAACATGGCTTAAAATACCAATCCATCCTCCATGGTCAACTCTGTATAGTAGACTGTATTTTTTGTGTCTATGGTTCAGTGAACAACAGGAATAACTTTTTCCGAAACTGCCGTCATGTACTGAACCAACCAATTAGCAGTCTTGTTAAAAACCGATTCCGCATTCTGTAAAGTAGGCATGTCGGTTCTGTAACAGAGGAATGCTGCATGTATTGGCTGGTTGTCTTATGAGATCAACATATTGATTCTTGAAATGAGTCTCCGATGTGTTGCGCGGCAGTAGTGTTACTTCGATGCGCATATTTCTCTCGGCAAACTAACATGAAATTTCATCCAGGAACCAGTTTGAATATGTATCGCCGGGGGTGGGGGGTGGGGGGGGGGGGTTCTCTTAGGGTTGCACCCGCCGTGCACCCGCTCAGCCCTGCGCCATTGGACCCTCGAGTTGAATGAACCGACTACCCACCTGGCTGCAGAGGGTGTTAGACGGCGAGGGTAGTCGGGGTGGGGGGGGGGGGGGGGATACGGGCGGAGTCCGCGTGGCCGTGATTCCTGGAGAGTCAGTTAGTGTAAAGCCGCGTCCAGCCGGCCAGCCAGCCAGCCAGAAGGAGGTGTCTGACAAAATCAGGCATTCCATCGCCCTCGTTCTCCCCCCCCCCCCACCACAGCACCCCCCCACCCCCCCACATCACCCACACCTCCCCGCCACCCCCAGCGCGTGGTCCGCCGACGTGCCTCTCAGCATGCCTGGGTGGTGTCTGTGTGTGTGTCGGGGCCAATAGGGTTGTTACTGGAAGCGGGGGAGTCCCGGCTTGGATCCAAAGCCGCGATCAGGAGCGGAGGGAGGAGGGCTAGTGATTGGATATGCTTTACTGCACATCCCGGAGAGGGGAGGGGGTGGGGGGGGGGGGTGCAGGGGTTGAATGGGAGCACGGTCCGAGCGATATCTCACATGCCGAACATCTGCCTCGAAAGAGGAAGGACGGGGTGGTGAGATAGGTGGAGGGCGGGTTGGTGAAATAGGTGGAGGGCGGGTTGGTGAGATAGGTGGAGGGGGTGGTGAGATAGGGCGGATATAGGGGACGGAAAGTGAGACAGACGGGGGAGGGGGAGTGTAGTGAGAAAGGTGGACGGAGGGGGGGGGGGGGGGGTAAGGGATTTGGAGCGGGGGTATTAGGGGAGAGGGAGTGTGCGAGATGGGGCCAGTAGTGGCAGACATGGGGGAAGGAATAAGGAAAGGTGGGGGAGGGGCCGCGCTTCTGATCTTCCAGGAACCCGGAGAATGCTGCGTTAACTGGCTCCCTTGTTCAGCATTGATGCGACCTTCCCTCAGGTCAATAGTCATTCCGCGCATCTTCTACCCCCATCTGCTCTGTTGCCCCCCCCCCCCCCCCTCCGCTCATCCCATCGTCAAGTGGCGTAGTGGGCTTATTAGCTTATTAGCTAGCCGAGGTTTAGATGCCGTGATGTCATTCCAGACTATTACTCTATACTCAATATAACGAGAAAAACCGAAAAACTGACCCTTTGCATTTCAAAGTTACCCGCCTGTCGTTCCACCCTCTGTTACATAAATCTGCCATGTCGCCTGCCTGCCTCCCCCCGTCCCTCTCTGGAAGCTCTTTCCCCCACACCCGTGGAAGCCCCTTCCCCCACCCCCATGGAGGCCCTTTCCCCCCACCCCCTGGAAGCTCTTTCCCCCCACTTCTCCAGAAGCCCCTCACCCCCCCCCCCACGCCCCTAGAAGCCCTTTCCCACCACCACCCTGAAAGCCCTCACGCCCACCCCTCTAGAAGCCCCACCCCCACCCCCATTGAAGCCCCTTCTCCCACCCCCCTGGAAGCCCCATCCCCCCACCTCCATTTAAGCCCCTTCTCCCCCACCCCACCCCTGGTAGCCCCTTCCCCCCACCCCCTGGAAGCCCCTTGTCCGGCCAGGTGGCGAGGCCTATCTCCTTGGTGAGCGCTGGACAAGTGACCGCCGTTGGCTTCGTGTATGTCCTCATGGTAACGGGGCGCTTCAGTCTGGCCTGATTGCTGAGCCATTGTCGGCGGTCAGTGGTCATTCGAGCCACCCCCCCGGAAACAAAAGATGAGAGCGTTGGCCTTGAACCTTAGTTGTGCGTCATATGAAAGGATATTTTAGGATGGTTAAGACACTAAAGTAAAAATTACGTATTAAGACTCATTTGTGGTTAGTCTAATTTGTCTAAAGAAGTGGTTTGCACATAGTTTTGTTCGTTTTCATTTCTTCCATTTAGCAAAGAGCGGTCTGACACGCATTGACCCTCAAAGAACGCCCCCGAGAGGGTACCATGCACATCCAGTCACGGTCCCATTGTCCCGCAAATTTTTTTTCTCCATTCTTTGGCTGAGAAATGCGTGCATCCAACCCTTTGTCCTTGGTTGTGGGCAGTCAACACATTATTCTGGGCGTGATAGAACATGACTGATGCCCTGTCAGGGTTTATTTGATAAAGGGTCCCTGTTCGCTGTTAATGTGCCGCACGCCACCTGTTATAAGACGCCTTGGAAATGGCGGCGGCCATATTGGATTAGGGGAGTGGAGTTATTACTGGCGTCAATGCGCCGCCTAGCGGTGGTTGGTTACTGCGCGGCAATCCGTTTGTCGATATGCCTTGGGAATTGTGGGAGGACCCCTCGCGGTGGGATCGGAAACTAAAACATGGTGACGAGAGCCTGTTTTGAGTCATCCTCGCCGTCAAATTTCAAGCCCTTTGTCCACCCCCATCCTGGTGACCCCCCGCCCCCCCCCCCGTGAGGAGATCTGGTCTTGGTGCTGCATAATATACCAGTTCAAGCTAATTCGATGGTGGCTCTCTTTTTTATTCATTGGTTTAGTCATAGCGCGGACGATTTGTACTTTACACAGTAGTTGTAGTGCTTCTTGCATCATCTCCACTAGCCTGAAAGTTCAGACGTTACAGTCCTGACACTAAGAACAAGTGTCAGGACTGTAACGTCTGAACTTTCAGGCAGAACAAGTGTCAGGACTGTAACGTCTGAACTTTCAGGCTACATCTCCACTGTCTTTATGAAGACGTTCGGCACGGTGGGTTGTTGGCGTCTTGATCCACTTACAAGTGAAACCAGATCGAAGGTGTGGGGTGATATCTTGATGACCGACTGAGACGGTTGAGTAGCCTGGTGGTACACGCTTCAGCCCCCCCCCCCACCCCCCCCCTCTGTAGCCCCGATATCAATCAATATCGTCAGTCGATCTCGATTGGTACCTCTTGAAGCTTCTGGATATACACTATGGCGATAATCCCAAAACCCATGTTCACTACTGAACCTGACCAATCTTACCTGACGACCTACTAGATGGGTGGATAGATGAATGGATGGATGGATCGAAACTAAAGTAGCGGACAGAAACAAAGTTAGGAAAGGGAGGGAGCACCTCTGTCGTTGTTGCGGTTGGCTAACATTGATCAAACGCTTTGCACGTGCCTTGGTTTTTTTTTTTTTTTGCCATGTTCCCTGTTGGGTCTCCGGTTTGCTGTTTTCTGCATCAAAGCGTACTTGTAAAGCTTCGGCCGTTTGTCAGGTTTTAAGCTACCTTTATGATGCGTTTATTACGCTGTCCAATAACCAATGTACACACAATGTCAGTTGTGGCTGTGGTTTAGGCGGGAGTTATGACTCCCACGCACATTAGACAACACCTGGGGGGTGGCGCCCCCTTCAGGCGGTCAGAAGTTGCTATTCGGCGGGCAGGCGAATGGCGGATAATGCCTTTTGATATGGGATATAACGAACTGGATGCCGTATGATTATTAATAGTGTTACTGTGAAGAGGAAACTCGAGCAGCAATCCTTGCGCTGACTTAAGGACGGCGCGAGTGGGTCGGAATGTGAAGAGGCTCCTCCATAGATGTCATTGTCAGTGAGAGGCCCCCGGGTGGCCAAAGCTCAGCCGCGTGTGTATCGTCTATAGTAAAGAAAACTGGGTCTGGTATTTGGACCTGTCCGGCCTCATGTAGGCCTAAGGACGGGCGCTGCTTCGAGGAAGAGAGTTCAATATGCTGTGTGTTGTGTGCCGCTGTCTGTCGTGTCAATACTATAGTGGGGGGGGGGGGATCTCACTGGGTATCTACGACATGGCCCTCGGTGGCCGAGTGACGGTTGAAGAGGGAGGTATTTTCGACATGGCCCTCGGTGGCCGAGTGACGGCTGGGGAGGGAGGTATCTTCGACATGGCCCTCGGTGGCTGAGTGACGGCTGGGGAGGGAGGTATCTTCGACATGGCCCTCGGTGGCCGAGTGACGGTTGAAGAGGGAGGTATCTTCGACATGGCCCTCGGTGGCCGAGTGACGGCTGGGAAGGGAGGTATCTTCGACATGGTCCTCGGTGGCCGAGTGACGGCTGGGGAGGGAGGTATCTTCGACATGGCCCTCGGTGGTCGAGTGACGGCTGGGGAGGGAGGTATCTTCGACATGGCCCTCGGTGGCCGAGTGACGGCTGGGGAGGGAGGTATCTTCGACATGGCCCTCGGTGGTCGAGTGACAGCTCGGGAGGGAGGTATCTTCGACATGGCCCTCGGTGGCTGAGTGACGGCTGGGGAGGGAGGTATCTTCGACATGGCCCTCGGTGGCCGAGTGACGGTTGAAGAGGGAGGTATCTTCGACATGGCCCTCGGTGGCCGAGTGACGGCTGGGAAGGGAGGTATCTTCGACATGGTCCTCGGTGGCCGAATGACGACTGGGGAGGGAGGTATCTTAGACATGGTCCTCGGTGGCCGAATGACGACTGGGGAGGGAGGTATCTTCGACATGGTCCTCGGTGGCCGAATGACGTCTGGGGAGGGAGGTATCTCCGACATGGCCCTCGGTGGCCGAATGACGACAGGGGAGAGAGGTATCTTAGACATGGTCCTCGGTGGCCGAATGACGACTGGGGAGGGAGGTATCTTCGACATGGTCCTCGGTGGTCGAGTGACGACTGGGGAGGGAGGTATCTGCGACATGGCCCTCGGTGGCCGAGTGACGACTGGGGACGGAGGTATCTTCGACATGGTCCTCGGTGGGCGAGTGACGGCTGGGGAGGGAGGTATCTGCGACATGGCCCTCGGTGGCCGAGTGACGACTGGGGACGGAGGTATCTTCCACATGGTCCTCGGTGGTCGAGTGACGACTGGGGAGGGAGGTATCTGCGACATGGCCCTCGGTGGCCGAGTGACGACTGGGGACGGAGGTATCTTCGACATGGCCCTCGGTGGCCGAGTGACGGCTGGGGAGCGAGGTATCTTCGACATGGCCCTCGGTGGGCGAGTGACGGCTGGGGAGGGAGGTATCTTCGACATGGTCCTCGATGGTCGAGTGACGGCTGGGGAGGGAGGTATCTTCGACATGGCCCTCGGAGGCCGAGTGACGGCTGGGGACGGAGGTATCTTCGACATGGTCCTCGATGGTCGAGTGACGGCTGGGGAGGGAGGTATCTTCCACATGGCCCTCGGTGGGGGAGGGAGGTATCTTCGACATGGTCCTAAATGGCCGAATGACGACTGGGGAGGGAGGTATCTACGACATGGCCCTCGGTGGTCGAGTGACGGCTGGGGAGGGAGGTATCTTCGACATGGCCCTCGGTGGGCGAGTGACGGCTGGGGAGGGAGGTCTCTTCGACATGGTCCTAAATGGCGGAATGACGACTGGGGAGGGAGGTATCTTCGACATGGTCCTCGGTGGTCGAGTGACGGCTGGGGAGGGAGGTATCTTCCACATTTCCCTCGGTGGGGGAGGGAGGTATCTTCGACATGGTCCTAAATGGCCGAATGACGACTGGGGAGGGAGGTATCTTCGACATGGCCCTCGGTGGCCGATTGACGTCTGGAGAGGGAGGTATCTTCGACATGGTCCTCGGTGGCCGAATGACGTCTGGGGAGGGAGGTATCTTCGACATGGCCCTCGGTGGCCGAATGACGACAGGGGAGAGAGGTATCTTAGACATGGTCCTCGGTGGCCGAATGACGACTGGGGAGGGAGGTATCTTAGACATGGCCCTCGGTGGGCGAATGACGACGGGGAGGGAGGTATCTTCGACATGGCCCTCGGTGGCCGAATGACGACAGGGGAGAGAGGTATCTTAGACATGGTCCTCGGTGGCCGAATGACGACTGGGGAGGGAGGTATCTTAGACATGGTCCTCGGTGGGCGAATGACGGCTGGGGAGGGAGGTATCTTCGACATGGCCCTCGGTGGCCGAATGACGACAGGGGAGAGAGGTATCTTAGACATGGTCCTCGGTGGCCGAATGACGACTGGGGAGGGAGGTATCTTAGACATGGTCCTCGGTGGCCGAATGACGACTGGGGAGGGAGGTCTCTTAGACATGGTCCTCGGTGGGCGAATGACGACGGGGAGGGAGGTGTCTTCGACATGGTCCTCGGTGGCCGAATGACGACAGGGGAGAGAGGTATCTTCGACAGGACCCTTACTGGCCGAGTGACGGCAGGAAAGGGAAGGACAGCTGTTCTGTACCAGTCATAACGCGGTCACGAGTTCCGCTGAACGTTCCTTCCGTGTCAATAGAACAGTACATTCGACTGGTGTTGACTCGATATCTTCAGAGGCCCTGCCTCGTTGAGCGGTCTGCAAGGGTTTCGTTTCCGCCGACATCCTTACAACGGCGCAATGTCCGTCGAAGTACCTGCTGAGGCAGGAAGAAGGAAAGCGACGATGGCTTGTCTTATCACCAACCAGGCTAGTAGTAGGATAGTAGTAGCTAAGAGACAGATAAAGACTACAACCTCAATCAAGTCTGGGTTAATACGGGACTAGTTCTAACCAACGCTGGAAATACAAGCATCTTTTACAAGGTTCCAATCGTCTAAAACGATGATTTATGAAATTCAGTGTGACGACAAAAATATACCAAATGTTGTGTGAGGGATCCTCTCTGGCACAGTTGGTATACAGGCCGAGCAACAGATTAATATCTTATGGGTTCGCGCCCTCACACACTCGCGGCCGGGACACATTTCATGCAGACACTCTTCATTGTCGTGGGAGGTTTCTTTCACCCAGTATGTGCTTCATATGCACAAAAGAGACCTGGAAAAAAAAAGATATTTTAAAATAAGTTATTTTAAAGCAATATATTCCGTAATTTTTTGTATTACCAACCTCCTCCCCATGTCAAATAAGTACACTCTGTCTTGAGTTTAAATCCTGAAAGCCTGCGGGCTATCCGGAGAGAAGCATTTTGGTCAACGGAGCAGAAGTTGGTGGCCGGCTTTATATCCCTACGCGCCTGTTCGCAGTTCGCTAGTTTGTTTGTGGTGTCGACCGCGGCTCGCTATCACGTCCGCGCGCGATCAAAATAAACCGCGCAGATTTATGTTGAAATGTTTGTTTTACAGACTCAAAGAGATATAAAGAACATATGCATCATAAATTTTGAGATACTTTAGTCTTGATTCTAAAATGTAAAAAATCTAAGATGGCGCATGTAAGCATATTGCTTTAACGATTGACATGTTGTATGATACCGGACCAATCGCGACTGCCGTCGTGTTTGGATGAGCCAATCCCAGTCAAAGAGACTTCTTGTCGGAGCTTGGACTGCTATAAAAAGACTGGTTATTTGCCTGAGCTGGGGCCAGGGTTGCCTCTTTCTAATAGGCGTGTTCATCATTCAATAATCCCAACTCGCCCTACCAACGCTGGCATTTCTGTCTGGATAGCAATGTATTTCCGCTCTGTGTATGTACTCCATACCAGGATGTAGGCCATGCATAAAACGTGGCTATAACGAGATGTAACGTGACTTTGACTCAGTGTGTACCTTTGATTTCATGGCAGGCCCGGATCGCCTTCCTGCAGGGGGAGAGGAAGGGGCAAGAAAATCTCAAACAGGACCTGGTCCGAAGGATTAAAATGCTGGAGTTCGCTCTGAAGCAAGAAAGGTAAGCGTTACGGACTGTTATTCAAACGACGGAGTCCCATTACTTCACGAACGCAGTTTAGTTTTCAACTACGGGGCTTAGTCGGCTAAAGTTTCCATGTAAGTGGTAAGCGCTGTTAGCCGACAAAGCCCCGTAGCCGGCTAAACTGTGTACGTGAAATAGGCCAAAAGCGTGACAAGTGCGGATCTGATAAGCTTTTTTTTGTTTAATGCGATTGTAAAGGCATGTTTGAATATCAGATTAGCTTCGAAACGATCTGCTGTCAGAGCATATATCGCTTGCTGCAAAATAATTCTTTTACTGGTAGTTTGATGTAGAGTCCAATCTATCACATTATCTTTCCAACCGTCCATCCTGACATAGTCAAAATTTGCACTTCATCAACCACTGAAAGACCAAATATAGAAGTCTATCCATTAGAAATAGACACAAGTCCTGCGAGCAATGACAGACCTCGTTTTTAACCTGTTTCTTTGTTAATAACACATGTCACTTGGTTGAGTTTCTGTGTAACGCTCTCATAATGTTATGTTATTTTCTTGGAGTCCTTTCTTCTACGACTCTTACTGACCAGACGCCTACAGCTATCGTTAAACAACGTTGTGGAAATTCGTTTGTCTACTCCTCTACCGTTTTTAAGTTCTGGTTTGTTTGTTTTTAACGTGACGTCTTGTTGTTGTTTACAGAGCTAAGTACCACAAGTTGAAGTACGGCACCGAGCTGAACCAGGGGGACATGAAGGCCCCGGTGTTCGACGAAGAGGACAAAGGTAGCCGCCTCGCTCGTCCCATCCATCTATCTCGACAGGGGCCGGCGCGATAGCTCAGTGGGCTAGAACACTCGCATTGAGTGCTCTGAGAGCCTAACGACACGTGGGTCGGTGGTTCGAGCCCCGCTGTGGCCATGTCTGTGGGGTCGCAGGATAAAGATCCCATGTCTTTCTTCGCAAAGAGTAGGGGGTTACCCCCGGGAACATGGCTCCACTCTCCCTTCCTTCTTCCAATGTCGCGATACGACCAAAATTGGTTAAAGCGTCCTGAATAACCCACCAACCAACCATCTCGACTCCAATCCCCCAACAGCCAGCGGCGAATGGCCAAGTTCGCGCTTGATGGACCCATTATTATGATGGCTCTGGGGGGCCTGGTATAGCCCTGCACCGCAGATCAATAGGTCCTGGGTTCGAATCCGGGCCCGGGCATTTGATCTGCTCTAGGGGGTCTCTGTGGTGTAGTGGTCAGCGCACTATACCGCAGATCAATAGGTCCTGGGTTCCAGTCCGGGCCCGGGGACCTAATCTGAGGCGTATTTCGTTATCGTCTTGAGATGCTCTTTGGGCCAGTTTAGCCCTTATGTGCACAAAAGCGGCCTAAAACACCACATCATTAGATCAACGGTCGTACATGCTATCGACTGTCAGTCGGTCGTGATGCAATTTGTGTGATCAACCTTATAAACTTGATGGATATATCAACTTGATAGATATATCAACTTGATGGATATATCAACATGATGGATATATCAACTTGATGGATATATCAACTTGATGGATATATAACCGCATGAAATAATTTCATAAATTAATGCAGCAATGTCCTTCCATACGTCGCCCAGCTTGACTGCTATGATTATCTCAAACGGTTACGACCCGCTGATTGGCTAATACTAACAGGGCCAATAGCGCAAGTGGCAAATGTTTCATCCTTGATCGGCACCCGTAGATAAGGGTCGTTCTTCCAGGCACCAGATAACTGCGGCAACTAATTTCAAACAACCCACACTGCTACAGATATATTAACGTAAGGAATATATAAAATGGCGGATGTATTTAGATATATTGTGATTGTCGTCATATCGTGACCTGAAAGTTCATTCATTTCTTACAGAGAAACCTTTAGACGGAGAAGCTCTGACGAATACAACTAATAGTAACGTAACCTGGAAGCAGGGTCGCCAGCTCCTTAGACAGTGAGTACTCCACAGCTACCTTTACCTATCATACTCATGTCAAACGGATGTCTATTTCACGAACGCAGTTTAGTCAACTACGGGGCCAAGTCGGCTAAAATCGCCTATCCTTTACATGGTAACTTTAGCCGACGATTAAACGTAGTCGATTAAACCGCGTTCGTGAAGTCCTCCACAGATGTCCATTTCAATTGATTGCATTGGTTAAGTCAATATACCGCAATACTAAGTATGGTATTGCCGTTCTGTACAGAAGGGAGTGTTACATTTATCGATGTAACCTCGTAATGGTTTTTGTTTGGTCTTTGTATGTCACACTGCGGATCAGATGTCCCCGGGTTTAATTCTCTAGCTGTAGTCTTGATGGAGGAAATTGAGTCGTTTTATTGCTCAAGTTACTCGACACGTTCCCTTGGATCGTTTTTCCATGTTCTTCACCGTTCCACACTCCGAGCTAAGCCCCGCCCACGCTTGAGTTCTTGTTCGTTCATCGTGGGTATGAAATTGACAATCATAGGTGATGGTAGGTACAAGTGAGATTTACTCATCTCTGAAACTGACAACAAAGTGAGCTGCTGCTTTGTTTGTCCGACTTGTTTGTCGGACCTAACGCACGTGGAAGACCTTTTTTCGCCACATGATTGGATAAAAGCAACAGTGACTTCAATAAATGATTGACAGCCTGGATCGGTCTATCGTCAACCATGGTTTCCGGATAGCTCACGTGTTACTCGGCCCGGTGCATATATTATAGAAGTCGATTTCGCGGGAGCTAACATTGAAGATTACCGTTGCTTAATCCGTGTCATCCCATGTTTACACGAAAATGACTTAAAGACCAATTTGAGTTAATTATTTAATCGCGGTTTGTTTTCCTTCAGATATCTACAAGAAATAGGTTATACGGATACGATAATTGACGTCCGATCAGCACGCGTTCGACAGCTTTTAGGAATTCAGCCGCACAACGAGGGCGAGAACCGACCCTTGGTGAACGGGGAACCAGCCGGAAAGCGGCCTAGCGAAGTTCAAGGTCGAAGGTAGGTCGTCGCCCTCGGGTCTATGCTGTGCGTATTGCATTGGTTCCTGCGGTTTGGGCGTAATTTGAGTGGGATTTGTTTATTCCAGACCTGAGTTCTGGATGGGCCACAGCCAAATGCTAAAAAACACTATCTTGAAAAAGATTTTGATGTTTTAGTTTTTGCTTTACAGGTGCACAACTAGAATCAGTTCTGCAATGGAAATGTGGTTATTGTAAAACTTCGTCATCGCGAAGTCACAGATTATCATAAATCATGTGTACTCGAAATACATAGAACAGCAAATGTGTTTGTAAGCTACTGCCCACTTCGTATAGCTATTGAGAAATAAGGTTTCAACATGCGTATGAAGGGGCCCTCCGTGGTGTAGTGGTTAGCGCACTAGACCCCAGATCAATAGGTCCTGGGTTCGAATCCGGGCCTGGGTACGTAATCTGGGGCAGGTTGCAACCATTTTTGATTATCGAGCCGGGTGGCCCAATTTAACACTGGTAATAATAACTCTTCTGTATGTGTCACAGGACGTCTAGTAAAAAGATGCCGACGTCGGTGGTGGAGGGAGTGCTGGTCGATAGCGAGGAAGCTGTGATGTCTACCTTCGACTTCTTAGGAGAACAAGTTGTGGACGACGACGAAGATAACTTAAGGTGAGGAGTCTTGGCCGTGCGACTAATTACTAGCGATCTGTTCACCTGTATTCATTGGTCTTCATTGTAAACATTGTAGGCCATGTTAATTGTGAGTAATGGATGTATTATTGCTTAGGATTTTTACGCCGGTAACTGACCTGTTCACCTGTATTCATTGGTCTTCATTGTAAACATTGTAGTCGACGTTGATGTAAATAATAAATGTATAATTGCTTGCTTGGATATCTTGGCGACGGTTGGCAGCGTTTCACTGATGTTCGGATGACATGGTGACTTTGACGTGTTTCCCAGCGCTGGAAGCGGCGTCTGGTGTCGTCGCATTTAGGGACATGTCTGTTGTCTTCGCTTGAAGTGACGTGCGTGATGTCGTCGCTTGACCATGACGTCAAGCTGGCAATGGATATAAGACAAGTCCTGGGCCTGTCTGTTGTCGTTGGTTATATTGCAATGACGTAATTTCTGTGAACTGTAAAACCTTTCGACCTGAGGTCAAAACCAGCTGTAAAGGTAAAGGCGATGACGTCATCTCTGTGTATTGTGTGTCACTGACGTGTCTTGTGTCATCGCTTGCAGTGACGACGACGACAATGGCGTCCTCCCTGTTTATTGTATGTCATTGACGTGTCTTGTGTCATCGCTTGCAGTGACGACGACGACAATGGCGTCCTCCCTGTGTATTGTATGTCATTGACGTGTCTTGTGTCATCGCTTGTAGTGACGACGACGACAATGGCGTCCTCCCTGTGTATTGTATGTCATTGACGTGTCTTGTGTCATCGCTTGCAGTGACGACGACGACAATGGCGTCCTCCCTGTTTATTGTATGTCATTGACGTGTCTTGTGTCATCGCTTGCAGTGACGGTGACGACAATGGCGTCCTCCCTGTTTATTGTATGTCATTGACGTGTCTTGTGTCATCGCTTGCAGTGACGACGACGACAATGGCGTCCTCCCTGTTTATTGTATGTCATTGACGTGTCTTGTGTCATCGCTTGCAGTGACGACGACGACAATGGCGTCCTCCCTGTTTATTGTATGTCATTGACGTGTCTTGTGTCATCGCTTGCAGTGACGGTGACGACAATGGCGTCCTCCCTGTTTATTGTATGTCATTGACGTGTCTTGTGTCATCGCTTGCAGTGACGACGACGACAATGGCGTCCTCCCTGTGTATTGTATGTCATTGACGTGTCTTGTGTCATCGCTTGCAGTGACGACGACGATGACGTCATCACAAGAGAGGAAGAAGAGGAGCGACTGGAGAAAAGACGACCGAAGGCAAAAGTACGTCATTCTTTTCAAACTTTCTTTCGGCAACCTTTTAAATCGATAAAGTTTGATTCGCGACATAGTTCAGGGATTAATCTTTTAGCATATCTTTAGATGCTAAGCATGTTAATATATTAACTGATTGTAGACTGCCTTACAATGTCTTTATGATTTTGAAATGGCCTACGTTAGAGCCTGTCAGTATCAGTTACTATGTGACCCCCGCGTCATTGGGGGGCCATCCCGGTAGCTCAGTGGGTTAGAGCGCTCGCCTTGCTTGCTCTGGCCACCTGAGAGCCTAACGGCACGGGGATCGGTGGTTTGCGCCCCGCTGTGGCCATGTCTGTGTGGTCGCAGGATCAAGATTCCATGTCCTTCGCAAAGAGTAGGGGGTTACCCCCGGGGACATGTCTCCACTGTCCCTTCTACCATTGACGCGATATGACCAAAGTGGTTTAAGCGTCTTGAATATACAACCAATCAATCAGTTACCGTGTGACCCCCAGGTGATCGGGAACGAGTCCCTGGCCGGCATGGAGGACGTCCTGGCAGACCCCGAGACGGAAGAGGCACTCGCAGAGTTCGGCTTCCTCGTCGACAGCGGCGAGGGGGCCGGGGAGGCCCGTAGTCAAGGCGACGGCACCGACTGGGGTGAGTCTCTTCCCCCTGCTGTGTCTTATGGAGGTTTTTTTTTTACTGGTTTGGGGGAAATTCCTGATTGGTGTAAGTGCAATGGACATTGTGGATGGAGAGAAGGTGGGGGAGGGGGTTTGTATTATGAAGTTTGGCCGCGACTTGCGAATGTTTATAAGTTTATTTGTGTTTTTCATCCTGCGCCAACTTGTAATGAATTTTGAGAGGTCATACAATATCACAGTTTAATATCACATAAGATGTATCATGGCCTAAGCCTACTTCTGTGGGGGCCCGTGGTGCGGGTTTCTGCTAAGATAAGTAGTCACTAATTGCGTGTTACAGATTTTGTTGTTTCGCTGTCTATCATGAAGTGATAACCACGTGTTGACGTAGCGAGTGTGTCTGTCTGACTGTTTGCAGACAAGAAGGACCTGAGCGAGGACTGGGGTGTGGACCAGCAGGCCCTGTCCCGCATGACAGAGCAATACCTGAAGGACAGGCCTAAAGGCAAGAAAGGAATGCAAAGTAGGGTTTGGTGTTGTTTTCTATTTGGCTGTCTTGGCCGCCCTCTTCCTCTGACGTCCTGCTCTCTGATCGGGGGATGCTTTCTCCGCGTCCCGACCCACCCGTGACGTCACGGAAGCGCAGTGACGTCACAGAAGCGCCGCCAGTCCGTGGCGGGTGACCCCCGCCCCGCTGGGACCTCGCAAGTCCTTACTGTAAGGTGGCATTGCCGGTTTTAAGTAGCCGTCACATTTCTGGTCCCTAGTAAGTCGTTCGTTCCCCGTGTAGCTTTAAGTCTGTGGATTGTCGTCGTTGGATATTGTCTCGCGAAGTGACAGAAAACACGATCGTGGTAAGCTTAGTCTCTCTATTGTGGCTTTTCCGAGATTCTGCGGACCTGTTGGCGCTAAATCCGTCCCCCGTCACGTCGTACATGTACGCACCGCAAATTGCGATCACATTGAAACTGTCCACGACAATTTTCGCTTTTTTGAATTTACACACCGTTGACATTTGCTTCGTTCGTTGAACTGCGTTACTACTTTGTCTCCTTTTACTATCATTTTTTATCTGTTATTAAGAACACCTTTTTGCTGCTCGTTCGTTTCGTTTGTTAATGCAGCACTTATTTTTTGTGAGTTGCCCTTTCCGTTGGTTTCATAATCAAGAATTCTGGATTTTGAATGACTGGGTGGGTGTTGTGAAATTCAAGTTTAATAACCGCTCTACATTGCAGCTATGTCTTGGCTCGCGTTAAAAATAAATATGTGGCACTTGAGAAGCTAGCGGGGAAATAGATGCCGCCAAGCTTTGCTCCTGCTGAAAAAAAGACTTATTATGAAAAGATAACAAATCCGTGAAAAGACGTTTATTTTTCTCACATTTAATAGTCCGCTATTCTCGTGGAGAAAGTATCCCCTTCAGAGCCTCTTCGTCTCCTGTTTCTATATATCTACATATATATATATATATATATATATATATTTGCTAAAGTATTCAAATATCTTATTGCGGCAATGAAGCAAAATATGATCTCGATATTCGCACACTTATTTGAAGAAGATGTACACTATAATGAAAATAACAACTAGTCGTTTTAACGATTTTAATAAGTGAAACTACTTTCATATTTTATTTCCATATTGTTGTGTATGAATGTTCTGTATCTGCTATGTGTGTGTGCTTGTGTCTTACTTCACAGTTATATTTTCACCCGTTTTATTTGTATATTTCTGAGCACTTTGCACCTGGCTCGTTGATTGTTCAGTATTGTAAGCGTCATGACAACCTTAGACTTAAGACCCCTCCCCACCTCCTCCCCAGCTGCTTGAGTCGGAGCCATGCTTGCCGTAGACTGTACGAGAGGACATTGTGTGAACTTATGCGCCGAGAATGAAATTGTAGAAGAAATTTCCTAATGCCTAATTTAGACTCAGAAACTACAGTTAGATTATTATTTTTAAGGCAGTAATGCGGTCACAACTTTTGTTTTGGACATTATATCACTTGTATAACACACGAAACATGAATACTTCATGGAAATAAAGATGACCAGCTGTTTTAGAATTATTATGAAATGCAATAACCTGCAAAGATATGCCTGATGGTATATTATCTAGTTGGGGAAACCCTTGCAGATTTGATAACGTGGGAGATTTTAAGAGCCAAGAACAAGTATCTAGTAGAATTTTGGCATCATTGTGCGGGAATCAATGTGTTTTAGTTTCTCATGAGGTGAACTTATGTGAACATTGTATGTGTCTTGTATACGTAGGCGCATGGACGATCGTACAGTTGTTAGTTTCCGTCTGTCCAACCTCTAGATGACCGTGTATGGTTCCCATGCCATGCACATATATAGTCCGTATATATATATATATATTATATATATAAACATAAACTGCTTTGGTTGTAACCTCGGCGCTCTCTTATCTTCACCTCCTTCCCTCCTTGTCGCTCACCCGTACCCCCTCACCGTACCCCCTATCGCCCGCCCGCCCGCCCGTCCGTCCCCCGTCGCCTGCCCCCCCCCCCCCTCCCCCCGGCCGGCTGGCCACAGGGCCCAAGAGGTCGACCCTTCAGGCGATGCTGGCCAATCTGGGGAACGAGGAGGACATGCCAGACGGCATGCCGCCCAACAACAGCAGCTCGGCCAACAATAACGTGCCCGACATCGACGATGCAGGTACATATGCCTCCCCCGGGAACTCGAGCAGCAGCCTTCTGGGTCAGCCAGAGAGGGGGTGGGGGTGTCAGAGTGGGGTGGGGGTGTCAGAGTGGGGTGGGGGTACAATGAAGCTATGGAGACTGCGGCGAAAGAAGGATGAGGAAGAAGGAGGTCTCCAATTTATCGCCTTCCCTCGTCTACAGCTTAGTCCTAAGTGATTTCCTGTAGTGACAGGTGGGGTCCTGACCAACGATCAATCAGTGACTATAGTAAGCTATCGGAACGGAGGAAGGATGGCGCTGTATTACATGGCTGGACGTGCCGTGTGTATGGTGGAGTTAGCAACAAGCAGGACATAAAGATTATTTCAGGTTATGGTCTATATGAAGTTACCCTGTTTTTAATGGAAGTGACAATTCTCCTGGTTGTCATTAACTGCGTGGGTTCTTAACACGAGTATGCCGGACAGACTGTGGAGTCAACTGGATGAACGCACTTGATCCATATTGCATGACGAGCGGAAAAATAACGTGCTTCGCCGCCGAATGGGGGAGATGAGTTACAAAATCTGAACCCCCCCTTTTAAGGATCTGCTACACTGTCCTATACCGCCGCATGAACTACCCCCTCTGATGCCTTCAGTTCCTGTATGCATGCCGCTTAGACCCGTGGCCAGTACTCCTTGGCATATGCTGGCCCGGACATAGTCTGCCGCTCGCCTACACTTCGTGTTATAGCGTGTTCAGACACTCCCGTTAGCTCTCTGCTTTCAGTTGACACAAGTATTATTGTTGCATCATTTATCGGGCAAAAAAAGGAGTTATAAATCCTTTGCAAATTGCTAGTTTTTTTTTGTTATTTGAACATACCGTATGCAGTTTTATTTCCATGTATGATGTATGTTTATTCTTTGATGTACGTTCGTTTCGCTTTGCCCACCATTTTGATTTGCGTTTTGCTTGCCTTTTGACTGACACGTGACTTTCACCGCGCGCTGTCGTCTGCCAGAGGAAGACGGTGACCTTGATGTTTCAGGTCACAAGGGGGTGATCGGGGTGCCGGGGCCGGACGACGACGCTCTAGAGGCGGCCCTGGGACTCGGGGAGCTGGCGGGACTCACCGTCAACAACGAGGCGGAACCCCTCAGCTACGATGTACGTCCTCACATATTTCTTGTTATTTCTTTTCTTTCTTTCGTTCTTAATTTGTTTGTAGACAAGTCTTGTTTTTTATTGGCGGCGCCACACTTTTGTGTCTACTTTTTAAATAAATTATTCTTTTCGGAGGATAAAAAAATGAAAAGTTGTGACGCACAGTCGTTATTATGGTATGTAATGGCAGGAATTCATATAATGCACATTTTTCTTGAAGAGTAGCTTTTTGGCCCTCAGGACAGTAATATTAATGATATTGTTATTGTATATATAATGGTTATACTATCTATGTGACTTTTAAAGGGAATGTTATTGCGCTTTCAGATTTCGACTGCAAAGGAAGCATTTAGGAAAACTTGGAATGCCAAGTACACTTTACGAAGGTATCTAATGGATAGTCATTATAGTCACTCCACCACCTCTACTCGAAAGCAATGTACCTAATGACCTGCAAATGATTTTATTTTGCTTTATAACATTTTTTTAATGTCCACATTCGTGCAGATGTAAGTATAGGATTTCTTTGCTAAGAGTAGGGGGTTACCCCCCGAGACCTGGCTCCTCTTTACCCTTGCACCTCCCCATCGAGACGAAATTACCTTCATGTGTTAAATATCCTTCTCGCAACCAATCGACTGGCACGCTTCACTGGAAATGATACTTTTCTGGTTCTTTTTCTGCAGCCATTTTGACGGAGTTCGAGCTTTAGCATTTCACCCAGTAGAACCAGTGTTGATAACAGCATCCGAAGATCACACTCTGAAACTGTGGAACCTGCAGAAAACAGTGCCAGCCAAAAAGTAAGTTGTTAACACCCGTTAAGAGATTGCGCTGTAGGTTTTAATCACCGTTTCAGTGTTAAATATGCGAAACTGGTTTGCGATATCTGTCATATAATGTCGATGATATGTAGACGGGTGACGTCACTATCAGACATTCTACCATGTCTTGGACTAATGATGACGTCATTGCGGTGTGATACTCTAATAAATGACGTCGTTGCTATTATTCTCAAATGAATGTCGTTATCGCTGTGTTATTCTCAAATAAATGACGTCATCGCTGTCTTATGCTCAAATAAATGACGTCATCGCTGTATTATTCTCAAATGAATGTCGTTATCACTGTTATTCTCAAATAAATGACGTCATCGCTCCGTTCTTAAGTGACTGATCATGTTATTCTCTAATGAGTGACTTCATCACTGTATTATTATTATTAAAAAATGACGTCATCGCTGTTACTCTCTAATGGGTGACGTCATCGCTGTTACTCTCTAATGGATGACGTCATCGCTGTTACTCTCTAATATGTGACATCATCGCTGTATTATTATCTAATGAGTGACGTCATCGCTGTGTTGTCCTCTAATGAGTGACGTGTCATACGCTCGTCTTTGTACGCTCGCAGGACCTCCGCCTCGGTGGACGTGGAGCCGGTGTACACGTTCAGAGCGCACGCCGGCCCCGTGCTCTGCCTCGCCATGAGCCCCACGGGCGAGACCTGCTACAGCGGCGGCGTCGACGCCACCATCCGCTGCTGGAACATACCCAACTCCAACATAGACCCCTACGACTCGTTCGGTGAGTGCCCTTGGCCTAGATCTCTGGAACATACCCAACTCCAACATAGACCCCTAGGACTCGTTCGGTGAGTGCCCTTGGCCTAGATCTCTGGAACATACCTAGCTCCAACACAGACCCCTACGACTCGTCCAGTGAGTGCCCTTGGCCTAGATCTCTGGAACATACCCAACTCCAACATAGACCCCTACGACTCGTCCAGTGAGTGCCCTTGGCCTAGATCTCTGGAACATACCCAACTCCAACATAGACCCCTATGACTCGTTCAGTGAGTGCCCTTGGCCTAGATCTCTGGAACATACCCAACTCCAACATAGACTCGTTCAGTGAGTGCCCTTGGCCTAGATCTCTGGAACATACCCAACTCCAACATAGACCCCTACGACTCGTTCGGTGAGTGCCCTTGGCCTAGATCTCTGGAACATACCCAACTCCAACATAGACCCCTACGACTCGTTCGGTGAGTGCCCCTGGCCTAGATCTCTGGAACATACCCAACTCCACCCTAGACCCCTACGACTCGTTCGGTGAGTGCCCCTGGCCTAGATCTCTGGAACATACCTAACATAGGAGGTTTCTTAGTCGAGTTTAGCCTTCATATTCACAGCAAGTGACTTAAACATCCAGCTTTCCTGTTCATTCAATTTTAATCGGTATCTAGAGCTAGGCCTGTACTGGTGGTAATGGTCGTGCCCCCTCTATACCCCTCTATACCAATCAGTGATCCATGTAAGCAGCGCTGGCTGTGTTCTCTCGGGGTATCGACGCTCCAGGACACCCTGGTTTAATCCCTACCGAGATCCCGTCCTGTCCCGGTGGTAAAGCAACTCCTGAATCCCTTACATAAAAATCAGTGATCCATGATAATAAGCAACTGTTTGTTCTACTTTGTGGCCACAGTTTGTATTATCTATGTAACATGGGGTACATAGATAATACAAACAACTTCAACGAGACAGACTATTTCATCACACAGTCCCCATATATAAGTGATCCGTGTTAATAGATACCCCGTAACGTGACTGGCTCTGTCTCTGCGTAGGTGCCAGCGTTCTCCAGGACACGCTGTTTTAATCGGTATCGAGATATTGTCCTATCCCGGTGGTAAAGCAACTCTTGAATCCCTTCCATACAAATCAGTGATCCGTGTTAATAGCTACGCCGCACGGCTGTAGTGACTGTTGACTGACGTCTTGGCTCTGACTGTGCAGATGCCAGCGTTCTCCAGGACACGCTGGTCGCCCACACGGACGCGGTCTGGGGGCTTTCCATCCACAGCTCCAAGATGCAGCTGCTGTCCTGCTCCTGTGACGGCACCATCCGGCTGTGGAGTCCCGGCAGCCGGTCGCCGCTCCTCAACACCTTCAGGATCGACGAAGGCAAGTATTCTGGGTCCTCTGCCCCCTCGCCCCCATCCTCTGCACCATACCACGGGAGTATTCATCATCAGGCATTTCATTTTCCCGAAGCTGATGATTGATTGCTTCATTAATTGATTTATAAATTAATTAGCTGGTGTATTACTTAATTGCCTGATTCATTCATTCATTTGTTAAATGTTTTCTTCATTCAACAATTTATCCATTCAATAATTGATTTATTCATTCAATAATTGATTTATTAATTAACTACTTGTTGATTCATTCAATAATTGATTAATTTATCAATAATTGATTAATTTATTAATGATTGATTCCTATATTGATTAATTGATAGACTGACTAACTGTTGTGCAGATGACGGCGTGCCCACGTCGGTGGATTTCGTGCGGTGCGAGCCGAGCCAGATGGTGGCAAGCTACACCTCCTCCAACACCTACATCTACGACATCGAGACCGCCAAGAAGGTCCTGATGCTGGAGAGCAAGCTTGAAGCAGGTCAGTCGGCGGCGATGGGCTCCAGGCTTGGTGCTCGGAGCCAAACCAGTCGTTTGGCGGGAAAAGTCGAACTAGATATATGTATTTATAAGTCAGTGTTCAGTAATACTGTAGTAACATCAGCGGAGTACTGACTTGGAAGAATCAGAAATATTTTTTGTTTACTTTTAGTAACTATATTTCATCATATTAACCCAGAAAACTGTCCAGTATCTGGACTGTTTTGGCGTGAGATACAGGTGTCCGCTCTGTGCCGATCCCTCCCGTTCGTTCCCTCTCCCCGCCATCCTTCCCTCCCCCTGCCCCCCCCCCCCCCCCCTGGCCTTCCCCTTGCTCTCCTTACACCTATGCTGACGCTCTGTTGTTGTTGTTGTGTGGGGCGCAGAAGCTGGAGTGGCGGGCCAGATCAACCGCGTCATCAGCCACCCGACCCTGCCGGTCACCATCACCGCCCACGAGGACCGACACATCAGGTTCTTCGACAACAACACAGGTAAACACCGCCGCGTCTCCACACTGGGGCTGATATTGTGAGGTACAACTCGTGTCTCCACACTGGGGCTGATATTGTGAGGTACAACTCGTGTCTGATATTGTGAGGTACAACTCGTGTCTCCACACTGGGGCTGATATTGTGAGGTACAACTCGTGTCTCCACACTGGGGCTGATATTGTGAGGTACAACTCGTTTCTCCACACTGGGGCTGATATTGTGAGGTGCAACTCGTGTCTTCACACTGGGGCTGATATTGTGAGGTACAATTCGTGTCTGATATTGTGAGGTACAACTCGTGTCTTCACACTGGGGCTGATATTGTGGGGTACAACTCGTGTCTCCACACTGGGGCTGATATTGTGAGGTACAATTCGTGTCTGATATTGTGAGGTACAACTCGTGTCTTCACACTGGGGCTGATATTGTGGGGTACAACTCGTGTCTTCACACTGGGGCTGATATTGTGAGGTACAACTCGTGTCTTCACACTGGGGCTGATATTGTGAGGTACAACTCGTGTCTTCACACTGGGGCTGATATTGTGAGGTACAATTCGTGTCTGATATTGTGAGGTACAACTCGTGTCTTCACACTGGGGCTGATATTGTGAGGTACAACTCGTGTCTCCACACTGGGGCTGATATTGTGAGGTACTACTCGTGTCTCCACACTGGGGCTGATATTGTGAGGTACAACTCGTGTCTCCACACTGGGGCTGATATTGAGAGGTACAACTCGTGTCTCCAAACTGGGGCTGATATTGTGAGGTACAACTCGTGTCTCCACACTGGGGCTGATATTGTGAGGTACAACTCGTGTCTCCACACTGGGGCTGATATTGTGAGGTACAACTCGTGTCTTCACACTGGGGCTGATATTGTGAGGTACAACTCGTGTCTTCACACTGGGGCTGATATTGTGAGGTACAACTCGTGTCTCCACACTGGGGCTGATATTGTGAGGTACCACTCGTGCATTCGCAACTATATTTTTGCAGTTATAAGGCACAAGTTATAAGGCCTCTTTATTTTTTGCACATTGCATATTTGTTTCAGGGCCGACTTAAAAGAACCTAAATATATGATTTTTGTATTTTATTATAGATTGAAAATGTTTTACTTTAAGCTTCTGTAATGTTTTAAATTGTATCTCTGCTAATGTCCGATATACATTAATTACTTGAATTAAAGATTTGTTATTATCTCTGTGCTTCAGGCAAGCTGATCCACTCCATGGTGGCCCATTTAGACGCCGTGACCAGCCTAGCCGTAGACCCCAATGGATTGTATCTCTTATCAGGAAGTGAGTGTGTGTGGCTGGCCAACCTAACCGTCGAATTCTACCCAACCCCATGTCATTGTCCCGGGAGGCTTCTACCCAACCCCATGTCATTGTCCCGGGAGGCTTCTACCCAACCCAATGTCATTGTCCCGGGAGGCTTCTACCCAACCCCATGTCATTGTGCCGGGAGGCTTCTACCCAACCCCATGTCATTGTCCCGGGAGGCTTCTACCCAACCCCATGTCATTGTCCCGGGAGGCTTCTACCCAACCCCATGTCATTGTCCCGGGAGGCTTCTACCCAACCCCATGTCATTGTCCCGGGAGGCTTCTACCCAACCCCATGTCATTGTCCCGGGAGGCTTCTACCCAACCCCATGTCATTGTCCCGGGCGGCTTCTACCCAACTCCATGTCATTGTCCCGGAAGGCTTCTACCGAACCCCATGTCATTGTCCCGGGAGGCTTCTACCCAACCCCATGTCATTGTCCCGGGAGGCTTCTACCCAACGCCATGTCATTGTCCCGGGAGGCTTCTACCCAACCCCATGTCATTGTCCCGGGAGGCTTCTTGGCTCAGTTTAGCTTTCATTTGCACAAAATGTAGCCTAAAAAGCCAACATTGCATTTTCTAGATTAGATATTTGTACACAAAAGTGGCCTAAAACACCACCGACATTCGCTTTTCTAGTTTAGCATTGTGTACACAAAAGTGGCCTAAAACACCACCGACATTCGCTTTTCTAGTTTAGCATTGTGTACGAAAACGTGGCCTCAACACTCAGCATTTAATTTTTCTCTCCCCCCTGCAGGCCACGACTGCTCGATCCGGCTGTGGAACCTGGACAGCAAGACGTGCGTACAGGAGATCACGTCACACCGGAAGAAGTTCGACGAGTCGATTCACGACGTGGCCTTCCACCCCTCCAAGCCCTACATCGCCAGCGCCGGCGCCGACGCTCTCTCCAAGGTGTTCGTATGACACGAGGTCGACGCCTGAAGCGCCCTCTAGGTTAAATCTTTATCCAATCACGGTCTGGGTTACAGTTATCGGTAGTATCATTATTAATAGTATTGTCCCATATGCCCGATGGTAGTAGTAATAATAATTAATGCTAATGGTCGTAATAAGATCTGTGGATTAGTACGTGTCGGTAATCATAATAATGATCATTTTTGGTGATAGTGAGGCGAACGCGTTGTGTGAATCCGTGTCACGGGCGGGGGGGGGCGGGGCATTGGAAGTCCTCGTGCGGTTATCCTGTGGTGAATGTGGCGCCAGGAAGTAGGCCGGTAGGGGTGTGTCACGTGACGTCCCCTGGTGTCGCTGTAACTCGTCAGGCGTCGTTGCGTTGGGCGTCCACTTGCACGTGTCTGTAGACCCCGTGGGTGACACTGGTGACGTAGGAAGAGGTCCTGAGACTGTGCGCGACAGGTCGGAGGATAGGGGTGGCGTCCTAAAGACCGGACGTTAACCCAGATTCGCTGTTATGTATATCCAGGCAAGCAACTGCCGTACGCCAAGTCCCCTATCATTGAGTACAGCTAGTCTTGTGGAGTGTAGCCAGAGAGACTGTCTATGTGAAGGGGTGATCCTGCAATCAGGGGTGAGCCGTTCACCCGGTACGGCACAGTGTTAGCGAGTAGTGTGCATGAGGAGCACATGTGTTGTTGTGAAGCATGTGACGTCATTCCTCTGGTCGTTATGCTACCCAACCATGACGACCGGGACGTTCGCTGTCCAGTGGGCGTCGTATCCTGGTCACGTGACGCCTATATCTTCCTACAGTGCAGGTTTGATTCGTTTGTATTGTGGTACCCAGCATAATACACGCGAAGGAAGGTTTCCTGTTTGCATTACGAGTCGGTTTAATCGGTGTTTAAAACACTCAGTCGATGGTTCTGTGTTTGTGGTGAAATGTACAAGTGTCAGGTGCCGTGCGTCTGTCGCCATGGCGACGCTCTGACCTTGACGACCGTGGCTTCCGCATGACCTGCACGACGCGTGACTTGCTGGAATCTGCAATCATTTGAAGACACATACTGCCCTCTGTAGATTTCGTTCTAGAAAAACAAAACCCAGACCGACCGGTATGGCAGGCTGTCTGAATCTTGTGTCATACGCCAACTCTTTGTGTAGGGAGGTCTGCTAGAGATGCGTACCCTTTGTATTGTTTGTGTTACTTTTTGTATCATCTAATCAACAAATGTATATAATATAGGTAAACAAATTGTGTAATAGAAATTCAAAGTAGAGTAATTCATCGTCGACCGCATAACATTGATGATTTATGTGAATGATATCGGGGTGTGACCATTGTGGGAAAATGCATAGCCTTGTGCGTGGTTACCACGGTTACAGTACCACGTGATCCCGTTGGCCAATCAGCAGTAAGCGCTCAGCCGAAGGTTTTTGCTTTGAGTTGTCAGATGTACGATACCCAATGCTTACAAGGTACCCGGATGTATGTAGCGTGGTTTGGTCTCTCATTCAATCAAAGCCACGTGGGCACAATATGGTCGTCATGACTACGCGAGCTCTGCCCTTCACTATGCTGTGGATACTCCCCACTCCTTTGTATTCTGTGAATTAGTTGTGGGGGTGAAGCATTTCCTCGGGACACCAGCGAAGCGTGTACCTGCTTCTTCAGCTTAACCATTATTATATTCGATACGCCTCTCGCCGCATTGATTGCAATGATTGCATCCTTCTTTGTGTCGATACGTCTCTCGCCGCATTGATTGCAATGATTGCATCTTTCTTTGTGTATCTCGACTTTTAAGTAGCTAACATATTACGTAACATGTATTACATTATATCGTCACTCAACTGATTCGCTTTTCATGCGTTTTGCGTTCTAACCACACGGAACGTGAGACCGTTGACTGTGCAGACGTTATGGTATGCGTTCTAACCACACGGAACGTGAGACCGTTGACTGTGCAGACGTTATGGTATGCGTTCTAACCACACGGAACGTGAGACCGTTGACTGTGCAGACGTTATGGTATGCGTTGTAACCACACGGAACGTGAGACCGTTGACTGTGCAGACGTTATGGTATGCGTTGTAACCACACGGAACGTGAGACCGTTGACTGTGCAGACGTTATGGTATGCGTTGTAACCACACGGAACGTGAGACCGTTGACTGTGCAGACGTTATGGTATGCGTTCTGTTTAATGTGTTTAAACTTTGCTGTTCGACTTAATTTCCTGATTCGTTTCAGTTCTCTGTACATACTTCTGGTGTTTAATGAGTATTATATTTCGTTTTCAACGGCGAATACTTCCCACTGTTGAGGTGATAAGGTAATGTGACGCCAGGGTAGCTTGAGGCGGCAACCCACTGTTCTCGGTGAGCTACGGTGTATACATGACTGGTTTGAATTACTTCCGCTGTGGTTTGAATCACCCTTCTATCTGCCGCCCTCCATCGGGGTCCCCTGACTGCCATTGTCAGGTTACAAGTCGACAAGCAGAAACGCCTCCTGCATTTCTGCCCCCACCCCTCCCCACCCATCCTAACCCCAACTTATGCTGCCCTGTACAGAGCACGTATGTACATTTCTTTGTATAAAACTTTTATATCAATTACCATCCCGTATTTATATACGTATGTATAAAAACAACACAACACGCTGGATAGTATGTGAAAAAAAATGAGAGAGAAAAGACTCTGGCCTGGTCCCAGTTGACTTCCTTGGCTGGTTCCCTGGTCCGTGGCAGCACATCAAGCGCAGGGAACCAGCCAGTATGCACGTGTGCAAGGAAACTGTTTACCGATTATATAGATAATTACCGAGCATCGGTCGCTCGCACGAATGTACGCCATCCACAAACATAGCAGCCTGTGGTATAGATTCATGCGAGGTTAAATTGGCCGAGAAGTGTCTGGTTGACTTCTTTGGGGCTACCCACCTTGTGTTCAATGCTTGTTCGTTTGTAGTGAAGTTTCTTGGTCCTGCTAGACTTTCACAACACCGCGTATCGGTATCACCTATCATTGTATTGAGTTTTAGCAACTATTTAGGCAATACAACGGCTGCTATAGTTATACGGCAGATTTAATCATGTCTGCAACGTTAAACAGAAGCCAGTGTTTTCTAACATACATACTATATATATAAGGTCTTACATAACTTTTTTTCTACGTGAACACGTGAAGTTGGCAAGCGTGTCTGGTTAACGAGGAGGTATAATGTTAAACGCGTTTCCCACAACGGAGACCTGGGCGATTAGTCCTGGTGTATAACCGGCTCAGCACAGACACTGCTTTAGTGGCTTCATTCCACTGGATATTGCATGGCAAATGCTAACGAGCTTATTGAATTTGGGAAATCGAAATATGCAGCTTAACCGATACAGTGCAGATATAATATATATATAACTACTGACCAGATCAACCGAGAGACTATAATTCAAAGCCTTCTTTTTCGGCAGTAATGGAAGTTTTTCGGTATTTAAGACAGCCACGAATCATTCGCTCCCACTGAATGTCGATTTGCTTCTAGCATTCGAAGTCTATTCATTATCTTTCTCATTAAGACTTGTACAAATGTAAATACGATTGTAGCTTAGCTTTCCTTTGTGTGTGCGTGTCTGTATTGGTGTCAGCTCCTCCGAGGCGTAGAACGGATGTTATTTTTGTAATTAGCCAGCGCCCGATCGACCAGGCCGGAGTCACATGGCAGGATCTGCACCCTGTACCCTGTTCATATTTACCCATGTTATGTAAGTATATGCTGCAAACAAAAATAAAAGGTACCTCAAATTTTGAAGCTGGAACGAGCATGAGTTGTTGTTCTTTTGTATATACCGGTATACGGTTACTGTACCATCGCCTGCTCTAAGAAGCTATCCCACCACATACATACCACCTGATGAGGTCTATTTAATGTGGAAATAGTTATGGGATGTCTATCGCTGTTAAAAGTATGGTTTTGCCAACTGGTTTGCGGGAAAATGTTGCTGTTCCCGGTCCTCGAATACAAGAAGTCGTTGCAGGTTTTTTCCATTTAACATAAAATATGTCTATGACAGTGCGACATTAACGCTCGGCCGGCGGACCGAGTCTAGTATTTGACTGGTCAGTCGAGTGTTAAAGCTATATTTTCCGTAATTTTTTTTATTACCAACCTCTTCTCCGTGTCAAATAAGTACATTCTGGCTTGAATTTAAATCCTGCGGGCTATCCGGAGAGAAGCAATTTGGCCAACGGAGCAGAAGTTGGTGGCCGGCTTTATATCGCTGCGCGCCTGTTCGCAGTTCGCCATTTTGTGTGTGATGTCGACCGGGGCTCGCTATCACGTCCGTGCGCGATATAAATAAACCGCGCAGTTTTCTGTTGAAATGTTTGTTTTACAGACTGAAAGAGATATAAAACATGTGCATCATAAATTTTGAGATACTTTTAGTCCTGATTCTAAAATGTACAAAAATCTAAGATTGCGCATGTAAGCATATTGCTTTAATACCCAGACACTGGACCGGTGTCACATGCGGAGATGCTGCGGAGATGCCCCCTTGAATCAAATACATTATATTGATACCCTCTCCGCTCCAGGTGTTCGTACGGTGCCATTATGATATATACAGGGCGGCATCTCCGGGTATCCATCTACGCATGGGACACTAAGCTGGTACCCCCGCTCAAACTCATACAAGTACTTGCTGAGCGAGCCAGGCTGATGGGACACCGGCTGGGCTTTTAGCGAGTCCCGCAATTCGTCGCAACTTAAGCGACAGTTTTTTTAAACTGAACATTTACTCTATGAATAGTTATACGCAGGTAGACAATGAAGCACTTGTTAAATAGTGCATCGGGTAAAATAAAACCAGAGACTTACCGCGTCGTCTTTAATTTGGCGAATGTGTGACTGCTGTTTGTTAACTTAATTTTTTTTAACAAAGCTTTAGTTCTGCTCACGATTTACGAGGTCCAGTTTCCATGCTAGGAACCAGCAAATCGATTGATGTATCAATTGCACCGCGCGTAATACGAAAGCTCTAGTGAAACAACTATTCGATTTACAGCTCCTCCTACATCAAAATTTGAGTTCTCCTTGGTTATCGATTATATCGTGACACTTAGTTAGCTTACTCGAGCGAGTCTGCATGGTTTGTTTTATAGTTTGAGTAATAACCATACATGCACAAATCTCAGTGTTTCTTATCAAGATGGTGTTTTGTCTGTCATTATTAAAGTTTAGGGCCTATATCGGTCCACTGGGACTTTCAAGATATTAATCCAAATATGCGTGTTACGTCATAAAAATAAAATGCCCGTTAATTTTACTCGGGGGCACAATCAGAAATATTGGCCATTATCCCATGTGACCCATAAAACATCGCAGGTTAAACTGTTATTCCAGATATTATGAATTCAGCACAAGTATCGATTCATCTGCATACATCATGAACCTTCGTGCATGACTCCAGTGGTGGTGTGCCGCCCATACCATATAGAGGGCATATGGAGAGCGAGAGAAAAGTGAGAGATTCTGTAGTCATGAGGGGAAATTTTCGGTTAAAACGGAAAGGCATTAAATATAGACACTGACTGCCATGGCAAAGTATATGGAGGTTAATTATTTGAACGCTCGATATAAATTGGATATATGGTCAAGAGCATTTATTTTAAACAATTTCTAGATCTAATGGTCAAGAGCTGCAATTTAGAAGAAACATAATCTGTCTCAGATAGGCACATAAATAGAAATTGAAGATTTCTACTCCGGGGATTGAGAGCAAAAAACGAAAAAAGGGGTCATTTGGGCGGCACGTACATATGCATATATACTTATCTATAGGTAGTGACCCTTCCCACACCGCCATACCCCAACACCCCCTCCCCCGCCCGGGCCGCGAACGCCCTAACTGCTAACGTCGCAAAAAAGAAGTGGCGCCGCCTAGTGATCATTTCCGAGCTTAACCCGCCACCTGGCGAGTGGTACTACCGAGCTGAACGGTGCCGCCGTCTGGCGACTGACATCATTTCTAAACTGCACGTTTGCTAACGTCATGCATTTATCGCCATTATATCTAACCATATTTTAACCCAAAGGAATATTTTGACACAAGTGACACGAACAGTTAATGGGAATTTTGCTAAGGCTTGCAACACTCTTTAAAAATTGCGATGCAAAACAAAAAGGCCCCGTCGAGATTCGAACTCGAGATCTCCTGTTTACTAGACAGGCGCTTTAACCAACTAAGCCACGGAGCCACCCGATAGCGAGCGGCACGAACACATCATAAATGCAGACGACTCGCATCTCTCGTTCGCCTTGGGCCTTATCACAGGCGAGGAGGCACCAATGCATATGGGCCTACTGGTGAGAGGCAAGGTTCAAGGACTTCACGGGTGAAATTCGACCTTTGCTACGAGTCAGTCAGAGTTATCAGTCGCATGTTTGTTGCGATAGATTAAAACATAGTCTAGAGCATAGAGAACTCTCTTGACAATCAGATAGCTATCAACTACAGGGCTGTCAAGCGCCAGAACTTGGAGCGGTCGACGCGTGCCGTCAGAGTATCTGCTGTGATACCGGTGCCTATTATCCTGCATTTAACGGCATGTCGCATTGCCGTATGTACATTATTATCTACCGCCAAACGACGATGAAGAAGGAATTTATAATGTCGCTAACATTTCAATCGTGGTCTCTATACAAATATCTCAAATAATTTATCCTGACTTATTAATGGATTAATAATAAATCAAGCGATAAATTAATTGATATACTTTATGTTATAAGCTTAATTGATATAATTAAAATAAATTAGACTTCTTTACTGTGCAAAACAGCCTTTTGAAATACTATGTGAACTACCCGGTACATGAAATATTGTATATGGTAATAAAATACTGATTTGTAATAATAAATATAAGCTTATCATATATCAGTGATAAATATATATTTCTGTCATTTTATTATTAAAAGACAGTAGATATATATATAAAAAATAGAGTATCTGTATAACTGGTTTCATTTATAAAATATTTCCATGTTTATTGTAATTACAGATTTGAATAATTTAAGCTATATCTCCCGTGCAGACATATATATGTATGATATATTTCTTTTTTATATATGATATTGCATATGATTCATACTTTGTGGACTGAAATGCATGGATTATATATAGTTATATGTAGAATTATATATATTGTTTATCTCAATTTAACTATACTATATATATCTATATTTATTTAAGGTGCCATGCCAGACTCACTGGAGGTGACACTTCAGCAAGGAAGTCTCAAGGGGAAGTTCTCTTATGCTCTAGACAACCCAAAGCCAGTGTTCACCTTTCTCAACATTCCATATGCTGCCCCTCCCTTGGGAGAGCTAAGATTAATGTCTCCACATCCACCACAACCTTGGAGTGGTGTAAGGGATGCAACACGACATGGTATATATAAGTCAACTTAATCATGCTTATATATAAGCTTACTATCCTGTATATAGATCATATATTTTTCAGTCGAATTTACATATATATATTCAGGCCTGCATATACCAGTAATTGCGATATGCATGAAGTTAAGGTCTCCTTTTCTATCTTGCTCGCATTGTTTTTATTGTATTTTAGGCTATATTTAAACTAATTTTGTTTTAGGCTTGCCAAGCCCTCAGGATTTGCCAAGTACAGCTGTGGGCTTTCGACCCACACCCATCTTAGATGTTGCAACTTCAGAAGACTGTCTCTATCTCAACATCTATTCCCCAGATATGGAAGGGAATAAACCTGTGATGTTTTGGATACATGGAGGCTCTCTTTGCAAAGGTTATTATAACGCCTATATTTATAACGTTAACCATTATATTATAAAAAATTATAAATATATTATAAAAAAAACGAAATGAAATTGATATACTTCTCGATACAACAAGCAACTATATAGTGTTTTCATTTCTATTCGCCTATATACTTGAGAATATAAGACCTGTATACTTCATCGACGTGATAAAATAATATGAAATCAAGGATATAATGTACGATGTTGCAGGGATGTCATCGCTGTATGACGGCACTGCCTACTGCAGCATTGAGGATGTCGTCATCGTCACAGTCAACTACAGGCTCGGGGCTCTCGGTAAGATTAAGATTGCCACGTGTGTTTTATGTGACTGTGTGTGTGGGGGGGGGGGGGGAGGGGGGTATGAAAACTGGCTTAAAACTGGCGACCAACCCGCTCCAAAAATCCGGTAAGATAATTCTATCTACGTGCTTTTAACACATTTGATGCAATGTTAATCTGGTGTTTTACTCTTCTTGCACTTGGTGAACAATAGATGCAATGGCATGTCATGCTCCTTAATCACTGTCTTAGACCCTGGCTTACTGATCGAGTTATCATTTTGTCGTAATGTGTGCGTGGGTTGTCAATACATTACACGCGGATATATATACACGAAGGAAGATTATTGCAGGTTTCCTGACTACTGTCGATGACTCGGCCCCTGGAAACTATGGCATCTTGGACCAAATAGCAGCCCTCCAGTGGGTGCAGAGCAACATAACGGCCTTCGGCGGAGACCCCAACCACGTTACCATCTTTGGCGAAAGTGCAGGCGAGTCCAAGTTTCTTTATTAAATAGTGTTTATTAATAATCTTTTTTTTTTATATGATAGATAAAAAGTAAGCTGTCATTTAGAAACAATAGCTGTATTTTGTGGTCACTTTGCCGAAGTGCTTCGTGTCTGCACGAAACTTTATGTAACAATCTATATATATAACGTTGTTGGAGAACTCTTCAGTCAAAGTTTGCTCGACGCTGTGGTATGCTGATGTTTTTTTGCCTTAAATATATAAATATATTATCGGGTAAATGCGGTATATTCCTTCCATGGCACGACAGGAGCCCTCAGTGTGCAGGCTTTACTGCTGTCACCGTCCACAGAGGGGCTGTTCCACAGAGCCATCAGTCAGAGCGCTGCCGCCCTCATCCCCAACATTATACCACCCACAGCCAGGACGATGGCGTTTGACCTGGGCCAGGAACTCGGTGAGTTTGTTATCATAGCACCTACAGTGAAACCTACCCAATGAACTGTGGGCGCAGTTGTGCTGCTGCAAAATTGTGTCATGTGTAAATCTGGTACGAACTATAGGCATTACAAGTTGCGGCGATATTGTTCTGTTTACAAGCTATTGATCTAATTAAGAATAACTCTGAAGATATTTAATGAAGTGTGATTTTTCTTCGACTTCTTCGATAAGTACAGTGAACCTATATTTGGATGATGCCTTGTTAATCACAATAGATTCACAACGCGTGCAGCGGGACAGCTCCACACCCGCACAAGCCTGTCACTCTTTACATCCCAGGTTGCGCCACTGCTGATAGCACTGAACTAGTGAAGCACCTGCGGCAGGTGCCCGTAGCCGAGCTGGTGAAGGCACAGACCAAGTTCCTGGCTCAGGGACGCTTGTTCTTTCTCAGCGTCGACGGCCACGTGCTGAAGGACCACCCCGAGCGTCTCTACTCCGCAGGGGGCGTTCGCAAAGTGCCGCATCTCATTGTTGTTAACTCCGATGAGGGGTTCTACTTCCTGGCCACACAGTACCCGGGGTTTCTGGCCGACGACTTCGACGAGGAAGCCTGTTTGAAGTGCCTGTCCGTGTACATGGACAGGCTGTTCCATGACAAAGGAGTCGAGGTGCTTGAAGCAATGAAGTCCTTGTACCTGACGGAAGACGTTAGACGGGGAAGGAACACTGCAGATGATTGGAGAATGCTGTGTTCGGACGTGTTTGGAGAAGCTTTCTTGACGGCCCCAACTTATCGTTCGGCTTGTTACCACGCACGTGAGTTTATAGTTGCATATACTGAACGATCAGCAAATGAAGATCGCTGAATTGCTGAATCGCTAGACGTTCACGTATATATAGGTTAACATGTGAGTGTCCAGAAGGGGATCGTGCCCCCCTCCCCCTCACCCTTTCAGACCCTAAATTAGGCCCTATATCTGTTCAAATTCTGTGCCCCCCCCAGTCGTCAACAAAAAATAATATATAATATAGGAAAAGACAGCGAGTTTCGTGTAAGATCGAGCGAGGGATTATTCTTCGCTTCACGCTTTCTTAGATTTCTACCACTCCGCCGACGCCGACGCTGACGCCATACGGTTTTCTTGCAGGCGCTGGTGCCGTGACCTACTTCGGGGAGCTGGTGCACAAGCCCTCCTACTCCGTGTACCCCCGCGTACCACGTGGTGCTGCCCACGCCGAGGATCTCCTCCTCAACTGGGGCGACCCCTTCATGGAGCGCCCCGTCAACAGTCACGTGAATTACAGCCAGGACGACCGTCAACTGAGCAAAATCTACATGAAGTACTGGGCCAACTTTGCCAAGACGGGGTAAGAAACTGGAAGGGAGCTTCGAACGTGACCTTTGGCCTAATCAGAGGTGGAGGGGTGGGGGGGAGTGCCCTTTCCGACCTTCGCGATTGGCATCCAGGAATACTTGGAGATGCGCGATTAGCTATTGTCACTGTTGGAGGGTCGTTGTCCGTACAATTCTTGGTTTAATGCGAAGACCATTTCTCTACTTACCGCGATCCGTTATAGCAGTCTGCGAATTCCTCGATATTCGCGATATCATCTTGAAGGTGTTTTTTTTCGCGCCCAGTCTTGAACAGTCGTGGTCTTTGAGATTCGATACTACTCTCCCTAATTCTTGGGGATTCGCGATTCAGATGGGGTATCCTGCATGCCCCCTAATCAGCGGTGATTGCGTCACTGAAGGGAAAGTTTGAATGGACTTTACCGGCACTCTCACCTCAACTAAACTAAGATACCCCCAGGTATAAAGCAAATTGCTGAGGTAGGCGTACACTCGCTTTTGCGCTGGCACACAACGCACAAGCAACGCCATGAAGGTGCGGTGTATTATATGGTTTCAATGACAATTTCAGTCTCTATAAGCTTCTAAGGTTATATATCGTGACATCACTCAATCTTTATGATAATCTCACTGAACTTACACCAGAGGAGAGTTTTCCGTGAGTTGGAGGAACGCGTGCACTCTTCTTATAATTTTCAATTAACCAAAATAATAGTATATATATATATATATATATACATACACTATTATCCCGGATCTCAGCAACTCAGAGATACATCTGCGTGGATAACTCTGAAGATGTAATATCATACATTTATCAATATCAGCAGTTTACGCCCTGATGTCTTGACGTTCCTTCTCTGTCCAAATAAGTACTGCGCGAAGTAAACGAATGGAAGGTTTCATGCATATATACCCTTCTTTCCGACTTCAGGAATCCGAATGACGGACAGCTGCCCTGCTGGGCGCAATTTGACACTTCGACCAGGAAATACATCGAACTAGGTACCCCCGTCAGAAGCAGGGACGGCTTCAGATCCCAAAATATGAAATTCTGGAATGAAACTGTCACAAGTATATTGGCTAACTAGGTCTGAAGTATATTAATCAACTGGGTATAAAGGATATTAGCTAACTAGGTCTGAAGTATATTGGCTAACTAGGTCTGAAGTACATTGGCTAACTACTAGGTATGAAGTACATTGGCTAACTACTAGGTATGAAGTATATTGGCTAACTAGGTCTGAAGTATATTAAGCAACTAGGTATAAAGGATATTGGCTAACTAGGTATAAAGGATATTGACTAACTAGGTCTGAAGTACATTGGCTAACTACTAGGTATGAAGTATATTGGCTAACTAGGTCTGAAGTATATTGGCTAACTAGGTCTGAAGTACATTGGCTAACTAGGTCTGAAGTACATTGGCTAACTACTAGGTATGAAGTATATTGGCTAACTAGGTCTGAAGTACATTGGCTAATTAGGTCCGAACTAGGTATAAAGGATAATGGCTAACTGGGTCTGAAGTATATTGGCTAAATTAGGTATAAAGGATATTGACTAACTAGGTCTGAAGTACATTGGCTAACTACTAGGTATGAAGTATATTGGCTAACTAGGTCTGAAGTATTTTGGCTAACTAGGTCTGAAGTACATTGGCTAACTAGGTCTGAAGTATATTGATGAACTAGGTATGAAGTATATTGTCCAACTAGGTCTGAAGTACATTGGCTAACTAGGTCTGAAGTATTTTAATGAACTAGGTATGAAGTATATTGTCCAACTAGGTCTGAAGTACATTGGCTAACTAGGTCTGAAGTATTTTAATGAACTAGGTATGAAGTATATTGTCCAACTAGGTCTGAAGTACATTGGCTAACTAGGTCTGAAGTATTTTAATGAACTAGGTATGAAGTATATTGTCCAACTAGGTCTGAAGTACATTGGCTAACTAGGTCTGAAGTACATTGGCTAACTAGGTCTGAAGTACATTGGCTAACTAGGTCTGAAGTACATTGGCTAACTAGCTAGGGTCACGTGGTCTGCTATGTAAATGAGAAGTGTCGTTTGGGTGTAAAATTGTATTTGCGTCCATATTTTACAATATATTGATAGACTTCGATGGTTTATAGGACTGTTGACCAGTTCAGATACAGACCAGATACAACAGTAATATGGTGCTACTTGTATACGTGGTAGAATCTCTTTATTTCTGTGAAGAATGAAGTCACTATTATGTGTTCGGTGAAGAAATTCGTCCCCTCTAAAGACGTTGCCTGATCTGACATTGAGAATACCGTAGAGTTGTTGAATCTTAGGTTGGATTCATTTGTGACGGTAACATAGCGACTGGCCCAACAGTTCAGGGTCAAAGGTAGATTTCAAGAGTTAAGAGCATACATAGTTGTCCTGTATCAAACGAATCCCGTATTAATAAAAACCGCAAATGTGTTGACCGGGAAAACAGAAATGTATCTTTAGTCGATGTGCAGCTTTATTGTTCCACGACGGTGCTAAAAATTATAGTTTACATATGTTTAAAGTGTACAAGAAATGCAAATTGTTATAAATAAATAAAATACTTCAATGGCGCATATGCAGTTTTGAGAAATTTATTCACTTCTATATACAGTGAATTTACAATAATATTCATGGGCTTTATACAGTAAATGCGAACCTCACTGAGTTCCAGCATGTGAAAGAAAAAGAATCTGAGAGCAGTCCATATGGCACACAACAAGGATACACAAGGACAGTAGTTTACAGACCTAAAGAAAAACATTGTCGTTTACCCCCTTGCTCCAACAAGAAGAGAGTTTTCTCGTGACATGCGGAGTGGGGCAAAAGCGAAACCATCTATTGCTCGATCAATCCGCGACAGTTAGTAAACCTGTTAACACGACTGATAAGGGTCAGAAGTCTGGATACACAATTGTCTGATTCGCCATTTGCTCTGGGTTGGTTGTATATTCAGGACGCGTTTAACCACTTCTGGTCATATCGCGTCAATGAAAGAAGGATGGGAGGGCGGAGCCATGTCCCCGGGGTGGGCCCTACTCTTTGCGAAGAAGGACATGGGATCTTTATTCTCAGACCACACAGACATGACCACAGTGGGATAGGAACGACTGATCCACGCGCCGTTAAGCTCTCACAGATAATCAGAGCGCTCTAACCCACTTAGCTCTCGGCGCGGCCTTCCGTTTGTTCTGGGTGAAGGATTAATGGCAAAGGGTACACACATAAATTAACAGCCCCCCCCCCCACCTAATCCCTTCCCAAAAATCCCGAACCATTGTCTACTTAGCTTTCATATCAACATCGGGACGCAGCACCAGATGCAAGCGCCACCTATCGGCCCGTTATGAGCTTATCTCAAATTATAATATCGTAAAACATGCAATAAAACTGTTACTGCTTTTTCAATAAAGCTCGGTCGCCACTACACGAAATCTTATAGCAAATGGAATTCAAAATAAATAAAGAATACAGTGATAATCAGAACACGCGGTCATCAGGTCAGCACGTGCTGCACAGAGGTCATCAGGTCAACACGTGGTACACAGAGGTCACCAGGTAAACACGTGGTACACAGAGGTCATCAGGAGAACACGTGCTAACCAGAGGTCACCAGGTCACCACGTGGTACAGGTCACCAGGTAAACATGTGGTATACAGAGGTCACCACGTGATACACAGAGATGACTCAATGGTACACACATATTGTAGGTGGGGTGGGTGGGACGACATTGCAGAGACGTAAACCAGATCAAGACAACAATGACTTGACCAATGGGAAAGTGTTCTTATGTACAGTGGTGACACTTCAGTGACGTCATCACCAGTATTGTGACGTCACTGACGTTTCGAGTGCCGATAATCGGAGCTGGATTCCACTAAACATTACAGCGTCTACCGTTTGTAAGACTCGTGACTGGACGGCACACACATGATAATCTAACAACAATGATCAGAATTGTTTGTGCTCAGTACGGGGAGACAGGCCTTGCAATAAAACGGTCTGACAAAGGTTTAAAAAAAAAAAACGAACAAACAACGGTCTTACCCTGCCCGGAAAATAAAATAGCCATGGCTTCTCCTTTTGATCACATCAACAATAACATTTTGACAAATCGCTTCTTTCCACCCTTCAACTACCTCTATATGCATATAATAATGTAACGAAGTAACGCTTCAAGTCTTTGACAGAGCTTCGCCTGTCCCGTATTACTTATTGAAGATTTCTGTTTCCTTCGTTTTCTTCACATGGTTAGCATTTGTGGATTCCCCCCCCCCCCCGCTCGACTCGCCTGGTGAACACTCCACACTTCGCACGACAGCAAAGACAGCACGAGGTCAAGGTAGCCATTAAGGGGAACGTATAACGAAATGTATATCACTGTGACCAGTAAATAATATTCACACAAATCTTGATATCATAATCCCGGTTTGGTTTTTAAAAACAACAGCAAAACTGGCGTATGATGTCTGTAACTAAACCACGCAGTGAGGTGGGTACTGACCGGCAATGAGGTCGTCCTTCCATGTTAGCGCGAACCACGGCTACATCAGCATAGCTCACGTAAGACTCACGCCCAGGATTTTTTTTTACTTTTGGAGAACCAGTAGAACTTAAGCTATCATAGCCGCACAAGGACCGTATAGGGAACCATAATAGTGTTACGGGAACGGCAATGGTTCCATGGGAACCACAATGATTCCACGGGAACCAAACTAGTTACACGGGAACCACAATGATTACACTGGAACCACACTAGTTCCACAGGGAACCACCATAATTCCACGGCATCCACAAATTACTTCACTGCGGGAAGTTGATTAGGTAGCAGCACGGGCGAGAAGCGAGGACCTGCTCCCTACATTATCAATAGCCCTGGACGCAGAGTCGTGCCACGTGTATGGTTCGCTAAGGCAATCTGTGACCCTCAAGATATCCCTCAAGCTAGCAGTTCACCTGGTGGCTAGGCTTTAGTAGAGTAGCTCAGGAGATCGTTTCCACGACTATTCGGGGGCAGGACACAGCTTTATCAAAGGAGCCCGGAAGTGCTGCGTATGTTTGGGCTCAGCACCAACAGTTGTGTGACACTTGTAACAAACACCCTAACCACGTGACCCTGGCTTAAGCAATGGCCACCTTACGGCCGTCAAGAAACCAAACCGATGGGCATATAAATTAAATAGAACGCATTTATATATTGATCACATATCATTTATATATATAAATATTTCTGACAAAGTAACGGAATACACTTCTCGCCGATCATGCGATTAAGGTTAACGGGTGAAACATATGTAGATCCGGAATACTGGGATAGTGTCATGAAACATCAAGAGCTCCGGACCCACACGGCCTAGGGCTCCAGGCGGTCTCCCCTCGCGACATTACATCCGCGTATCTGCAGTCTCACAGCTTAGAATAAGTTAGCGATGCGGGCGGGTGGGCGGGCGGGCGGGCTATGTCGAACAAGCGCGTAAGCTATACAGGGCAGTTATCCCTGACAAAGATATCACAGCTTCCTTGCAACCAGGCGAATCGAACGTCCGTAGCGCCCGCCGGTTGTTAAACGCAACAACAACAACGGCGGTTGTGTCCGGAAGTTCATAACGAAGCGCTTAATGCAAAAGTAGATGCCGGCCGATACCCCTGCGAAATGCGTGACGTCACAAAGTAAAACGAGGTCAAGACACGCGTTTTTAATGTAAGTCAGGCGCAGCAAAATGACGTCACACGTCGTTTTTTTTCAGTTGACGCGTAGTGACAATGAACATCCCAGTGACGTCACCATCGTAACGTCACTCATCAGTGACGTCAGACTCACTACCGTGACATCAGACTCACAACTGTGACGTCAGACTCACCCGCGTGACGTCAGATTCACCACCGTGACGTCAGACTCACCACTGTGACGTCACGACTTCATGATGGTCTCTCACCACGGTGACGTCATACACTCCCCGTCAACAAGACGCTCCAAGGTAATATCAGTCACGGTCACGTGACGTCATGCGAGGAGGTCCGACAACAACGGAATCACGAAGAGCTTCTGGCGTGCTGGGGGTGACCGGGTGACCCCCTGGGGCTGGCTGTCGTCAAGGGTGACTGGGGGTGGGCGGGGTTGAGGGTGTGAGGGGGGGGGGGGCGACGGTGACGTCAGGCCCCTTACAGGTGCTGCCAGTCGATGGAGAGCAGATTGCTATTGGTTTCCAGCAGGTGCACGATCTCTTCTGGGATGCAGTGCGACTGCCACAGCTTCTGCAGTTTACGGTAGCGCTCGACACACAGGTGCAGCGGGTTGCCGCGTCTGGGGAGAACACGAGAAAACAAAACAGTATTAAATAAAACTGGGTTATACGTTATCCAAAACATTCATTGTTCCCGTTTCATACTTCGAGCTAAGTATGAAATTGACAATCATAGCTGATGGTAGTTACAAGTGACAAGTACTCATGTCTGAAACTGATAAGAAAGTGACACGCTGCTTTATTTGTCAGACTTGTTTGTCGGACATAAGACCTTGATTGGATAAAAACAACAGTGACGTCAATAAATGATTGACAGCCTGGATCGGTCTGTTGGATGTATCAAAGCGACGTTGCCTGTGTAGACATTTTGACAAGACGGGAGTCGGAGACTGCGGTATGGTTGTCGCGCAGTGGAGATGATGTGGCTTACCGGAGTCCCTGGTCTGTCTCGCCGTAGTCGTCCAGATAGGGCGGCGCGAAGAAACAGCCTTTGGTCAGGCCGTTGAGCAGAAGGACTTGGCACTCACGGACCCTGGAACAATACGCATTGGCTACTCAAATATTGTGTATTATAGTGACATGCCAATATATATCAACGTTTGCCGTCCGCCCATATTATCGCCCTGGATCATACATATCTGGTATTTCGACCCGAGACACTGACCGGAGGAAGATGCCGTCCGCCCCTATTATCGCCCTAGATCATACATATCAGGTATTTCGACCCGAGACACTGACCTGAAGAACAGGCCGTTCGTCCCTTTTATCGCCCAAGATCATACATATTTGGTATTTAGACCTGAGACACTGACCTGAGGAAGATGCCGTCCGCCCCTACTATAGCCCCAGATATTACATATCGGGTATATACACTTGAGATAGACCTGAGGAAGACGCCGTCCGCCCCTATTATCGCCCTAGATCATACATATTTGGTATTTAGACCTGAAACACTGACCTGAGTAAGATGCTGTCCGCCCCTATTATCGCCCTAGATATTACATATCTGGTATTTAGACGGGAGACAGACCTGAGGAAGATGCCGTCCGCCCCTATTATCGCCCTAGATCATACATGTATATTTGCTATTTAGACCCGAGACACTGACCTGAGGAAGACGCCGTCCGCCCCTATTATCGCCCTAGATCATACATATTTGGTATTTAGACCTGAAACACTGACCTGAGTAAGATGCTGTCCGCCCCTATTATCGCCCTAGATATTACATATCTGGTATTTAGACCCGAGACAGACCTGAGGAAGATGCCGTCCGCCCCTATTATCGCCCTAGATCATACATGTATATTTGCTATTTAGACCCGAGACACTGACCTGAGGAAGATGCCGTCCGCCCCTATTATCGCCCTAGATCATACATGTATATTTGCTATTTAGACCCGAGACACTGACCTGAGAAAGACGCCGTCCGCCCCTATTATCGCCCTAGGTCATACATATTTGGTATTTAGACCTGAAACACTGACCTGAGTAAGATGCTGTCCGCCCCTATTATCGCCCTAGATATTACATATCTGGTATTTAGACCTGAGACAGACCTGAGGAAGATGCCGTCCGCCCCTATTATCGCCCTAGATCATACATGTATATTTGCTATTTAGACCCGAGACATTGACCTGAGGAAGACGCCGTCCGCCCCTATTATCGCCCTAGATCATACATATTTGGTATTTAGACCTGAAACACTGACATGAGTAAGATGTCCGCCCCTATTATCGCCCTAGATATTACATATCTGGTATTTAGACCCGAGACAGACCTGAGGAAGATGCCGTCCGCCCCTATTATCGCCCTAGATCATACATGTATATTTGCTATTTAGACCAGAGACACTGACCTGAGGAAGATGCCGTCCGCCCCTATTATCGCCCTAGATCATACATGTATATTTGCTATTTAGACCCGAGACACTGACCTGAGGAAGATGCCGTCCGCCCCTATTATCGCCCTAGATCATACATCGTTGGTATTTAGACCCGAGACACTGACCTGTGGAAGATGCCGTCCGCCTCTATTATCGCCCTAGATCTTACATATCGGGTATTTAGACTTGAGACAGACCTGAGAGAGATGCCGTCCGCCCCTATTATCGCCCTAGATCATGCATGTATATTTGGTATTTAGACCCGAGACACTCACCTGAGGAAGATGCCGGTGCCGGCGCCACAGGTCTGGACGTGGGCCGTGGCGGCGCCCACCATCATCTTGCCCAGCTCGGTCTGGCAGCAGTAGCTCTGGGAGCAGAGGATCTGGCCGCACACCAGACACATGGTCGGCGCGCGGCTGTCGTCGCCGTCACTCTTGGGGCACCTGCAGGGCATAGGTCGACATCAGCGTGGCGCCGAGAGAAATCATAGCGTCATAGGCCGCACATGGAGACTCAATTGGGCCAAAAAAACGTCCCGGTGCAATGCTTCCATATCCAGTTCGAGCCTTAATTTAGGCGAGATTTATGCTGATATAAACCTATCCGGCACGAGACGCAATATGCATTTTCTTGCACAAACGAAACTAAAGTTAATTCTGAGAGGTGCAAAATGAAAAGTACCCAGTGGTAGCGTGCGAGATGTGTTTATCCCGGACTTGGGTGTCACAATGGGCCGCAGCCAAGTAAACCACGAGCACGTTACATAAATCTATATAGGACTATACAAGATGCACTGAGACTAAGTTAAAGGTAATACAGACGATATTGAATGAGACTAAATGTTTTAGATGTGAGAGGGACTGACGTGAATGTGGAGATCTTGTTTATGAGTTCGCTATAGTCCTCGGGGAGGGAGATCAGATTATTGACGGTCATGGGGTAGGTGACCAACGGCTCGGCCCCCGCCTCCGCCAGCTTCGCCCTCACGCTCTCATCCTTACACCAGCTACAACAACAAACACGGCACACTCAACACACACATTGCAGCATTTGGTAGTAGAGCAGGAAAAATGTCTTTCCGCCATAGCTCTATTACGTCGTCGTGGTGCTTTTAGAAATACCGTCCTGGCTCCGTAGTCGTCAAATCTACATAGCCCTACGGAAAGCGCCTATTAGAAGCCCTAAGTAGAACACTTGGAATGAAAAAAAGGCCACTCACCACAGGCATTTTCAGAATTAAGAATATGCCAAAAGTTAAATAAAAATACATTTTGCTCGTACACAGCTTATTATGAATACCGGATCTGACCTTTGATTCATCTAATTAATGATCAATCCAACTATGAGAAGTCAGTAAGCAATCACCTACGTCAAAGGTATAATTGGCTTCACTATGGTATATATTCCTCTAATATAAGAACCATAAGTGTCGTAAACTGACGTCACACTACAGTTGAGATTTGTATTTAATAACGTAAAGCCTATACAAGGGCATATCAAGCAAATCACTAAGCGAACACAATACAGACTAGAATACTGGGAGATAGTAACAGAGGAAAAGAAAATTGCGCGAACTCAAGATGTCACGTGACAAATATTGCCGCGTGAAAAAATCTCCTTCCCGTGACCACAGAAATATGAGAGCATGGCTACCTGTGGATAAGCTGGTCCATGACGGGGCCCTGGTCAAACAGCTGGGACATGGACACCGGCAGCGACAGGTAGCGACAGAGCAGGTCGAACTCCTCCTCCTGGATGGTGTTGTCTGCAATCACCAGGGAGAAACCTGCCTCACCAGCCATCGCGACAGTGGTTATAACCAATATCGAAAGTAACATGACCACCTCAGCAATAGAGCGGTTATAACTGCCATCACAACCGTGTCGGTTATAGAAACAAGCAAACACATCGTACCTTAAGGTAAATAATTCAGATAATTCTCATAAATGTCAACCAATCAACGGAAGGATCGACCGGGAATAAGAACCCGGATGTGGCATTGAGAACATGGGCGGTTTGTCATTGTGGATGTGACTTCCGTTAGAGATAACAGACTTCAACTAATGCTAACGACTGTCCCCCCATGGCCTCAGTAACCATCTCTATAATATCTCTGTGGGCCCCATGACAACTCTCTCACCATGGCTACAGATATCTCTGTGGGCCCCATGACAACTCTCTCACCATAGCTTCAGATATCTCTGTGGGCCCCATGACAACTCTCTCACCATGGCTTCAGATATCTTTGTGGGCCCCATGACAACTCTCTCACCATGGCTTCAGACATCTCTGTGGGCCCCATGACAACTCTCTCACCATAGCTTCAGATATTTCTGTTGGCCCAATGACAACTCTCTTACCATGGATTCAGATATCTGTGGGCCCCATGAAAACTCTCTCACCATGGCTTTAGATATCTCTTTGGGCCCCATGACAACTCTCTCACCATGGATTCAGAATCTCTGTGGGCCCCATGACAACTCTCTCACCATGGCTACAGATATCTCTGTGGGCCCCATGACAACTCTCTCACCGTGGCTTCAGATATCTCTGTGGGTCCCATAACAACTCTTACCATGGCTTCAGATATCCCTGTGGGCCCCATGACAACTCTCACCATGGCTTCAGATATCTCTGTGGGCCCCATGACAATTCTTTCACCATGGTTTCAGATATCTCTGTGGGCCCCATGACAACTCTCTCACCATGGTTCAGGTACCAAGCATCGGGGTCTCTTTGGGCCCCATGACAACTCTCTCACCATAGCTTTAGATATCTCTGTGGGCCCCATGAAAACTCTCTCACCATGGCTTCAGATATCTTTGTGGGCCCCATGAAAACTCTCTCAACATGGTTCAGTTACCAAGCATCGGGGTCTCTTTGGGCCCCATGACAACTCTCTCACCATGGCTTCAGATATCTCTGTGAGCCCCATGACAACTTTCTCACCATGGCTTCAGATATCTCTGTGGGCCCCATGACAACTCTCTCAACATGGTTCAGTTACCAAGCATGGGGGTCTCTTTGGGCCCCATGACAACTCTCTCACCATGGCTTCAGATATCTCTGTGGGCCCCATGAAAACTCTCTCACCGTGGCTTCAGATATCTTTGTGGGCCCCATGAAAACTCTCTCAACATGGTTCAGTTACCAAGCATCGGGGTCTCTTTGGGCCCCATGACAACTCTCTCACCATGGCTTCAGATATCTCTGTGAGCCCCATGACAACTTTCTCACCATGGCTTCAGATATCTCTGTGGGCCCCATGACAACTCTCTAACCATGGTTCAGTTACCAAGCATCGGGGTCTCTTTGGGCCCCATGACAACTCTCTCACCATGGCTTCAGATATCTCTGTGGGCCCCATGAAAACTCTCTCAACATGGTTCAGTTACCAAGCATCGGGGTCTCTCTGGGCCCCATGACAACTCTCACCATGGCTTCAGATATCTCTGTGAGCCCCATGACAACTTTCTCACCATGGCTTCAGATATCTCTGTGGGCCCCATGACAATTCTCTCACCATGGCTTCAGATATCTCTGTGGGTCCCATGACAACTCTCTCACCATGGCTTCAGATATCTCTGTGGGCCCCATGACAACTCTCTCGCCATGGCTTCAGATATCTCTGTGGGCCCCATGACAACTCTCTCGCCATGGCTTCAGATATCTCTGTGGGTCCCATGACAACTCTCTCACCATGGCTTCAGATATTTCTGTGGGCCCCATGACAACTCTCTTACCATGGATTCAGATATCTCTGGGCCCCATGACAACTCTCTCACCATGGCTTTAGATATCTCTTTGGGCCCCATGACAACTCTCTCACCATGGCTTCAGATATCTCTGTGGGCCCCATGACAACTCTCTCGCCATGGCTTCAGATATCTCTGTGGGCCCCATGACAACTCTCTCACCATGGCTTCAGATATCTCTGTGGGTCCCATGACAACTCTCTCACCATGGCTTCAGATATCCCTGTGGGCCCCATGACAACTCTCTCACCATGGCTTCAGATATCTCTGTGGGCCCCATGAAAACTCTCTCAACATGGTTCAGTTACCAAGCATCGGGGTCTCTCTGGGCCCCATGAGAACTCTCTCACCATGGCTTCAGATATCTCTGTGAGCCCCATGACAACTTTCTCACCATGGCTTCAGATATCTCTGTGGGCCCCATGACAACTCTCTCAACATGGTTCAGTTACCAAGCATCGGGGTCTCTTTGGGCCCCATGACAACTCTCTCACCATGGCTTCAGATATCTCTGTGGGCCCCATGACAACTCTCTCAACAGGGTTCAGTCACCAAGCATCGGGGTCTCTTTGGGCCTCATGACAACTCTCTCACCATGGCTTCAGATAGCTCTGTGGGCCCCATGAAAACTCTCTCAACATGGTTCAGTTACCAAGCATCGGGGTCTCTCTGGGCCCCATGACAACTCTCTCACCATGGCTTCAGATATCTCTGTGAGCCCCATGACAACTTTCTCACAATGGCTTCAGATATCTCTGTGGGCCCCATGACAACTCTCTCACCATGGCTTCAGATATCTCTGTGGGTCCCATGACAACTCTCTCACCATGGCTTCAGATATCTCTGTGGGCCCCATGACAACTCTCTCGCCATGGCTTCAGATATCTCTGTGGGTCCCATGACAACTCTCTCACCATGGCTTCAGATATTTCTGTGGGCCCCATGACAACTCTCTTACCATGGATTCAGATATCTCTGGGCCCCATGACAACTCTCTCACCATGGCTTTAGATATCTCTTTGGGCCCCATGACAACTCTCTCACCATGGATTCAGAATCTCTGTGGGCCCCATGACAACTCTCTCACCGTGGCTTCAGATATCTCTGTGGGTCCCATGAAAACTCTCTCAACATGGTTCAGTTACCAAGCATCGGGGTCTCTCTGGGCCCCATGAGAACTCTCTCACCATGGCTTCAGATATCTCTGTGAGCCCCATGACAACTCTCACCATGGCTTCAGATATCTCTGTGGGCCCCATGACAATTCTTTCACCATGGTTTCAGATATCTCTGTGGGCCCCATGACAACTCTCTAACCATGGTTCAGTTACCAAGCATCGGGGTCTCTTTGGGCCCCATGACAACTCTTTCACCATAGCTTTAGATATCTCTGTGAGCCCCATGAAAACTCTCTCACCATGGCTTCAGATATCTCTGTGGGCCCCATGAAAACTCTCTCAACATGGTTCAGTTACCAAGCATCGGGGTCTCTCTGGGCCCCATGACAACTCTCTCACCATGGCTTCAGATATCTCTGTGAGCCCCATGACAACTTTCTCACCATGGCTTCAGATATCTCTGTGGGCCCCATGACAACTCTCTCACCATGGCTTCAGATATCTCTGTGGGTCCCATGAGAACTCTCTCACCATGGCTTCAGATATCTCTGTGGGCCCCATGACAACTCTCTCGCCATGGCTTCAGATATCTCTGTGGGCCCCATGACAACTCTCTCACCATGGCTTCAGATATCTCTGTGGGTCCCATGACAACTCTCTCACCATGGCTTCAGATATCCCTGTGGGCCCCATGACAACTCTCTCACCATGGCTTCAGATATCTCTGTGGGCCCCATGAAAACTCTCTCAACATGGTTCAGTTACCAAGCATCGGGGTCTCTCTGGGCCCCATGAGAACTCTCTCACCATGGCTTCAGATATCTCTGTGAGCCCCATGACAACTTTCTCACCATGGCTTCAGATATCTCTGTGGGCCCCATGACAACTCTCTCAACATGGTTCAGTTACCAAGCATCGGGGTCTCTTTGGGCCCCATGACAACTCTCTCACCATGGCTTCAGATATCTCTGTGGGCCCCATGACAACTCTCTCAACAGGGTTCAGTCACCAAGCATCGGGGTCTCTTTGGGCCTCATGACAACTCTCTCACCATGGCTTCAGATAGCTCTGTGGGCCCCATGAAAACTCTCTCAACATGGTTCAGTTACCAAGCATCGGGGTCTCTCTGGGCCCCATGACAACTCTCTCACCATGGCTTCAGATATCTCTGTGAGCCCCATGACAACTTTCTCACAATGGCTTCAGATATCTCTGTGGGCCCCATGACAACTCTCTCACCATGGCTTCAGATATCTCTGTGGGTCCCATGACAACTCTCTCACCATGGCTTCAGATATCTCTGTGGGCCCCATGACAACTCTCTCGCCATGGCTTCAGATATCTCTGTGGGCTCCATGACAACTCTCTCACCATGGCTTTAGATATCTCTTTGGGCCCCATGACAACTCTCTCACCATGGATTCAGAATCTCTGTGGGCCCCATGACAACTCTTTCACCATGGCTACAGATATCTCTGTGGGCCCCATGACAACTCTCTCACCATAGCTTCAGATATCTCTGTGGGCCCCATGACACCTCTCTCACCATGGCTTCAGATATCTCTGTGGGCCCCATGACAACTCTCTCACCGTGGCTTCAGATATCTCTGTGGGTCCCATAACAACTCTTACCATGGCTTCAGATATCCCTGTGGGCCCCATGACAACTCTCACCATGGCTTCAGATATCTCTGTGGGCTCCATGACAACTCTCTAACCATGGTTCAGTTACCAAGCATCGGGGTCTCTTTGGGCCCCATGACAACTCTCTCACCATAGCTTTAGATATCTCTGTGGGCCCCATGAAAACTTTCTCACCATGGCTTCAGATATCTCTGTGGGCCCCATGACAAGTCTCTCAACATGGTTCAGTTACCAAGCATCGGGGTCTATCTGGGCCCCATGACAACTCTCTCACCATGGCTTCAGATATCTCTGTGGGCCCCATGAAAACTCTCTCAACATGGTTCAGTTACCAAGCATCGGGGTCTCTCTGGGCCCCATGACAACTCTCTCACCATGGCTTCAGATATCTCTGTGAGCCCCATGACAACTTTCTCACCATGGCTTCAGATATCTCTGTGGGCCCCATGACAACTCTCTCACCATGGCTTCAGATATCTCTGTGGGCCCCATGACAACTCTCTCACGGTGGCTTCAGATATCTCTGTGGGCCCCATGACAACTCTCTCACCATGGCTTTAGATATCTCTGTGGGCCCCATGACAACTCTCTCGCCATGGCTTCAGATATCTCTGTGGGCCCCATGACAACTCCCCCACCACCATGGTTTCACTTACCCAGCATCAGCTTTTCTGGGGGTGACACCCCTGTCATGTAGTGGAAGAAGATGGAACAGCAGCGTAGGAAGGGTAAACAGGCCGCCTTAAGGTGGGTTATCAGTTGCCATGACGACGGCAGCCTGCGACCGTCCAAGCTGTCACAGAACAATAAAACGACACAATGACATCTCTGGCACCAGGGATAAATACCACTTCTAGCAGACACAAACACATTATTTACGTGGATACAAAAGCTTTACGGGACTAGCGAATAGCATCGACGAAAGGGTTATATTTTCGTGCAGGCGCTGACGGATTCGTTACAATACCGTACAGAATCGGGACGCCATTATCTAAGACAGGAGTTTCGGTCGTTCTTCCAAGCTAGGGTGAACCATTGTTTCAGCATAGCTCACGCGTGACCCCCCCGCTGCCACTGGCTATAATAATACATTTCGTGGGCTTTAACATGGAACATTGACCAGAGTGTCCGGCAACTAAGGTAGGTGTTTTGGTCGCTTCTGTGGACACAGAGGCTACATCGGGCCAAGAAACCAAGAAACATCCCAGATCAATAACATGGCGTTGGGTGAAAAAAGAGCCAGGGTTCAAACCCACGACCTGTTGCTCTGCAGCTCAGCTTGTTTAACTGAGCAAGGGAAATTCCCTCCCCACATCTTGCAGACTTCCTATTAAGGTATGCTGGCTACGTACCCAGCGAGCTCACGTAGCCGCGAAAATATCTTGAGTACTTTTTCGGCGTCGGCATCCGACTCAGTTTCCATCGACTCTACAACATTAAAAAAACCACCAATAAAATCCAATCAGACCATCAGCACGCCGAGAAAATACTACGATATCGTACAAATTCATGGACGGAAGACCAAGTGATAACATATAGAAGTAATTATTTCACTTATAGACACGTTGTATTACATGACAAAGCAGCAAATATACACGTACATATTATAGACCATGACGTCTATACCCGAATAACAGCAACCAGCGATACCCTCACCCCCCACCCCATTCCTACTCCCCCTGCCCCCAAACCGCACCCCCTTCATTATACCCCCCCCCCCTCTCCCACGATATACACGTACATTTTATAGATTATGACGTCTATACCGGGCTAAGTAAGATTCAGAGTTGCCCCCCTCCCCTACTTCCTACTCCCCCTTCCCACAAACTTCACCCCCTTCACCATACACCCTGTCTCCCAACCCACCTCCTCCCCCACCCCCTTCTCCTCACCCCTCGTCTACCCCACCCCCTCCCCTCATCACCTCAAAACCTCCCCCCATCTCCCCCCCCTTAGTGGACTGACCCTCCTCCTGCACATCCATGGTGAGTATGATCTGGACCACGTGGGCGGTGAGGGCCAGCTGGGCGGCGTGCAGGTCGTTGAGGCCGGCGGTGGGGATGCGGGTCAGCTGACTGGCCGTCGGGTCGTCCTCGGCGTACAGCGTGGGCAGCGACAGGCACAGCATCACCATGTAGTGGAACGGCTCGATGTCCAGCACGTTGGGCGTCTCCTGTAGCCGCTGATAGGCGCTGTCACACAGCAGGGCTGGACACGGGGAGAGAGACAGGCAGCAGGGGGTGAGAGGGGTAGACCAGGGGGCGAGGGGCGTGGGGGGGGGGGGGGGAGACAGGCACAGCATCACCATGTAGTGGAACGGCTCGATGTCCAGCACGTTGGGCGTCTCCTGTAGCCGCTGGTAGACGCTGTCACACAGCAGGGCTGGACACGGGGAGAGAGACAGGCAGCAGGGGGTGAGAGGGGTAGACCAGGGGGCGAGGGGCGTGGGGGGGGGGGGGGGGAGACAGGCACAGCATCACCATGTAGTGGATGGGCTCGATGTCCAGCACGTTGGGCGTCTCCTGTAGCCGCTGATAGGCGCTGTCACACAGCAGGGCTGGACACGGGGAGAGAGACAGGCAGCAGGGGGTGAGAGGGGTAGACCAGGGGGTGAGGGGCGTGGGGGGGGGCAGGCACAGCATCACCATGTAGTGGAAGGGCTCGATGTTCAGCACGTTGGGCGTCTCCTGCAGCCGCTGGTAGGCGCTGTCACACAGCAGGGCTGGACACGGGGAGAGAGACAGGCAGCAGGGGGTGAGAGGGGTAGACCAGGGGGCGAGGGGCGTGGGGGGGTGGGGAGACAGGCACAGCATCACCATGTAGTGGATGGGCTCGATGTCCAGCACGTTGGGCGTCTCCTGTAGCCGCTGATAGGCGCTGTCACACAGCAGGGCTGGACACGGGGAGAGAGACAGGCAGCAGGGGGTGAGAGGGGTAGACCAGGGGGTGAGGGGCGTGGGGGGGGGGGGGGGGGGGGCAGGCACAGCATCACTATGTAGTGGAAGGGCTCGATGTTCAGCACGTTGGGCGTCTCCTGCAGCCGCTGGTAGGCGCTGTCACACAGCAGGGCTGGACACGGGGAGAGAGACAGGCAGCAGGGGGTGAGAGGGGTAGACCAGGGGAGGGGGGGGGGGCAGACACCATGGGGTGATAGGGTAGAGAAGGTGAGGGGGGGGGCAGACCCTAGTAGGCAGATAGGGTTAGACCGGGGCAGACCAGGGGAGTCAGACTAGGAGCTGAGAAAGGTTCGTATAATACACATATAATCTAATGCAGGTACAATGCTATTGGCTTACGTACGGCAGAGAACTTCTTGACAAAAAATCTACACAGGAAATATTGATTCGACAAGCCTTCTACTGCAGATAACATAATGTACAGGGTGGTATTCACTTTACTCATGGACCTACCCGAGAGCAGGGTGACGCAGTGCTTCTTGACGAGCTCCTGCTGGATGACCTGACTGCACACAGCCGAGAAGCGGACCAGGGCCGCCAGACAGTCCGCCTGGCGGGAGGGCAGCGCACCAAACAGCGGCTTGCCCTCGTGTCGCAGACCGTGCTCTGGAGACAGGTGAGGGGGGGCGGGAGGGGGGGGGGGGGGAGTCAAAGTCTGAAATACGGGTCTGACAATACATGTACCTCTCCTATATTTTTCAATACCCTTTTCCCATAACTGATCCATTGATGACTTCATATTTTATTGAGTGGATATGTTACAACAAGACTACAACATAGATATCCGGCTGTCGAACCACTTTGCTTTATAGTAGCATTAATTACTGAGTTGCGTTATGAAACATCGGTATAATCACAAATTCATTATAATTCAAAAAACATTATTACGTGGTAACGATAGTGATATCAAAGATTGTCTAGAATCTAGACACTCTTTGGTGATATCAACGCAAGAATAATAATTAATAAATTAAAAGCTATAATAGAGATGTATAATTCAAGCTACATGTGGAGCTGACCGTTGCAACGGCTGTACCAAAATAAACATAAACAGGAAACGTTACCTTTGACCACAAGCAGTGTCAACGGCCACCGCCAAAGATAAAGTGGCGCTCCGGATGCTTCTATTGTCTCATATAATTTAGCGCTTGGGCCCCCTGTCGGTGGCAGCGGTGTACACACGTTTATGACGTTTCAAATCAGCACAAGTTTTCATTTTTGTGGCGGACAATTCATGAATTTGAAATGTTTTGCTCATTGGCAGATAATTGGTGAGCGATATGGTAGGTGTTTATTGTCTGTTATGAACCTTAAGGCCTTAGGTTTGTGTTCTTATACGCAAATTTGGCATTCAAAAACAGCGAAACAACTCCACATGCATCTTTAATAAATTAAAAGCTATAATGAAGATGTATAATTAATAAATTAAAAGCTATAATGAAGATGTATAATTAATAAATTAAAAGCTATAATGAAGATGTATAAATCAGGCGACCGGGGGGCAGGTCATCCCAGGTTTTGGACTAGGGGATCGTTTCACTAACAGTTACGAGCTCGTAAACCTTGTTCACATCAACGATGTTCTGAGCTGCTCTGACTCACCTATGACCGTGATGGTGTAGGCGCACGTGCTCCACGCCATGACCGGCACACGCGCGTCCTCGTCATCCGGGTGCACGCCCAGGCCGATCTGGAGTGACGTCACGGATTATTTATACACGTCGGCAGAAGGGGAGACAAGGTTTAAAGATAAATCTGGTTCTGTTGGTTGGTGGGTTTTAAGTGGGGTGCTTTAAACTCGGGGAGGTCATATCGGCATAATGGAATACGGTCACGGTAGCGAGGAGCCGGGTCTCCCCCTGCTCTTTGCGAAGACTGACGCGGGATCTTTATCATGCACAAACATAGGCATTTGCACGGGAGGGATTCGAACCGCGCATAACATCCATCATAATTCATGGTATATAATTATATATTTAACATATTACACATTTAAACATAGAAGTGGACATAATTTACAGTTACGGTATTATTTCGCTATAATCACCGAGGACTTACCGCATATACATCGGTGGAGAACTTCCTCAACATCGTGGTGAGACTGTCTGAGAAGTGTGCGCTGCGAAAAACACAACAGACCAGAGATATACATGGGGTGTACAGGGCATGCTAAGACGCCAAGCTTCACGATAAAACAGGCCACCTCAGTGAGTTCGCTGTACATTCGCTCCAAAGTCAGTTATATCAGAAACTACTTTTACAAATCGCACACATGCAAGTTACAAAAAGTACCCAAAATTGGACTATAAATTTAATGTAAATGACATACAGGTGTTATACAATCTGCATCCAAGTGATAAAGAATATGCGTTATACAATACACGTACCTGGCGTCATCATAGACGTAGTCGAAGAGGATTTGGAAGTTCTTGGCGACACTTTCCGCCATCATCTTGGTGACTCCGGACAGCGGGCAAGGGACGAACAGGAAGGATTCCTCTGTAATCAGAAAGAGGTCAAGGTCAGTAACCATGAAACAGGAAGAATGTCAGCGTGTGCTTGGGCAACAGTCTGTATCGAACGACTTTTTAACCCTTTGAGGTCTGGTCGCCCCCGACTATCGGATGACTTTAATCTCTTTGTGTCGGGACACCCCAAACTATCGGACGGCTTTTCACCCCGTGATGTCTAGATACATTCTTACCCTAGGCAGTCTTTTATTTAACCCCTCCATGTGTAAATTTAGCCTTACCCTCGGAAATTTCCTAAGCCCCTCGGTATCTGGATAGATCCTTACCCTCTGAAAATCTTTTAACCTATTGATGTCCAGATAAATCCTTATCCTCGGAACTCTTTTTAACCCCATGATATCTGGATGCATCCTTACCCTCGGAAGTCTATTTAACCCCTTGATGTCTAGATTTGCCGTTACCCTCGAAAGTCTCTTTAACCCCGTGGTGTCCAGATATATTCTTACACTAGGAAGTCTGGTAAACCCCTTGCTGTCTGCATACATCATTACATGTATTCTGTTTAACCCCTTGATGTCTAGACACATCCTTACCCTCGGAAGTCTCTTTAACCCTTTGATGTCCAGACACATCCTTACCCTCGGAGGATTCTTTGTCCTTGGCTTGTTGGATGCTGTTTTTCACGGTCTTCTGGATGCCGTCCAGCCAGTCATTAAGACTCAGGTCAACCTCCTTCTTCTCTCTGTATCACACAAGCAATGTCAGCAAATATTAAACACGCGTGCGCAACCTTACAAATATAATTCACAAGAAAACGTTGACGACAATTAATTTTTTTCCCTGGAGATAAAGATTAGTTTCACGTCCTGGAGCATCACTTGCCTGTCCTTCATCAGGGTACACAGGTGAGGTATGATGGGTATCACAGTGTTGCTCAGACATTCGCACAGGGGACACAGGAACTCTCGCTTCTCTATATCATAGCTGGTGTGGCTGCGGAACCTCAAGGCGCGTCGCCGCTCCTTGACCAGTATGGCGTCGTAAAACCTGCAAACAACAGGCTGTCAGTCAACGGCTTATGTTCGGAGCAGTGTAACAGTAACGCATACAACCGTAATGTATACTGGACACAGACATATGGACAAATATCACAATTTTTTTTCCATAATCGTAGAAGAGAATGCACATCTTGACGGGCAGGTACAGGCAGGCCGCCTGTATGCGGTAATATCCATTAACTTTGCAGTCGATTGTCGAAAGCGGATGAACAGTCTCAAAACCACCATATTTGGAATGCGATCAAAGCTACGCTGAATCATTGAAAACCGTATCAACGTAGTATTAAAACGCCACATGTCTATGTACTGTGGGGGTCTTCTAATTAATCATTTAATTAATTAATCGATAGCGAAAGTTACCTAATGCAACTTCTTTAAATTAATAATTGAAGTAATAAATCCATGGCGAAAACGTCTTGCCAGTGCCCAATCAGGCGGCGGTCACCCTGGGGCAGGGGTTGGGCGTAGGCGTGTGTATGCGTGCGGGGGAGGGGGGGGGCAGCCTACCTCTGCCAGCAGTCGGCGTGCATGACGTGCCCGCACGTGCTGGTGTGGGCGCCCATCACGAGGTCAGAGGGCATGAAGAGAGGGTCGTGCAGCTCGGGTTCCTCCACGCATTTACCCCGAGACCGCGACAGCACCGTAGACCTGGGGGGGACAGAGAGAGGGGGTGGGGGAGAATGGTTAATCAGGAGTTACACCATCACGTGTAGTGAATGATGAAAGTCACGTGCACACAACGCGAGAATGGAGACTGTAGACTATACGGGACACGAACGACATCTAACTGGTTGGGTTCAATAGACTACGTGAGCTATCTATGTATGGTCGTATCTTATCCCTTCATAGTCATCACACCAATACAGAAAACACATTAGCTTCACAAGGTTAAAACCAATGAAACATCATATTCATATTCTTCATATTGTAACTCTGGGAAATGTACAACTCTGGGAAATGTACAACTCTGGGAAATGTACAACTCTGGGAATTGTACACATACGAAGAGCTTTAAATTTCTTTTTAAATATATAGTATACAAAAATAGTATAGAACATAGGGCGCCGCGTATGTACATTCCGATTAATCTGTAAGAATATAGTTAGATCTTATTACACATGAAATGATGTTGCAACATACTTATAAACTGAGCTAATTGATCTATTGATCTGCGGTCTGGTGTGCGAACGACTACACCAGGGAGTCCCTAAGACCTTTGATCTGGGGTCTAGTTCGCTAACCACTAGGCCAGGGAGACCCCTAAGACCTTTGATCTGGGGTCTAGTTCGCTAACCACTAGGCCAGGGAGACCCCTAAGACCTTTGATCTGGGGTCTAGTTCGCTAACCACTAGGCCAGGGAGACCCCTAAGACCTTTGATCTGGGGTCTAGTTCGCTAACCACTAGGCCAGGGAGACCCCTAAGACCTTTGATCTGGGGTCTAGTTCGCTAACCACTAGGCCAGGGAGACCCCTAAGACCTTTGATCTGGGGTCTAGTTCGCTAACCACTAGGCCAGGGAGACCCCTAAGACCTTTGATCTGGGGTCTAGTTCGCTAACCACTAGGCCAGGGAGACCCCTAAGACCTTTGATCTGGGGTCTAGTTCGCTAACCACTAGGCCAGGGAGACCCCTAAGACCTTTGATCTGGGGTCTAGTTCGCTAACCACTAGGCCAGGGAGACCCCGACAACTGGCGATAAAGGACCACGTGTAAAGCCTTACTTTTGTACAAAGGCGGAGAGCACCATGGCCCTGTCGTTGTGTTTGACGTCCTGCTCCTCTTGGCACAGGATGCGCGTCCGGCGATAAAGGATCACTTACTTTTGTACAAAGGCGGAGAGCACCATGGCCCTGTCGTTGTGTTTGACGTCCTGCTCCTCTTGGCACAGGATGCGCGTCCGGCGATAAAAGATCACTTACTTTTGTACAAAGGCGGAGAGCACCATGGCCCTGTCGTTGTGTTTGACGTCCTGTTCCTCTTGGCACAGGATGCGCGTCCGGCGATAAAGGATCACTTACTTTTGTACAAAGGCGGAGAGCACCATGGCCCTGTCGTTGTGTTTGACGTCCTGCTCCTCTTGGCACAGGATGCGCGTCCGGCGATAAAGGATCACTTACTTTTGTACAAAGGCGGAGAGCACCATGGCCCTGTCGTTGTGTTTGACGTCCTGCTCCTCTTGGCACAGGATGCGCGTCCGGCGATAAAGGATCACTTACTTTTGTACAAAGGCGGAGAGCACCATGGCCCTGTCGTTGTGTTGACGTCCTGCTCCTCTTGGCACAGGATGCGCGTCCGGCGATAAAGGATCACTTACTTTTGTACAAAGGCGGAGAGCACCATGGCCCTGTCGTTGTGTTTGACGTCCTGCTCCTCCTGGCACATGATGCGCGTCCGGCGATAAAGGATCACTTACTTTTGTACAAAGGCGGAGAGCACCATGGCCCTGTCGTTGTGTTGACGTCCTGCTCCTCTTGGCACAGGATGCGCGTCCGGCGATAAAGGATCACTTACTTTTGTACAAAGGCGGAGAGCACCATGGCCCTGTCGTTGTGTTTGACGTCCTGTTCCTCTTGGCACAGGATGCGCGTCCGGCGATAAAGGATCACTTACTTTTGTACAAAGGCGGAGAGCACCATGGCCCTGTCGTTGTGTTTGACGTCCTGCTCCTCTTGGCACAGGATGCGCGTCCGGCGATAAAGGATCACTTACTTTTGTACAAAGGCGGAGAGCACCATGGCCCTGTCGTTGTGTTTGACGTCCTGCTCCTCTTGGCACAGGATGCGCGTCAGGCGATAAAGGATCACTTACTTTTGTACAAAGGCGGAGAGCACCATGGCCCTGTCGTTGTGTTTGACGTCCTGCTCCTCTTGGCACATGATGCGCGTCCGGCGATAAAGGATCACTTACTTTTGTACAAAGGCGGAGAGCACCATGGCCCTGTCGTTGTGTTTGACGTCCTGCTCCTCCTGGCACAGGATGCACGTCTGGCGGATCAGCCCAGACACGTTGGCGACGCTCCTCTTGGGGCCGATAGCCACGCCCAGCCGGAGGGAGTCGTCCGCCACAGGCTGGCTGCAGGGCACCAGGCAACTTAGTATTAGTTATAATATAGACAGGGCACCAGGCAGCTCAGTATTAGTAATAATATAGACAGGACACCAGGCGACTTAGATTTGTAATACTATAGACAGGGCGCCAGGCAATTCATCATTAAGAATAATATAGACAGGGCACCAGGCAACTCATATTGGTACTAACATAGACAGGGCGCCAGGCAACTCATCATTAATAACAATATAGACAGGGAACCAGACAATTCATTAGTACTCATAATAGATGCCTACTACCAGTCTTAATAACAGTATACCATTAATATTAATGATATCGCTTGTACCGAGCATTGACATATGTTAGAAATTATTATATATATTTATCTATTGTCATTATTACATATTATTATATATATTATTGCATTATATTATTATATATTTATATATTCCATATTCTAAAGCACAAAGTACCGTAATTAAACACATCATAGAACTCAACAACCAGTTGAACTGGGAATCGCCACCGCACACCGACCTGATGTCCATTTCCAAGCCGGCGGGCTGCAGCTCGGTGGGCGTCTGCTCAAACAGCTCAGAGTTCTGCTCGATGAAGTTCCTCTGCATCTTGGACATCTTGTCCATGATCTTGGTGCGCCTCTTGGCGGCCTTGTCGGCCTTGGCCTGCCGCTCGCGCTCCGCCAGCTCGTCCTGCTGCGAGCGGTCGCCTGTGTTGGCGTCCCTCGTGAAGGACTCGTCGCGTAGCTGGCGAACGCTCGTGAACGTCTGCGAGAGAAAATGGCGGGAAAGTTGGTGAACGTCTGCGAGAAAAAATGGCGGCAAAAATTGGGGGTTGCATGGTGCACGTGGCTTGGTTGGTAGGACGCCTTATACCCTCTGTAGGTTATATCGCGGCAATGAGACGGGTCAATGTATAGAAGAGCCACGTCTCCGGGATTCAGTTTGCAAAGGTGGGGTGGGGTGGGTTTGTAGTTTCAGAGTTGTTTGTAATTAAAATATGTAGCGGTAATTCAGCTTCCATGGCGACGTGATTAGCGAAACTATGACACTTTTAACAACACCAGGTCACCACTTTAAATTACCCATGGGAACGTGAAAACCCAGTTTTTATTATTAACTGTATGTTACTATAAATATCAGATATAAAATGGGTTACCGGTAATTGAATATTTAGGGAAGCGTCGCTGGAATTTACTGGAGTTCAAAGGTCAAGGCCGTGAATGAGAGCCAGGTGAGGGGTACGTACGCTGATGACCCAGGCCAGCAGGTCCTTCTGCGCCTCGTGGGTCACGTGGGCGTGGCCGACCAGGGACTCCAGCAAGCAGAAGACGCTCGGGTCACCTTCAACATGCGCAACGACAGTGTATCAGCCATGGAGCAATCTACTGCATTGTTCATACAAATCACCCTGGCACACACATTGCCAGCATGGCGCCTTGCTAACGATAAGCAAAGTGGTGATAAGCAAATAGATTCCTGTCGGCGCAATGCCACTAATCTTACAGGAACAAGTTCTACAGAATATCTTTAAATTCAGTTAGAGATAAGTTAGAGATAAGTATCCTGGGCTAAATTGGCTTTTCGACATGCCAAGTACGGTTTCCATCATGGCTCCCCTCCCTCCTCCACATACATCTAAATATCTTTCCAGGGTTATTTTTATTGCTGTTCCACACGTGCACTGCGGTACCAATCAGGCCTACCCCCCGTCACCCTCCCGCTGTCACAGACAAACACACAGCCGTATCACGTCGCCTGAGACCTACCGGAAGTCGCTTTGCGGACGAAGCAGAAGTTGACGTCACCGCGTTCGTGGGCGCGTCTCTCCTCATGCAGCGCCAAGCCAATCAGGTGCAAGACGCGCTCCAGCTGAGCGTCCGACCACGACCGCGACCACCTGACCTTGACCCTGGACAGGACGACGGTCATCAGGTGCAGCATGACGTCACAGTGCAGGAGGCTGGCTATGGACGCGAAGCCGGCCACGAAAGGCGGTGGTACGGGCGGAGGCAAAGCTGCGACCAGAAAATACATCAAAAGTCAGTTATTAAAGTTAATGAAGTTAAGCGTGTGTTAGTCGGGGTCGATTGCTTGGTTATATATTCAGGGCGCTTTAACCACTTTTGGTCCTATCGCGTCAATAGAAGAAGGAAGGGAGAGTAGAGCCATGTCCTAGTTTATGTCGAGGACATGGCCTTGGACTTGGTTGCATATTCAGGACGCTTTATAACCCAGTTCTGGTCATTATCCTGCGACCACACAGACATGACCACAGCGGGTCTCGAACCACAGATTACATTCATTATGTTGCCCGACTAGTGCATATCGTATGGGCAAGTGTGGCTTTCTGGCGTACCACGTCACCAAAATCAGGATACCGCTGCCGTTCTGAACACGAAGACAGCGATAATGCATACATGATGCATACAAGAGCTGACACAAACAAGGTTAGACAAGAGTCTAGTACACATCTAAACTAAATATTTCAAAAGTCATTTTTAAGGTTGGAAATCGCTGTATAACCAACTTAACATTGAGCACTTCCACATGCCGCTTGTGTAGACTCAACAAACAACGAGACAGGGTGGCTTGAGATTAATCTTCTGACGTGTGCAACAGCAGATATGGCAGTGAATCCCAAATGTAAAACCGTTGACTAGTATAAGATTTCCTGGCTGTGATGATGAGCTCACCTTGGTCCTCGTTGGCCAGCTTCTTCCTCTTTCTCTGGGCTTCTTCAGACTAGAAAGGTAAAACACACCGTCGTCATCTACATCCGTCACCACGGTTAGCAGACTGACACATACAGTCATGAAATTCACCGATATTAAAGTTCCCAAAACACGTCGGGTGGTTGTATATTCAGGACGCTTTAACCACTTTTGGTCATATCGCGTCAATGGGAGAAGGAAGGGAGAGTGGAGCCATGTCCCCGGGGGTAACCCCATATTCCTTGCCGAAGGACATGGGATCTTCATTCTGCGACCACACAGACATGGCCACCGCGGGGCGCGAACCACCGATCCACGTGCCGTTAGGCTCTCAGGTGGCCAGAGCACTCCAGGCGAGCGCCCTAAAACACGGCCGAAGCGACTACAAACAATTCGAAAGCCAACACGTGTATCTGAAATGAACATCCGTAGTAGAATCAAGGTAAAAAGTGGAGCCTACCTTTGACTGTTCGGAGCGAGTGTAATGGTAGAAGAAGGGGTTGTACTGCATCACACAATCTGCCTTCAGCTCATACATGCCTTTCCCAGACGTGCCCGTTGGCTTCCTGTCGACAGACAACATAGTACAATGCAATAAATGCAGCTTTTCATTCTTCTAACATACCCGTCTAGTGACCACAGGCACTATTTTTTTTTAAACAAATACTGCATATTAATTTTACCGGAAGCATAACTGAAGTTTCAGGACAAATCATGATCATATCCAAGAGACAAGTATTTTCCGCAAATGTAAATAAATTTACCTATTTTACCAGAAGCATAAGTGAAGATTCAGAAGGCTATAACCCAAACACAAGTCGTATTTGGTCTGATAGCAACAATTTCATTGCAGTACGATATTTTACAATATTGGTATGTTACAAATTGCGCAGTACTGCACAGACGGTTTGCGCAAAGGAAAATGGTGGAGCTCACTTGAAAGTCGCTACTTCCTGAACCACGTTGTCAATGCCTGTCTCGTGATACGGCTGCAACAATAGAACGCGGGTTGGTCAGACAGGACAACACGGTACAGTCATAAACAACATTAAACACCTAATTATAGCTGTTACAAGGTTGGTTGGCTGTATATTCAGGACGCTTTGACCACTTTTGGTCATATCGGGTCGATGGGTGAAGGAAAGGAGAGTGGAGCCATGTCCCCGGGGGTAACCCCTGCTCTTTGCGTATATATCATACAAGGACTGATATTTAACTAGATTTATACTAATTAAAACCATTACTTACTAACAGATTTAACCCCCAGTCTGCCGATAAGAGATGAAGAGATAATCTTACGGTGTTAATAATTATCCTAACCCACTTGGAAAAATCTCAAATACACAGTTCATATCCAAGACTATCACTCACACACATGGAGCGACAAAACAAAGACTACTTTTGGTAGTTTGTGTAAGAGCTTATCAGTAGAAATAAGGCAATACACCTGGGAATCACTTCCTTGGTACGATTGGAATCTACTTTGATGGATTCTAAAGCCCTTTCGGTGTTTTAGTAGACTTCCAAACCAATTATCTTGTCATCATTAAATGAACATGAGTTATTCATTCGACTTTGTGCACGTGGGATATGATATTATGAATCAATCATTTCTTCAACACCTCGTAGAAATCACAAACGATATAATGAATAATAATGAATATTAATAAATACTAATGACTAATAATAAAGGAATAATGAATATTAATGAGTAATTAAGAATATTAATGAGCAATAAGGAATATTAATGAGCAATAATTAACAGTAATTAGTAATAATGAATAATAATGAATTTAACATCATTATAAGTAATGTGAGTTACTGACGTCTTCGGGGAGTGCTTTGACGAGCTCGCTGTGGGCCATGTCCTGAATACAGAGCTGGTGGATGAGTTCCCTCTTCACCTGGTCCTCGCTGCTCACCTCCCCCACGCCGGGGATGTACCGCTCGCCTGCAACCACACAGCCCGTAAACATGCCACGCCACACCAGCCACCACCACGGGACATTGATATCTACCGTACATGTGATGCTTTGTAAGAGCTACACATACAAGGCAGAGATCAAGTAACCGTTTTGGAAATTCAATATATTAAAGTTACTATTTCAACAAATTTTGCGGCGGGGGTGTTCCGTCAGATCACGTGAGGCGCCGCGGCTGTTGGAACAGCTGTAAACACTGTATAACACTCTGCCTCAAGGAGGCGCTGCCAGTCGCGAATCCTGGCCAATAACGTCTAGTATATATATGGTTGGTACCAGTGACTTCCGAAAAGTTAGTCGTTGGCGCTCGCCCTGGCGGAGATTACTTCATGCGTGTTACGTCACCAGCACATCAACGTCACTGTACACACGTTTTTTCTCCGCCAGATTTGGATCACAATGAATGTTTACTTTTTGTTGTAATAGTAACATTAAAGTTATATTACAACGGCTCACGATAATTATCTACTACAAGAAATACCAACCCTAACCTCTCCCTACCCCACCCTCAGCCGGCACGGGCTAGTCAGCGATCATCGCAATGAGCAGTGTCAACCGCTCCTACCCCCCCCCCACCCCCTCCCCCACCCCCTGGCGGCACTAGACTCACCGAGGATAGTGATGAGCAGTGTCAACAGTTCATACCCCCCTAACCAACCACCCCCGCTTCCTCCCCCACCCCTAGGCGGCACTTGACTCACCGAGGATAGTGATGAGCAGTGTCAACAACTCATACTCCCCCCCCAACCCCACCTCCCCCAGGCGGCACTAGACTCACCGAGGATAGTGATGAGCAGTGTCAACAGTTCATACCCCCCCACCAACCACCCCCGCCTCCTCCCCCACCCCCAGGCGGCACTTGACTCACCGAAGATAGTGATGAGCAGTGTCAACAGCTCATACTCCCCCCCCCCCCTTCCCCAGGCGGCACTAGACTCACCGAGGATAGTGATGAGCAGTGTCAACAGCTCATACCCCCCCCCCCCTTCCCCAGGCGGCACTAGACTTACAGAGGATAGTGATGAGCAGTGTCAACAACTCATCCCCCCCACCCCACCTCCCCCAGGCGGCACTAGACTCACCGAGGATAGTGATGAGCAGTGTCAACAGCTCATACTCCCCCCCCCCTTCCCCAGGCGGCACTAGACTTACAGAGGATAGTGATGAGCAGTGTCAACAACTCATCCCCCCCACCCCACCTCCCCCAGGCGGCACTAGACTCACCGAGGATAGTGATGAGCAGTGTCAACAACTCATACTCCCCCCCCACCCCACCTCCCTCAGGCGGCACTAGGCTCACCGAGGATAGTGATGAGCAGTGTCAACCGCTCATACTCCCCCCCCCCTCCCCCAGGCGGCACTAGACTCACCGAGGATAGTGATGAGCAGTGTCAACAGCTCATACGCCCACCCCCTCCCCCGGGCGGCACTAGACTCACCGAGGATAGTGATGAGCAGTGTCAACAGCTCATACTCCCCCCCCCCCCTCCCCCAGGCGGCACTAGACTCACCGAGGATAGTGATGAGCAGTGTCAACAGCTCCTACCCCACACCAACCACCCCCGCCCCCTCCCCCACCCCCAGGCGGCACTAGACTCACCGAGGATAGTGATGAGCAGTGTCAACAGTTCATACCCCCCCACCAACCACCCCCGCCTCCTGCCCCACCCCCAGGCGGCACTAGACTCACCGAGGATAGTGATGAGCAGTGTCAACAGCTCCTACCCCCCACCAACCACCCCCGCCTCCTCCCCCACCCCCAGGCGGCACTGGACTCACCGAGGATAGTGATAAGCAGTGTCAACAACTCATCCGCCCCCACCTCCCCCAGGCGACACTAGACTCACCGAGGATAGTGATGAGCAGTGTCAACAGCTCATACCCCCCCCACCTCCCCCAGGCGGCACTAGACTCACCGAGGATAGTGATGAGCAGTGTCAACAGCTCATACCCCCCCCCACCTCCCCCAGGCGGCACTAGACTCACCGAGGATAGTGATGAGCAGTGTCAACAGCTCCAACCCCACCCCCCCCCCACCTCCCCCAGGCGGCACTAGACTCACCGAGGATAGTGATGAGCAGTGTCAACAGCTCCAACCCCACCCCCCCCCACCTCCCCCAGGCGGCACTAGACTCACCGAGGATAGTGATGAGCAGTGTCAACAGCTCTTCCACCAGCATCACGATCTGTCGCAGCACGTCATCCTGAGAGCCACGATCATAGTCCGGCCTAAAGGGTTAATGGTACAGGCATTACGATACATAGTCCGGCCTGAAGGGTTAATGGTACAGGCATTAGGATATAGTCCGGCCTAAAGGGTTAATGGTACAGGCATTAGGATACATAGTCCGGCCTAAAGGGTTAATGGTACAGGCATTACGATACATACTCTGGCCTAAAGGGTTAATGGTACAGGCATTACGATACATAGTCCGGCCTAAAGGGTTAATGGTACAGGCATTACGATACATACTCTGGCCTAAAGGGTTAATGGTACAGGCATTACGATACATAGTCCGGCCTAAAGGGCTAATGTTACAGGCATTAGGATACATAGTCCGGCCTAAAGGGTTAATGGTACAGGCATTACGATACATAGTCGGGCCTAAAGGGTTAAAGCTGCAGGCATTACGATACATATTCCGGCCTGAAGGGTTAATGGTACAGGCATTAGGATACATAGTCCGGCCTAAAGGGTTAATGGTACAGGCATTACGATACATAGTCCGGCCTAAAGGGTTAAAGGTACAGGCATTACGATACATAGTCCGGCCTAAAGGGTTAATGGTGCAGCCATTAAAATACATAGTCCGGCCTAAAGGGTTAACGGTACCGTCATTAATACGATATACAGTCCGGCCTGAAGGGTTATTGATACATAGTACGGCCTATAGGGTTAATGGTACAGTCATTAATACGATATACAGTCCGGCCTGAAGGGTTATTGATACATAGTACGGCCTAAAGGGTTCATGGTACTGTCATTATTACAATAACAAATACAGTCTGGCCTAAAAGGTTAATGGTAGTCAAGATTACAATACAGTCTGGCCTAAAGTGTTAACGGTACAATCATTACTACAATAAACATATAGCCTGGCCTAAAGGGTTAATGGTAGTCATTATTACAATACAAACAGTGAAGGCATCATTTACAACATAGACCAGATGTGGCATACAAAGTTTAATGGTAGAGGCATAACCCAGTTATCCCACTATAACGATTTTTAAAAAGTACAAACAAATGCATGGGATTAGAAAAAAAGAAACATGACCCGGGCAAGAGTGGTTATAGGACACGAGAGGGAACACTGTAGTGGTTGTTCCATATTCAGGACGCTTTAACCACTTTTGGTCATATCGCGTCAATGGAAGAAGGAAGGGACAGTGGAGCCATGTCCCCGGGGGTAACCCCCTACTCTTTGCGAAGAAGGACATGGGATCTTTATCCTGCGACCACACAGACATGGCCACAGCGGGGAGCGAACCACCGATCCACGTGCCGTTAGGCTCTCAGGTGGCCAGAGCACTCAAGGCGAGCGCTCTAACCCACTGAGCTATCGGGGCGGCCCCTTGACACGACAGGGATCTTCACAGTGGGGTGAGCCCATGACGGTGACGCCAGGCGTGTGTCTATTGGGATAGTGTCTGTAATAGGAGTGTCCAGGGGTAGCACTCACCTGGCCCAGGCTGCCAGACCAAATTTGTGAATGACGTGCACGAGGAACTCGTCGCTGTCCGTTAGGGCCGCGCAGGCCTGGGGGAAACAAGCAGAACCACACATCATTCCCACGCGCGGTCCACTCACATGATACATACATATGAAACTGCAAGGCTCAACATGGACTCTTTCATGGTACTGATACTAAACGTGACATACGTTCAAACCCATTGGTCTGTAGCAGGGGTTGCTTTGTGGTTTAGACGTGGAGGAGGCTCTCAATGTGCATAATCGAACGTCAGTATCCACCAGTGTATAATAGACCCCATGTAACACGTCAATATATAACAACCCGGCGGTCCAGCCGTCAGTATCCACCAGTGTATATTAGACCCCATGTAACACGTCAATATATAACAACCCGGCGGTCCAGCCGTCAGTATCCACCAGTGTATATTAGACCCCATGTAACACGTCAATATATAATAACCCGGCGGTCCAGCCGTCAGTATCCACCAGTGTATATTAGACCCCATGTAACACGTCAATATATAATAACCCGGCGGTCCAGTCGTAAGTATCCACCAGTGTATATTAGACCCCATGTAACACGTCAATATATAACAACCCGGCGGTCCAGCCGTCAGTATCCACCAGTGTTATCGATGGTCGGGGTCTTACCTGGAGCAGCAGGATGTCCTTGTCGTACATCTGGGTCCGGCACCTCACGTTGTGGTAGAAATAGATCTACAAATAACACATCACGAACACATCACCAACCAGACCTCTCTTCACGAGAAACGAAACAAACGATAAGGCCAATTGAAAACGAATAAACACAGCCAGTTACAAAGTGGGAGATCTGTGTATAATTAGTAAACAAACGTGACTAACATTCTTTGATACATGTAGCATAATATTCATCAATAATCATAGAAGTAGAGATTAAATTTCAGGCTGACACACAAAACTGAATCATGCAGACTTACAGCTAAAGATCCTATAAATTCTTGCGATAGAACCGCCAAACCCTAGAAATTTGGCTACTTATTTAAAGAGACGCTTTGGCGCGCACTGGCGGTTCCATAGAATACAGGCGGTTCTACGGGAAACCGTTGCGCATTACAACGCAACGACAGCTTAAAGCATATGACGTTCTTCCTCTGTTATGGCTAGCTTAGTCTTGCGCCAGATGGCCTCAGCATGGCGGAGGGTTGAGCGCGGCGCTGACCTGGTTGAGTAGCGAGTAACCGTTCCTCCGCCACATCCCGGCCTGGGTCTGTGCCACCAACACCTGGCAACGCAGCGACGGCTCGAGCAGCTGGGCGGTTGTCAGGCTTCCCTGGCAACGGCAACAACAAAAACACATTTAATGTCTCGTTCATTGTTTAAAAACATTCCACAATGCGTCCACGATTCTGCCATGATTTGTGGTTTGGGGAGAGACACTTTAAGCTATGAATGTCGTGTCGCCTCAATAAGGAGGAATAAAGGCAGGGCGGAGACATACCCCAGTGAGTAACCCAAAACTCTTTTCGAAGGAGTTGGAATCTTCACTCCGCACTAATATAGACACTGGCTCAGCTGGGCGCGAACCCCCGAACTCCCGAGCGATGGCTGGCCTGGCAGAGCATGCTCAACGAAGCCGGGCGCGCTAACCACCAGACCATTCGGGTGTCCCCATTCGAACAGAAGCCGTGTTTTCAACTGGATTAATCACATATCCGAGTAAGAGTGAGTGAGTGGGGTGAGGCATGGCGAAAACACAACATGACCGCTCAGCTACACTAATAAGTAATAATTAAAAGTACGCAGCCAGTATAAGCTATTGCCAACACACACACTGCATCAACCAGCCACGAGACACGTAGAGTAAACCCTATCCACATGCCAGTCACCGGGCTTTAACATATCCCCAGGTTGGGTATTTATCCTGGGAATATCAACCATTGTTTCGGCATAGCTCACGTATGACTCACGCCTAGCATTGGCTACAATAATCAATTTCTGTGGGCTGTAATATGGAATATGGACGGGGACTGACCATGCCGAGGCTGTAATATGGGAGATGGACGGGAACTGACCATGCCGAGGCTGTAATTTGGGAGATGGACGAGGACTGACCATGCCGAGGCTGTAATATGGGGGATGGACGGGGACTGACCATGCCGAGGCTGTAATATGGGGGATGGACGGGGACTGACCATGCCGAGGCTGTAATATGGGGGATGGACGGGGACTGACCATGCCGAGGCTGTAATATGGGAGATGGACGGGGACTGACCATGCCGAGGCTGTAATATGGGAGATGGACAGGGACTGACAATGCCGAGGCTGTAATATGGGAGATGGACTTGAACTGACCATGCTGAGGCTGTAATATGGGAGATGGACGGGGACTGACCATGCCGAGGCTGAAATATGGGAGATGGACAGGGACTGACCATGCCGAGGCTGTAATATGGCAGATGGACGGGGACTGACCATGCCGAGGCTGTAATATGGCAGATGGACGGGGACTGACCATGCCGAGGCTGTAATATGGGAGATGGACGGGGACCATGCCGAGGCTGTAATATGGCAGATGGACGGGGACTGACCATGCCGAGGCTGTAATATGGGAGATGGACGGGGACTGATCATGCCGAGGCTGTAATATGGCAGATGGACGGGGAATGACCATGCCGAGGCTGTAATATGGGAGATGGACGGGGACTGACCATGCCGAGGCTGTAATATGGCAGATGGACGGGGACTGACCATGCCGAGGCTGTAATATGGGAGATGGACGGGGACTGACCATGCCGAGGCTGTAATATGGCAGAAGGACGGGGACTGACCATGCCGAGGCTGTAATATGGGAGATGGACGGGGACTGACCATGCCGAGGCTGTAATATGGGAGATGGACGGGGACTGACCATGCCGAGGCTGTAATATGGGGGATAGACGGGGACTGACCATGCCGAGGCTGTAATATGGGAGATGGACGGGAACTGACCATGCCGAGGCTGTAATATGGGAGATGGACGGGGACTGACCATGCCGAGGCTGTAATATGGGGGATAGACGGGGACTGACCATGCCGAGGCTGTAATATGGGAGATAGACGGGGACTGACCATGCCGAGGCTGTAATATGGGAGATGGACGGGGACTGACCATGCCGAGGCTGTAATATGGGGGATAGACGGGGACTGACCATGCCGAGGCTGTAATATGGGAGATGGACGGGGACTGACCATGCCGAGGCTGTAATATGGGAGATGGACCGGGACTGACCATGCCGAGGCTGTAATATGGGAGATGGACGGGGACTGACCATGCCGAGGCTGTAATATGGCAGATGGACGGGGACTGACCATGCCGAGGCTGTAATATGGCAGATGGACGGGGACTGACCATGCCGAGGCTGTAATATGGGAGATGGACGCGGACTGACCATGCCGAGGCTGTAATATGGGGGATGGACGGGGACTGACCATGCCGAGGCTGTAATATGGGAGAGGGACAGGGACTGACCATGCCGAGGCTGTAATATGGCAGATGGACGGGGACTGACCATGCCGAGGCTTAAATATGGGAGATGGACGGGGACTGACCATGCCGAGGCTGTAATATGAGAGATGGACGGGGACTGACCATGCCGAGGCTGTGATATGGGGGATGGACGGGGACTGACCATGCCGAGGCTGTGATATGGGGGATGGACGGGGACTGACCATGCCGAGGCTGTAATATGAGAGATGGACGGGGACTGACCATGCCGAGGCTGTAATATGGGGGATGGACGGGGACTAACCATGCCGAGGCTGTAATATGGGAGATGGATGGGGACTGACCATGCCGAGGCTGTAATATGGGAGATGGACGGGGACTGACCATGCCGAGGCTGTAATATGGGGGATGGACGGGGACTGACCATGCCGAGGCTGTAATATGGGAGATGGACGGGGACTGACCATGCCGAGGCTGTAATATGGGGGATGGACGGGGACTGACCATGCCGAGGCTGTAATATGGGAGATGGACGGGGACCATGCCGAGGCTGTAATATGGCAGATGGACGGGGACTGACCATGCCGAGGCTGTAATATGGGAGATGGACGGGGACTGATCATGCCGAGGCTGTAATATGGCAGATGGACGGGGAATGACCATGCCGAGGCTGTAATATGGGAGATGGACGGGGACTGACCATGCCGAGGCTGTAATATGGGGGATGGACGGGGACTGACCATGCCGAGGCTGTAATATGGGAGATGGACAGGGACTGACCATGCCGAGGCTGTAATATGGCAGATGGACGGGGACTGACCATGCCGAGGCTGTAATATAGGAGATGGACGGGGACTGACCATGCCGAGGCTGTAATATGGGAGATGGACAGGGACTGACCATGCCGAGGCTGTAATATGGGAGATGGACGGGGACTGACCATGCCGAGGCTGTAATATGGGAGATGGTCCGGGACTGACCATGACGAGGCTGTAATATGGGAGATGGACGGGGACTGACCATGCCGAGGCTGTAATATGGGGGATGGACGGGGACTGACCATGCCGAGGCTGTAATATGGGAGATGGACAGGGACTGACCATGCCGAGGCTGTAATATGGCAGATGGACGGGGACTGACCATGCCGAGGCTGTAATATGGCAGATGGACGGGGACTGACCATGCCGAGGCTGTAATATAGGAGATGGACGGGGACTGACCATGCCGAGGCTGTAATATGGGAGATGGACAGGGACTGACCATGCCGAGGCTGTAATATGGGAGATGGACGGGGACTGACCATGCCGAGGCTGTAATATGGGAGATGGACGAGGACTGACCATGCCGAGGCTGTAATATGGCAGATGGACGGAGACTGACCATGCCGAGGCTGTAATATAGGAGATGGACGGGGACTGACCATGCCGAGGCTGTAATATGGGAGATGGACAGGGACTGACCATGCGGAGGCCGTAATATGGGAGATGGACGGGGACTGACCATGCCGAGGCTGTAATATGGGAGATGGACGGGGACTGACCATGCCGAGGCTGTAATATGGGAGATGGACGAGGACTGACCATGCCGAGGCTGTAATATAGGAGATGGACGGGGACTGACCATGCCGAGGCTGTAATATGGGAGATGGACCGGGACTGACCATGCCGAGGCTGTAATATGGGAGATGGACGGGGACTGACCATGCCGAGGCTGTAATATGGGAGATGGACCGGGACTGACCATGCCGAGGCTGTAATATGGGAGATGGACGGGGACTGACCATGCCGAGGCTGTAATATGGGAGATGGACGAGGACTGACCATGCCGAGGCTGTAATATGGGAGATGGACCGGGACTGACCATGCCGAGGCTGTAATATGGGAGATGGACGAGGACTGACCATGCCGAGGCTGTAATATGGGGGATGGACGGGGACTGACCATGCCGAGGCTGTAATATGGGAGATGGACCGGGACTGACCATGCCGAGGCTGTAATATGGGAGATGGACGGGGACTGACCATGCCGAGGCTGTAATATGGGAGATGGACGAGGACTGACCATGCCGAGGCTGTAATATAGGAGATGGACGGGGACTGACCATGCCGAGGCTGTAATATGGGGGATGGACGAGGACTGACCATGCCGAGGCTGTAATATGGGAGATGGACGAGGACTGACCATGCCGAGGCTGTAATATGGGGGATGGAAGGAGACTGACCATGCCGAGGCTGTAATATGGGGGATGGACGGGGACTGACCATGCCGAGGCTGTAATATGGGGGATGGACGGGGACTGACCATGCCGAGGCTGTAATATGGGGGATGGACGGGGTCTGACCATGCCGAGGCTGTAATATGGGAGATGGACAGGGACTGACCATGCCGAGGCTGTAATATGGGGGATGGACGGGGACTGACCATGCCGAGGCTGTAATATGGGAGATGGACGGGGACTGACCATGCCGAGGCTGTAATATGGGAGATGGACGGGGACTGACCATGCCGAGGCTGTAATATGGCAGATGGACGGGGACTGACCATGCCGAGGCTGTAATATGGGAGATGGACGGGGACTGACCATGCCGAGGCTGTAATATGGGGGATGGACGGGGACTGACCATGCCGAGGCTGTAATATGGGAGATGGACGGGGACTGACCATGCCGAGGCTGTAATATGGGAGATGGACGAGGACTGACCATGCCGAGGCTGTAATGTGGCAGATGGACGGAGACTGACCATGCCGAGGCTGTAATATAGGAGATGGACGGGGACTGACCATGCCGAGGCTGTAATATGGGAGATGGACAGGGACTGACCATGCCGAGGCCGTAATATGGGAGATGGACGGGGACTGACCATGCCGAGGCTGTAATATGGGAGATGGACGGGGACTGACCATGCCGAGGCTGTAATATGGGAGATGGACGAGGACTGACCATGCCGAGGCTGTAATATAGGAGATGGACGGGGACTGACCATGCCGAGGCTGTAATATGGGAGATGGACCGGGACTGACCATGCCGAGGCTGTAATATGGGAGATGGACCGGGACTGACCATGCCGAGGCTGTAATATGGGAGATGGACCGGGACTGACCATGCCGAGGCTGTAATATGGGAGATGGACGGGGACTGACCATGCCGAAGCTGTAATATGGGAGATGGACGGGGACTGACCATGCCGAGGCTGTAATATGGGGGATGGACGGGGACTGACCATGCCGAGGCCGTAATATGTGGGATGGACGGGGACTGACCATGCCGAGGCTGTAATATGGGGGATGGACGGGGACTGACCATGCCGAGGCTGTAATATGGGGGATGGACGGGGACTGACCATGCCGAGGTTGTAATATGGGAGATGGACGGGGACTGACCATGCCGAGGCTGTCATATGGAGGATGGACGGGGACTGACCATGCCGAGGCTGTAATATGGGGGATGGACGGGGACTGACCATGCCGAGGCTGTAATATGGGAGATGGACGAGGACTGACCATGCCGAGGCTGTAATATGAGAGATGGACGGGGACTGACCATGCCGAGGCTGTAATATGGGAGATGGACGGGGACTGACCATGCCGAGGCTGTAATATGGCAGATGGACGGGGACTGACCATGCCGAGGCTGTAATATGGCAGATGGACGGGGACTGACCATGCCGAGGCTGTAATATGGGGGATGGACGGGGACTGACCATGCCGAGGCTGTAATATGGGAGATGGGCGGGGACTGACCATGCCGAGGCTGTAATATGGGAGATGGACGAGGACTGACCATGCCGAGGCTGTAATATGGCAGATGGACGGAGACTGACCATGCCGAGGCTGTAATATAGGAGATGGACGGGGACTGACCATGCCGAGGCTGTAATATGGGAGATGGACAGGGACTGACCATGCCGAGGCCGTAATATGGGAGATGGACGGGGACTGACCATGCCGAGGCTGTAATATGGGAGATGGACGGGGACTGACCATGCCGAGGCTGTAATATGGGAGATGGACGAGGACTGACCATGCCGAGGTTGTAATATAGGAGATGGACGGGGACTGACCATGCCGAGGCTGTAATATGGGAGATGGACCGGGACTGACCATGCCGAGGCTGTAATATGGGAGATGGACCGGGACTGACCATGCCGAGGCTGTAATATGGGAGATGGACCGGGACTGACCATGCCGAGGCTGTAATATGGGAGATGGACGGGGACTGACCATGCCGAGGCTGTAATATGGGAGATGGACGAGGACTGACCATGCCGAGGCTGTAATATAGGAGATGGACGGGGACTGACCATGCCGAGGCTGTAATATGGGAGATGGACGGGGACTGACCATGCCGAGGCTGTAATATGGGAGATGGACGGGGACTGACCATGCCGAGGCTGTAATATGGGGGATGGACGAGGACTGACCATGCCGAGGCTGTAATATGGGAGATGGACGAGGACTGACCATGCCGAGGCTGTAATATGGGAGATGGACGGGGACTGACCATGCCGAGGCTGTAATATGGGGGATGGACGGGGACTGACCATGCCGAGGCTGTAATATGGGAGATGGACGGGGACTGACCATGCCGAGGCTGTAATATGGGAGATGGACGAGGACTGACCATGCCGAGGCTGTAATATAGGAGATGGACGGGGACTGACCATGCCGAGGCTGTAATATGGGAGATGGACGGGGACTGACCATGCCGAGGCTGTAATATGGAAGATGGACGGGGACTGACCATGCCGAGGCTGTAATATGGGGGATGGACGAGGACTGACCATGCCGAGGCTGTAATATGGGAGATGGACGAGGACTGACCATGCCGAGGCTGTAATATGGGGGATGGAAGGAGACTGACCATGCCGAGGCTGTAATATGGGGGATGGACGGGGACTGACCATGCCGAGGCTGTAATATGGGAGATGGACAGGGACTGACCATGCCGAGGCTGTAATATGGGGGATGGACGAGGACTGACCATGCCGAGGCTGTAATATAGGAGATGGACGGGGACTGACCATGCCGAGGCTGTAATATGGGGGATGGACGAGGACTGACCATGCCGAGGCTGTAATATAGGAGATGGACGGAGACTGACCATGCCGAGGCTGTAATATGGGAGATGGACGGGGACTGACCATGCCGAGGCTGTAATATGGGGGATGGACGGGGACTGACCATGCCGAGGCTGTAATATGGGAGATGGACGGGGACTGACCATGCCGAGGCTGTAATATGGGAGATGGACGGGGACTGACCATGCCGAGGCTGTAATATGGCAGATGGACGGGGACTGACCATGCCGGGGCTGTAATATGGGAGATGGACGGGGACTGACCATGCCGAGGCTGTAATATAGGAGATGGACGGGGACTGACCATGCCGAGGCTGTAATATGGGAGATGGACAGGGACTGACCATGCCGAGGCTGTAATATGGGAGATGGACGGGGACTGACCATGCCGAGGCTGTAATATGGGAGATGGACGGGGACTGACCATGCCGAGGCTGTAATATAGGAGATGGACGGGGACTGACCATGCCGAGGCTGTAATATGGGAGATGGACGGGGACTGACCATGCCGAGGCTGTAATATGGGAGATGGACGAGGACTGACCATGCCGAGGCTGTAATATGGGGGATGGACGGGGACTGACCATGCCGAGGCTGTAATATGGGAGATGGACGGGGACTGACCATGCCGAGGCTGTAATATGGGAGATGGACGAGGACTGACCATGCCGAGGCTGTAATATGGGGGATGGACGGGGACTGACCATGCCGAGGCCGTAATATGGGAGATGGACGGGGACTGACCATGCCGAGGCTGTAATATGGGAGATGGACGAGGACTGACCATGCCGAGGCTGTAATATGGGGGATGGACGGGGACTGACCATGCCGAGGCTGTAATATGGGAGATGGACGGAGACTGACCATGCCGAGGCTGTAATATGAGAGATGGACGGGGACTGACCATGCCGAGGCTGTAATATGGGAGATGGACGGGGACTGACCATGCCGAGGCTGTAATATGGGGGATGGACGGGGACTGACCATGCCGAGGCTGTAATATAGGAGATGGACGGGGACTGACCATGCCGAGGCTGTAATATGGGAGATGGACGAGGACTGACCATGCCGAGGCTGTAATATGGGGGATGGACCGGGACTGACCATGCCGAGGCTGTAATATGGGAGATGGACGAGGACTGACCATGCCGAGGCTGTAATATGGGGGATGGACGGGGACTGACCATGCCGAGGCTGTAATATGGGAGATGGACGGGGACTGACCATGCCGAGGCTGTAATATGGGAGATGGACGGGGACTGACCATGCCGAGGCTGTAATATAGGAGATGGACGGGGACTGACCATGCCGAGGCTGTAATATGGGAGATGGACGGGGACTGACCATGCCGAGGCTGTAATATGGGAGATGGACGAGGACTGACCATGCCGAGGCTGTAATATGGGGGATGGACGGGGACTGACCATGCCGAGGCTGTAATATGGGAGATGGACGGGGACTGACCATGCCGAGGCTGTAATATGGGAGATGGACGAGGACTGACCATGCCGAGGCTGTAATATGGGGGATGGACGGGGACTGACCATGCCGAGGCTGTAATATGGGAGATGGACGGGGACTGACCATGCCGAGGCTGTAATATGAGAGATGGACGGGGACTGACCATGCCGAGGCTGTAATATGGGAGATGGACAGGGACTGACCATGCCGAGGCTGTAATATGGGGGATGGACGGGGACTGACCATGCCGAGGCTGTAATATAGGAGATGGACGGGGACTGACCATGCCGAGGCTGTAATATGGGAGATGGACGAGGACTGACCATGCCGAGGCTGTAATATGGGGGATGGACGGGGACTGACCATGCCGAGGCTGTAATATGGGAGATGGACGAGGACTGACCATGCCGAGGCTGTAATATGGGGGATGGACGGGGACTGACCATGCCGAGGCTGTAATATGGGAGATGGACGGGGACTGACCATGCCGAGGCTGTAATATGAGAGATGGACGGGGACTGACCATGCCGAGGCTGTAATATGGGAGATGGACAGGGACTGACCATGCCGAGGCTGTAATATGGGGGATGGACGGGGACTGACCATGCCGAGGCTGTAATATGGGAGATGGACGGGGACTGACCATGCCGAGGCTGTAATATGGGAGATGGACGAGGACTGACCATGCCGAGGCTGTAATATGGGGGATGGACGGGGACTGACCATGCCGAGGCTGTAATATGGGAGATGGACGGGGACTGACCATGCCGAGGCTGTAATATGAGAGATGGACGGGGACTGACCATGCCGAGGCTGTAATATGGGAGATGGACAGGGACTGACCATGCCGAGGCTGTAATATGGGGGATGGACGGGGACTGACCATGCCGAGGCTGTAATATGAGAGATGGACGGGGACTGACCATGCCGAGGCTGTAATATGGGAGATGGACGAGGACTGACCATGCCGAGGCTGTAATATGGGAGATGGACGGGGACTGACCATGCCGAGGCTGTAATATGGGAGATGGACGGGGACTGACCATGCCGAGGCTGTAATATGGGAGATGGACGGGGACTGACCATGCCGAGGCTGTAATATGGGGGATGGACGGGGACTGACCATGCCGAGGCTGTAATATGGGAGATGGGCGGGGACTGACCATGCCGAGGCTGTAATATGGGAGATGGACGAGGACTGACCATGCCGAGGCTGTAATATGGCAGATGGACGGAGACTGACCATGCCGAGGCTGTAATATAGGAGATGGACGGGGACTGACCATGCCGAGGCTGTAATATGGGAGATGGACAGGGACTGACCATGCCGAGGCCGTAATATGGGAGATGGACGGGGACTGACCATGCCGAGGCTGTAATATGGGAGATGGACGGGGACTGACCATGCCGAGGCTGTATTATGGGAGATGGACGAGGACTGACCATGCCGAGGTTGTAATATAGGAGATGGACGGGGACTGACCATGCCGAGGCTGTAATATGGGAGATGGACCGGGACTGACCATGCCGAGGCTGTAATATGGGAGATGGACCGGGACTGACCATGCCGAGGCTGTAATATGGGAGATGGACCGGGACTGACCATGCCGAGGCTGTAATATGGGAGATGGACGGGGACTGACCATGCCGAGGCTGTAATATGGGAGATGGACGAGGACTGACCATGCCGAGGCTGTAATATAGGAGATGGACGGGGACTGACCATGCCGAGGCTGTAATATGGGAGATGGACGGGGACTGACCATGCCGAGGCTGTAATATGGGAGATGGACGGGGACTGACCATGCCGAGGCTGTAATATGGGAGATGGACGAGGACTGACCATGCCGAGGCTGTAATATAGGAGATGGACGGGGACTGACCATGCCGAGGCTGTAATATGGGAGATGGACGGGGACTGACCATGCCGAGGCTGTAATATGGAAGATGGACGGGGACTGACCATGCCGAGGCTGTAATATGGGGGATGGACGAGGACTGACCATGCCGAGGCTGTAATATGGGAGATGGACGAGGACTGACCATGCCGAGGCTGTAATATGGGGGATGGAAGGAGACTGACCATGCCGAGGCTGTAATATGGGGGATGGACGGGGACTGACCATGCCGAGGCTGTAATATGGGAGATGGACAGGGACTGACCATGCCGAGGCTGTAATATGGGGGATGGACGAGGACTGACCATGCCGAGGCTGTAATATAGGAGATGGACGGGGACTGACCATGCCGAGGCTGTAATATGGGGGATGGACGAGGACTGACCATGCCGAGGCTGTAATATAGGAGATGGACGGAGACTGACCATGCCGAGGCTGTAATATGGGAGATGGACGGGGACTGACCATGCCGAGGCTGTAATATGGGGGATGGACGGGGACTGACCATGCCGAGGCTGTAATATGGGAGATGGACGGGGACTGACCATGCCGAGGCTGTAATATGGGAGATGGACGGGGACTGACCATGCCGAGGCTGTAATATGGCAGATGGACGGGGACTGACCATGCCGAGGCTGTAATATGGGAGATGGACGGGGACTGACCATGCCGAGGCTGTAATATAGGAGATGGACGGGGACTGACCATGCCGAGGCTGTAATATGGGAGATGGACAGGGACTGACCATGCCGAGGCTGTAATATGGGAGATGGACGGGGACTGACCATGCCGAGGCTGTAATATGGGAGATGGACGGGGACTGACCATGCCGAGGCTGTAATATAGGAGATGGACGGGGACTGACCATGCCGAGGCTGTAATATTGGAGATGGACGGGGACTGACCATGAAGAGGCTGTAATATGGGAGATGGACGAGGACTGACCATGCCGAGGCTGTAATATGGGGGATGGACGGGGACTGACCATGCCGAGGCTGTAATATGGGAGATGGACGGGGACTGACCATGCCGAGGCTGTAATATGGGAGATGGACGAGGACTGACCATGCCGAGGCTGTAATATGGGGGATGGACGGGGACTGACCATGCCGAGGCTGTAATATGGGAGATGGACGGGGACTGACCATGCCGAGGCTGTAATATGGGAGATGGACGAGGACTGACCATGCCGAGGCTGTAATATGGGGGATGGACGGGGACTGACCATGCCGAGGCTGTAATATGGGAGATGGACGGAGACTGACCATGCCGAGGCTGTAATATGAGAGATGGACGGGGACTGACCATGCCGAGGCTGTAATATGGGAGATGGACAGGGACTGACCATGCCGAGGCTGTAATATGGGGGATGGACGGGGACTGACCATGCCGAGGCTGTAATATAGGAGATGGACGGGGACTGACCATGCCGAGGCTGTAATATGGGAGATGGACGAGGACTGACCATGCCGAGGCTGTAATATGGGGGATGGACGGGGACTGACCATGCCGAGGCTGTAATATGGGAGATGGACGAGGACTGACCATGCCGAGGCTGTAATATGGGGGATGGACGGGGACTGACCATGCCGAGGCTGTAATATGGGAGATGGACGGGGACTGACCATGCCGAGGCTGTAATATGGGAGATGGACGGGGACTGACCATGCCGAGGCTGTAATATAGGAGATGGACGGGGACTGACCATGCCGAGGCTGTAATATGGGAGATGGACGGGGACTGACCATGCCGAGGCTGTAATATGGGAGATGGACGAGGACTGACAATGCCGAGGCTGTAATATGGGGGATGGACGGGGACTGACCATGCCGAGGCTGTAATATGGGAGATGGACGGGGACTGACCATGCCGAGGCTGTAATATGGGAGATGGACGAGGACTGACCATGCCGAGGCTGTAATATGGGGGATGGACGGGGACTGACCATGCCGAGGCTGTAATATGGGAGATGGACGGGGACTGACCATGCCGAGGCTGTAATATGAGAGATGGACGGGGACTGACCATGCCGAGGCTGTAATATGGGAGATGGACAGGGACTGACCATGCCGAGGCTGTAATATGGGGGATGGACGGGGACTGACCATGCCGAGGCTGTAATATGGGAGATGGACGGGGACTGACCATGCCGAGGCTGTAATATGGGAGATGGACGAGGACTGACCATGCCGAGGCTGTAATATGGGAGATGGACGAGGACTGACCATGCCGAGGCTGTAATATGGGGGATGGACGGGGACTGACCATGCCGAGGCTGTAATATGGGAGATGGACGGGGACTGACCATGCCGAGGCTGTAATATGAGAGATGGACGGGGACTGACCATGCCGAGGCTGTAATATGGGAGATGGACAGGGACTGACCATGCCGAGGCTGTAATATGGGGGATGGACGGGGACTGACCATGCCGAGGCTGTAATATGGGAGATGGACGGGGACTGACCATGCCGAGGCTGTAATATGGGAGATGGACGAGGACTGACCATGCCGAGGCTGTAATATGGGGGATGGACGGGGACTGACCATGCCGAGGCTGTAATATGGGAGATGGACGGGGACTGACCATGCCGAGGCTGTAATATGAGAGATGGACGGGGACTGACCATGCCGAGGCTGTAATATGGGAGATGGATGGGGACTGACCATGCCGAGGCTGTAATATGGGGGATGGACGGGGACTGACCATGCCGAGGCTGTAATATGAGAGATGGACGGGGACTGACCATGCCGAGGCTGTAATATGGGAGATGGACAGGGACTGACCATGCCGAGGCTGTAATATGGGAGATGGACCGGGACTGACCATGCCGAGGCTGTAATATGGGAGATGGACGAGGACTGACCATGCCGAGGCTGTAATATGGGAGATGGACGGGGACTGACCATGCCGAGGCTGTAATATGGGGGATGGACGAGGACTGACCATGCCGAGGCTGTAATATAGGAGATGGACGGAGACTGACCATGCCGAGGCTGTAATATGGGGGATGGACGGGGACTGACCATGCCGAGGCTGTAATATGGGGGATGGACGAGGACTGACCATGCCGAGGCTGTAATATGGGAGATGGACGAGGACTGACCATGCCGAGGCTGTAATATGGGAGATGGACGAGGACTGACCATGCCGAGGCTGTAATATGGGGGATGGACGGGGACTGACCATGCCGAGGCTGTAATATGGGGGATGGACGGGGACTGACCATGCCGAGGCTGTAATATGGGGGATGGACGGGGACTGACCATGCCGAGGCTGTAATATGGGAGATGGACGGGGACTGACCATGCCGAGGCTGTAATATGGGAGATGGACGGGGACTGACCATGCCGAGGCTGTAATATGGGAGATGGACGAGGACTGACCATGCCGAGGCTGTAATATGGGAGATGGACGAGGACTGACCATGCCGAGGCTGTAATATGGGGGATGGACGGGGACTGACTATGCCGAGGCTGTAATATGGGGGATGGACGGGGACTGACCATGCCGAGGCTGTAATATGGGGGATGGACAGGGACTGACCATGCCGAGGCTGTAATATGGGGGATGGACGGGGACTGACCATGCCGAGGCTGTAATATGGGGGATGGACGGGGACTGACCATGCCGAGGCTGTGATATGGGAGATGGACGGGGACTGACCATGCCGAGGCTGTAATATGGGGGATGGACGGGGACTGACCATGCCGAGGCTGTAATATGGGGGATGGACGGGGACTGACCATGCCGAGGCTGTAATATGGGGGATGGACGGGGACTGACCATGCCGAGGCTGTAATATGGGGGATGGACGGGGACTGACCATGCCGAGGCTGTAATATGGGGGATGGACGGGGACTGACCATGCCGAGGCTGTAATATGGGGGATGGACGGGGACTGACCATGCCGAGGCTGTAATATGGGGGATGGACGGGGACTGACCATGCCGAGGCTGTAATATGGGGGATGGACGGGGACTGACCATGCCGAGGCTGTAATATGGGAGATGGACGGGGACTGACCATGCCGAGGCTGTAATATGGGAGATGGACGGGGACTGACCATGCCGAGGCTGTAATATGGGGGATGGACGGGGACTGACCATGCCGAGGCTGTAATATGGGGGATGGACGGGGACTGACCATGCCGAGGCTGTAATATGGGAGATGGACAGGGACTGACCATGCCGAGGCTGTAATATGGGGGATGGACGGGGACTGACCATGCCGAGGCTGTAATATGGGAGATGGACGGGGACTGACCATGCCGAGGCTGCAATATGGAAGATGGACAGGGACTGACCATGCCGAGGCTGTAATATGAGAGATGGACGGGGACTGACCATGCCGAGGCTGTAATATGGGGGATGGACAGGGACTGACCATGCCGAGGCTGTAATATGGGGGATGGACGGGGACTGACCATGCCGAGGCTGTAATATGGGGGATGGACGGGGACTGACCATGCCGAGGCTGTGATATGGGGGATGGACGGGGACTGACCATGCCGAGGCTGTAATATGGGGGATGGACGGGGACTGACCATGCCGAGGCTGTAATATGAGAGATGGACGGGGACTGACCATGCCGAGGCTGTGATATGGGGGATGAACAGGGACTGACCATGCCGAGGCTGTAATATGGGGGATGGACGGGGACTGACCATGCCGAGGCTGTAATATGAGAGATGGACGGGGACTGACCATGCCGAGGCTGTAATATGGGGGATGGACAGGGACTGACCATGCCGAGGCTGTAATATGGGGGATGGACGGGGACTGACCATGCCGAGGCTGTAATATGGGGGATGGACGGGGACTGACCATGCCGAGGCTGTAATATGGGAGATGGACAGGGACTGACCATGCCGAGGCTGTAATATGGGGGATGGACGGGGACTGACCATGCCGAGGCTGTGATATGGGGGATGGACGGGGACTGACCATGCCGAGGCTGTAATATGGGAGATGGACGGGGACTGACCATGCCGAGGCTGTAATATGGGAGATGGACGGGGACTGACCATGCCGAGGCTGTAATATAGGAGATGGACGGGGACTGACCATGCCGAGGCTGTAATATTGGAGATGGACGGGGACTGACCATGAAGAGGCTGTAATATGGGAGATGGACGAGGACTGACCATGCCGAGGCTGTAATATGGGGGATGGACGGGGACTGACCATGCCGAGGCTGTAATATGGGAGATGGACGGGGACTGACCATGCCGAGGCTGTAATATGGGAGATGGACGAGGACTGACCATGCCGAGGCTGTAATATGGGGGATGGACGGGGACTGACCATGCCGAGGCTGTAATATGGGAGATGGACGGGGACTGACCATGCCGAGGCTGTAATATGGGAGATGGACGAGGACTGACCATGCCGAGGCTGTAATATGGGGGATGGACGGGGACTGACCATGCCGAGGCTGTAATATGGGAGATGGACGGAGACTGACCATGCCGAGGCTGTAATATGAGAGATGGACGGGGACTGACCATGCCGAGGCTGTAATATGGGAGATGGACAGGGACTGACCATGCCGAGGCTGTAATATGGGGGATGGACGGGGACTGACCATGCCGAGGCTGTAATATAGGAGATGGACGGGGACTGACCATGCCGAGGCTGTAATATGGGAGATGGACGAGGACTGACCATGCCGAGGCTGTAATATGGGGGATGGACGGGGACTGACCATGCCGAGGCTGTAATATGGGAGATGGACGAGGACTGACCATGCCGAGGCTGTAATATGGGGGATGGACGGGGACTGACCATGCCGAGGCTGTAATATGGGAGATGGACGGGGATTGACCATGCCGAGGCTGTAATATGGGAGATGGACGGGGACTGACCATGCCGAGGCTGTAATATAGGAGATGGACGGGGACTGACCATGCCGAGGCTGTAATATGGGAGATGGACGGGGACTGACCATGCCGAGGCTGTAATATGGGAGATGGACGAGGACTGACAATGCCGAGGCTGTAATATGGGGGATGGACGGGGACTGACCATGCCGAGGCTGTAATATGGGAGATGGACGGGGACTGACCATGCCGAGGCTGTAATATGGGAGATGGACGAGGACTGACCATGCCGAGGCTGTAATATGGGGGATGGACGGGGACTGACCATGCCGAGGCTGTAATATGGGAGATGGACGGGGACTGACCATGCCGAGGCTGTAATATGAGAGATGGACGGGGACTGACCATGCCGAGGCTGTAATATGGGAGATGGACAGGGACTGACCATGCCGAGGCTGTAATATGGGGGATGGACGGGGACTGACCATGCCGAGGCTGTAATATGGGAGATGGACGGGGACTGACCATGCCGAGGCTGTAATATGGGAGATGGACGAGGACTGACCATGCCGAGGCTGTAATATGGGAGATGGACGAGGACTGACCATGCCGAGGCTGTAATATGGGGGATGGACGGGGACTGACCATGCCGAGGCTGTAATATGGGAGATGGACGGGGACTGACCATGCCGAGGCTGTAATATGAGAGATGGACGGGGACTGACCATGCCGAGGCTGTAATATGGGAGATGGACAGGGACTGACCATGCCGAGGCTGTAATATGGGGGATGGACGGGGACTGACCATGCCGAGGCTGTAATATGGGAGATGGACGGGGACTGACCATGCCGAGGCTGTAATATGGGAGATGGACGAGGACTGACCATGCCGAGGCTGTAATATGGGGGATGGACGGGGACTGACCATGCCGAGGCTGTAATATGGGAGATGGACGGGGACTGACCATGCCGAGGCTGTAATATGAGAGATGGACGGGGACTGACCATGCCGAGGCTGTAATATGGGAGATGGATGGGGACTGACCATGCCGAGGCTGTAATATGGGGGATGGACGGGGACTGACCATGCCGAGGCTGTAATATGAGAGATGGACGGGGACTGACCATGCCGAGGCTGTAATATGGGAGATGGACAGGGACTGACCATGCCGAGGCTGTAATATGGGAGATGGACCGGGACTGACCATGCCGAGGCTGTAATATGGGAGATGGACGAGGACTGACCATGCCGAGGCTGTAATATGGGAGATGGACGGGGACTGACCATGCCGAGGCTGTAATATGGGGGATGGACGAGGACTGACCATGCCGAGGCTGTAATATAGGAGATGGACGGAGACTGACCATGCCGAGGCTGTAATATGGGGGATGGACGGGGACTGACCATGCCGAGGCTGTAATATGGGGGATGGACGAGGACTGACCATGCCGAGGCTGTAATATGGGAGATGGACGAGGACTGACCATGCCGAGGCTGTAATATGGGAGATGGACGAGGACTGACCATGCCGAGGCTGTAATATGGGGGATGGACGGGGACTGACCATGCCGAGGCTGTAATATGGGGGATGGACGGGGACTGACCATGCCGAGGCTGTAATATGGGGGATGGACGGGGACTGACCATGCCGAGGCTGTAATATGGGAGATGGACGGGGACTGACCATGCCGAGGCTGTAATATGGGAGATGGACGGGGACTGACCATGCCGAGGCTGTAATATGGGAGATGGACGAGGACTGACCATGCCGAGGCTGTAATATGGGAGATGGACGAGGACTGACCATGCCGAGGCTGTAATATGGGGGATGGACGGGGACTGACTATGCCGAGGCTGTAATATGGGGGATGGACGGGGACTGACCATGCCGAGGCTGTAATATGGGGGATGGACAGGGACTGACCATGCCGAGGCTGTAATATGGGGGATGGACGGGGACTGACCATGCCGAGGCTGTAATATGGGGGATGGACGGGGACTGACCATGCCGAGGCTGTGATATGGGAGATGGACGGGGACTGACCATGCCGAGGCTGTAATATGGGGGATGGACGGGGACTGACCATGCCGAGGCTGTAATATGGGGGATGGACGGGGACTGACCATGCCGAGGCTGTAATATGGGGGATGGACGGGGACTGACCATGCCGAGGCTGTAATATGGGGGATGGACGGGGACTGACCATGCCGAGGCTGTAATATGGGGGATGGACGGGGACTGACCATGCCGAGGCTGTAATATGGGGGATGGACGGGGACTGACCATGCCGAGGCTGTAATATGGGGGATGGACGGGGACTGACCATGCCGAGGCTGTAATATGGGGGATGGACGGGGACTGACCATGCCGAGGCTGTAATATGGGAGATGGACGGGGACTGACCATGCCGAGGCTGTAATATGGGAGATGGACGGGGACTGACCATGCCGAGGCTGTAATATGGGAGATGGACGAGGACTGACCATGCCGAGGCTGTAATATGGGAGATGGACGAGGACTGACCATGCCGAGGCTGTAATATGGGATATGGACGGGGACTGACCATGCCGAGGCTGTAATATGGGGGATGGACGGGGACTGACCATGCCGAGGCTGTAATATGGGAGATGGACAGGGACTGACCATGCCGAGGCTGTAATATGGGGGATGGACGGGGACTGACCATGCCGAGGCTGTAATATGGGAGATGGACGGGGACTGACCATGCCGAGGCTGTGATATGGGGGATGGACGGGGACTGACCATGCCGAGACTGTAATATGGGGGATGGACGGGGACTGACCATGCCGAGGCTGTAATATGAGAGATGGACGGGGACTGACCATGCCGAGGCTGTAATATGGGAGATGGACGGGGACTGACCATGCCGAGGCTGTAATATGGGAGATGGACAGGGACTGACCATGCCGAGGCTGTAATATGAGAGATGGACGGGGACTGACCATGCCAAGGCTGTAATATGGGAGATGGACAGGGACTGACCATGCCGAGGCTGTAATATGGGAGATGGACGGGGACTGACCATGCCGAGGCTGTAATATAGGAGATGGACGGGGACTGACCATGCCGAGGCTGTAATATGGGAGATGGACAGGGACTGACCATGCCGAGGCTGTAATATGGGAGATGGACGGGGACTGACCATGCCGAGGCTGTAATATGGGAGATGGACGGGGACTGACCATGCCGAGGCTGTAATATAGGAGATGGACGGGGACTGACCATGCCGAGGCTGTAATATGGGAGATGGACGGGGACTGACCATGCCGAGGCTGTAATATGGGAGATGGACGAGGACTGACCATGCCGAGGCTGTAATATGGGGGATGGACGGGGACTGACCATGCCGAGGCTGTAATATGGGAGATGGACGGGGACTGACCATGCCGAGGCTGTAATATGGGAGATGGACGAGGACTGACCATGCCGAGGCTGTAATATGGGGGATGGACGGGGACTGACCATGCCGAGGCTGTAATATGGGAGATGGACGGGGACTGACCATGCCGAGGCTGTAATATGGGAGATGGACGAGGACTGACCATGCCGAGGCTGTAATATGGGGGATGGACGGGGACTGACCATGCCGAGGCTGTAATATGGGAGATGGACGGAGACTGACCATGCCGAGGCTGTAATATGAGAGATGGACGGGGACTGACCATGCCGAGGCTGTAATATGGGAGATGGACAGGGACTGACCATGCCGAGGCTGTAATATGGGGGATGGACGGGGACTGACCATGCCGAGGCTGTAATATAGGAGATGGACGGGGACTGACCATGCCGAGGCTGTAATATGGGAGATGGACGAGGACTGACCATGCCGAGGCTGTAATATGGGGGATGGACGGGGACTGACCATACCGAGGCTGTAATATGGGAGATGGACGAGGACTGACCATGCCGAGGCTGTAATATGGGGGATGGACGGGGACTGACCATGCCGAGGCTGTAATATGGGAGATGGACGGGGACTGACCATGCCGAGGCTGTAATATGGGAGATGGACGGGGACTGACCATGCCGAGGCTGTAATATAGGAGATGGACGGGGACTGACCATGCCGAGGCTGTAATATGGGAGATGGACGGGGACTGACCATGCCGAGGCTGTAATATGGGAGATGGACGAGGACTGACCATGCCGAGGCTGTAATATGGGGGATGGACGGGGACTGACCATGCCGAGGCTGTAATATGGGATATGGACGGGGACTGACCATGCCGAGGCTGTAATATGGGAGATGGACGAGGACTGACCATGCCGAGGCTGTAATATGGGGGATGGACGGGGACTGACCATGCCGAGGCTGTAATATGGGAGATGGACGGGGACTGACCATGCCGAGGCTGTAATATGAGAGATGGACGGGGACTGACCATGCCGAGGCTGTAATATGGGAGATGGACAGGGACTGACCATGCCGAGGCTGTAATATGGGGGATGGACGGGGACTGACCATGCCGAGGCAGTAATATGGGAGATGGACGGGGACTGACCATGCCGAGGCTGTAATATGGGAGATGGACGAGGACTGACCATGCCGAGGCTGTAATATGGGAGATGGACGAGGACTGACCATGCCGAGGCTGTAATATGGGGGATGGACGGGGACTGACCATGCCGAGGCTGTAATATGGGAGATGGACGGGGACTGACCATGCCGAGGCTGTAATATGAGAGATGGACGGGGACTGACCATGCCGAGGCTGTAATATGGGAGATGGACAGGGACTGACCATGCCGAGGCTGTAATATGGGGGATGGACGGGGACTGACCATGCCGAGGCTGTAATATGGGAGATGGACGGGGACTGACCATGCCGAGGCTGTAATATGGGAGATGGACGAGGACTGACCATGCCGAGGCTGTAATATGGGGGATGGACGGGGACTGACCATGCCGAGGCTGTAATATGGGAGATGGACGGGGACTGACCATGCCGAGGCTGTAATATGAGAGATGGACGGGGACTGACCATGCCGAGGCTGTAATATGGGAGATGGATGGGGACTGACCATGCCGAGGCTGTAATATGGGGGATGGACGGGGACTGACCATGCCGAGGCTGTAATATGAGAGATGGACGGGGACTGACCATGCCGAGGCTGTAATATGGGAGATGGACAGGGACTGACCATGCCGAGGCTGTAATATGGGAGATGGACCGGGACTGACCATGCCGAGGCTGTAATATGGGAGATGGACGAGGACTGACCATGCCGAGGCTGTAATATGGGAGATGGACGGGGACTGACCATGCCGAGGCTGTAATATGGGGGATGGACGAGGACTGACCATGCCGAGGCTGTAATATAGGAGATGGACGGAGACTGACCATGCCGAGGCTGTAATATGGGGGATGGACGGGGACTGACCATGCCGAGGCTGTAATATGGGGGATGGACGAGGACTGACCATGCCGAGGCTGTAATATGGGAGATGGACGAGGACTGACCATGCCGAGGCTGTAATATGGGAGATGGACGAGGACTGACCATGCCGAGGCTGTAATATGGGGGATGGACGGGGACTGACCATGCCGAGGCTGTAATATGGGGGATGGACGGGGACTGACCATGCCGAGGCTGTAATATGGGGGATGGACGGGGACTGACCATGCCGAGGCTGTAATATGGGAGATGGACGGGGACTGACCATGCCGAGGCTGTAATATGGGAGATGGACGGGGACTGACCATGCCGAGGCTGTAATATGGGAGATGGACGAGGACTGACCATGCCGAGGCTGTAATATGGGAGATGGACGAGGACTGACCATGCCGAGGCTGTAATATGGGGGATGGACGGGGACTGACTATGCCGAGGCTGTAATATGGGGGATGGACGGGGACTGACCATGCCGAGGCTGTAATATGGGGGATGGACAGGGACTGACCATGCCGAGGCTGTAATATGGGGGATGGACGGGGACTGACCATGCCGAGGCTGTAATATGGGGGATGGACGGGGACTGACCATGCCGAGGCTGTGATATGGGAGATGGACGGGGACTGACCATGCCGAGGCTGTAATATGGGGGATGGACGGGGACTGACCATGCCGAGGCTGTAATATGGGGGATGGACGGGGACTGACCATGCCGAGGCTGTAATATGGGGGATGGACGGGGACTGACCATGCCGAGGCTGTAATATGGGGGATGGACGGGGACTGACCATGCCGAGGCTGTAATATGGGGGATGGACGGGGACTGACCATGCCGAGGCTGTAATATGGGGGATGGACGGGGACTGACCATGCCGAGGCTGTAATATGGGGGATGGACGGGGACTGACCATGCCGAGGCTGTAATATGGGGGATGGACGGGGACTGACCATGCCGAGGCTGTAATATGGGAGATGGACGGGGACTGACCATGCCGAGGCTGTAATATGGGAGATGGACGGGGACTGACCATGCCGAGGCTGTAATATGGGAGATGGACGAGGACTGACCATGCCGAGGCTGTAATATGGGAGATGGACGAGGACTGACCATGCCGAGGCTGTAATATGGGGGATGGACGGGGACTGACCATGCCGAGGCTGTAATATGGGGGATGGACGGGGACTGACCATGCCGAGGCTGTAATATGGGAGATGGACAGGGACTGACCATGCCGAGGCTGTAATATGGGGGATGGACGGGGACTGACCATGCCGAGGCTGTAATATGGGAGATGGACGGGGACTGACCATGCCGAGGCTGCAATATGGAAGATGGACAGGGACTGACCATGCCGAGGCTGTAATATGAGAGATGGACGGGGACTGACCATGCCGAGGCTGTAATATGGGGGATGGACAGGGACTGACCATGCCGAGGCTGTAATATGGGGGATGGACGGGGACTGACCATGCCGAGGCTGTAATATGGGGGATGGACGGGGACTGACCATGCCGAGGCTGTGATATGGGGGATGGACGGGGACTGACCATGCCGAGGCTGTAATATGGGGGATGGACGGGGACTGACCATGCCGAGGCTGTAATATGAGAGATGGACGGGGACTGACCATGCCGAGGCTGTGATATGGGGGATGAACAGGGACTGACCATGCCGAGGCTGTAATATGGGGGATGGACGGGGACTGACCATGCCGAGGCTGTAATATGAGAGATGGACGGGGACTGACCATGCCGAGGCTGTAATATGGGGGATGGACAGGGACTGACCATGCCGAGGCTGTAATATGGGGGATGGACGGGGACTGACCATGCCGAGGCTGTAATATGGGGGATGGACGGGGGCTGACCATGCCGAGGCTGTAATATGGGAGATGGACAGGGACTGACCATGCCGAGGCTGTAATATGGGGGATGGACGGGGACTGACCATGCCGAGGCTGTGATATGGGGGATGGACGGGGACTGACCATGCCGAGGCTGTAATATGGGAGATGGACGGGGACTGACCATGCCGAGGCTGTAATATGGCAGATGGACGGGGACTGACCATGCCGAGGCTGTAATATGGGAGATGGACGGGGACTGACCATGCCGAGGCTGTAATATGGGAGATGGACAGGGACTGACCATGCCGAGGCTGTAATATGGGAGATGGACAGGGACTGACCATGCCGAGGCTGTAATATGAGAGATGGACAAGGACTGACCATACCGAGGCTGTAATATGGGGGATGGACGGGGACTGACCATGCCGAGGCTGTAATATGGGAGATGGACAGGGACTGACCATGCCGAGGCTGTAATATGAGAGATGGACGAGGACTGACCATGCCGAGGCTGTAATATGGGGGATGGACGGGGACTGACCATGCCGAGGCTGTAATATGGGAGATGGACGGGGACTGACCATGCCGAGGCTGTAATATGGGAGATGGACAGGGACTGACCATGCCGAGGCTGTAATATGAGAGATGGACGGGGACTGACCATGCCAAGGCTGTAATATGGGAGATGGACAGGGACTGACCATGCCGAGGCTGTAATATGAGAGATGGACGGGGACTGACCATGCCGAGGCTGTAATATGGGAGATGGACAGGGACTGACCATGCCGAGGCTGTAATATGGGAGATGGACAGGGACTGACCATGCCGAGGCTGTAATATGAGAGATGGACGGGGACTGACCATGCCGAGGCTGTAATATGGGAGATGGACAGGGACTGACCATGCCGAGGCTGTAATATGAGAGATGGACGGGGACTGACCATGCCGAGGCTGTAATATGGGAGATGGACAGGGACTGACCATGCCGAGGCTGTAATATGAGAGATGGACGGGGACTGACCATGCCGAGGCTGTAATATGGGGGATGGACGGGGACTGACCATGCCGAGGCTGTAATATGGGGGATGGACGGGGACTGACCATGCCGAGGCTGTAATATGGGAGATGGACGAGGACTGACCATGCCGAGGCTGTAATATGGGGGATGGACGGGGACTGACCATGCCGAGGCTGTAATATGGGAGATGGACGGGGACTGACCATGCCGAGGCTGTAATATGAGAGATGGACGGGGACTGACCATGCCGAGGCTGTAATATGGGAGATGGACAGGGACTGACCATGCCGAGGCTGTAATATGGGGGATGGACGGGGACTGACCATGCCGAGGCAGTAATATGGGAGATGGACGGGGACTGACCATGCCGAGGCTGTAATATGGGAGATGGACGAGGACTGACCATGCCGAGGCTGTAATATGGGAGATGGACGAGGACTGACCATGCCGAGGCTGTAATATGGGGGATGGACGGGGACTGACCATGCCGAGGCTGTAATATGGGAGATGGACGGGGACTGACCATGCCGAGGCTGTAATATGAGAGATGGACGGGGACTGACCATGCCGAGGCTGTAATATGGGAGATGGACAGGGACTGACCATGCCGAGGCTGTAATATGGGGGATGGACGGGGACTGACCATGCCGAGGCTGTAATATGGGAGATGGACGGGGACTGACCATGCCGAGGCTGTAATATGGGAGATGGACGAGGACTGACCATGCCGAGGCTGTAATATGGGGGATGGACGGGGACTGACCATGCCGAGGCTGTAATATGGGAGATGGACGGGGACTGACCATGCCGAGGCTGTAATATGAGAGATGGACGGGGACTGACCATGCCGAGGCTGTAATATGGGAGATGGATGGGGACTGACCATGCCGAGGCTGTAATATGGGGGATGGACGGGGACTGACCATGCCGAGGCTGTAATATGAGAGATGGACGGGGACTGACCATGCCGAGGCTGTAATATGGGAGATGGACAGGGACTGACCATGCCGAGGCTGTAATATGGGAGATGGACCGGGACTGACCATGCCGAGGCTGTAATATGGGAGATGGACGAGGACTGACCATGCCGAGGCTGTAATATGGGAGATGGACGGGGACTGACCATGCCGAGGCTGTAATATGGGGGATGGACGAGGACTGACCATGCCGAGGCTGTAATATAGGAGATGGACGGAGACTGACCATGCCGAGGCTGTAATATGGGGGATGGACGGGGACTGACCATGCCGAGGCTGTAATATGGGGGATGGACGAGGACTGACCATGCCGAGGCTGTAATATGGGAGATGGACGAGGACTGACCATGCCGAGGCTGTAATATGGGAGATGGACGAGGACTGACCATGCCGAGGCTGTAATATGGGGGATGGACGGGGACTGACCATGCCGAGGCTGTAATATGGGGGATGGACGGGGACTGACCATGCCGAGGCTGTAATATGGGGGATGGACGGGGACTGACCATGCCGAGGCTGTAATATGGGAGATGGACGGGGACTGACCATGCCGAGGCTGTAATATGGGAGATGGACGGGGACTGACCATGCCGAGGCTGTAATATGGGAGATGGACGAGGACTGACCATGCCGAGGCTGTAATATGGGAGATGGACGAGGACTGACCATGCCGAGGCTGTAATATGGGGGATGGACGGGGACTGACTATGCCGAGGCTGTAATATGGGGGATGGACGGGGACTGACCATGCCGAGGCTGTAATATGGGGGATGGACAGGGACTGACCATGCCGAGGCTGTAATATGGGGGATGGACGGGGACTGACCATGCCGAGGCTGTAATATGGGGGATGGACGGGGACTGACCATGCCGAGGCTGTGATATGGGAGATGGACGGGGACTGACCATGCCGAGGCTGTAATATGGGGGATGGACGGGGACTGACCATGCCGAGGCTGTAATATGGGGGATGGACGGGGACTGACCATGCCGAGGCTGTAATATGGGGGATGGACGGGGACTGACCATGCCGAGGCTGTAATATGGGGGATGGACGGGGACTGACCATGCCGAGGCTGTAATATGGGGGATGGACGGGGACTGACCATGCCGAGGCTGTAATATGGGGGATGGACGGGGACTGACCATGCCGAGGCTGTAATATGGGGGATGGACGGGGACTGACCATGCCGAGGCTGTAATATGGGGGATGGACGGGGACTGACCATGCCGAGGCTGTAATATGGGAGATGGACGGGGACTGACCATGCCGAGGCTGTAATATGGGAGATGGACGGGGACTGACCATGCCGAGGCTGTAATATGGGAGATGGACGAGGACTGACCATGCCGAGGCTGTAATATGGGAGATGGACGAGGACTGACCATGCCGAGGCTGTAATATGGGGGATGGACGGGGACTGACCATGCCGAGGCTGTAATATGGGGGATGGACGGGGACTGACCATGCCGAGGCTGTAATATGGGAGATGGACAGGGACTGACCATGCCGAGGCTGTAATATGGGGGATGGACGGGGACTGACCATGCCGAGGCTGTAATATGGGAGATGGACGGGGACTGACCATGCCGAGGCTGCAATATGGAAGATGGACAGGGACTGACCATGCCGAGGCTGTAATATGAGAGATGGACGGGGACTGACCATGCCGAGGCTGTAATATGGGGGATGGACAGGGACTGACCATGCCGAGGCTGTAATATGGGGGATGGACGGGGACTGACCATGCCGAGGCTGTAATATGGGGGATGGACGGGGACTGACCATGCCGAGGCTGTGATATGGGGGATGGACGGGGACTGACCATGCCGAGGCTGTAATATGGGGGATGGACGGGGACTGACCATGCCGAGGCTGTAATATGAGAGATGGACGGGGACTGACCATGCCGAGGCTGTGATATGGGGGATGAACAGGGACTGACCATGCCGAGGCTGTAATATGGGGGATGGACGGGGACTGACCATGCCGAGGCTGTAATATGAGAGATGGACGGGGACTGACCATGCCGAGGCTGTAATATGGGGGATGGACAGGGACTGACCATGCCGAGGCTGTAATATGGGGGATGGACGGGGACTGACCATGCCGAGGCTGTAATATGGGGGATGGACGGGGACTGACCATGCCGAGGCTGTAATATGGGAGATGGACAGGGACTGACCATGCCGAGGCTGTAATATGGGGGATGGACGGGGACTGACCATGCCGAGGCTGTGATATGGGGGATGGACGGGGACTGACCATGCCGAGGCTGTAATATGGGAGATGGACGGGGACTGACCATGCCGAGGCTGTAATATGGCAGATGGACGGGGACTGACCATGCCGAGGCTGTAATATGGGAGATGGACGGGGACTGACCATGCCGAGGCTGTAATATGGGAGATGGACAGGGACTGACCATGCCGAGGCTGTAATATGGGAGATGGACAGGGACTGACCATGCCGAGGCTGTAATATGAGAGATGGACAAGGACTGACCATACCGAGGCTGTAATATGGGGGATGGACGGGGACTGACCATGCCGAGGCTGTAATATGGGAGATGGACAGGGACTGACCATGCCGAGGCTGTAATATGAGAGATGGACGAGGACTGACCATGCCGAGGCTGTAATATGGGGGATGGACGGGGACTGACCATGCCGAGGCTGTAATATGGGAGATGGACGGGGACTGACCATGCCGAGGCTGTAATATGGGAGATGGACAGGGACTGACCATGCCGAGGCTGTAATATGAGAGATGGACGGGGACTGACCATGCCAAGGCTGTAATATGGGAGATGGACAGGGACTGACCATGCCGAGGCTGTAATATGAGAGATGGACGGGGACTGACCATGCCGAGGCTGTAATATGGGAGATGGACAGGGACTGACCATGCCGAGGCTGTAATATGGGAGATGGACAGGGACTGACCATGCCGAGGCTGTAATATGAGAGATGGACGGGGACTGACCATGCCGAGGCTGTAATATGGGAGATGGACAGGGACTGACCATGCCGAGGCTGTAATATGAGAGATGGACGGGGACTGACCATGCCGAGGCTGTAATATGGGAGATGGACAGGGACTGACCATGCCGAGGCTGTAATATGAGAGATGGACGGGGACTGACCATGCCGAGGCTGTAATATGGGGGATGGACGGGGACTGACCATGCCGAGGCTGTAATATGGGGGATGGACGGGGACTGACCATGCCGAGGCTGTAATATGGGAGATGGACAGGGACTGACCATGCCGAGGCTGTAATATGAGAGATGGACGGGGACTGACCATGCCGAGGCTGTAATATGGGGGATGGACAGGGACTGACCATGCCGAGGCTGTAATATGGGGGATGGACGGGGACTGACCATGCCGAGGCTGTGATATGGGGGATGGACGGGGACTGACCATGCCGAGGCTGTAATATGGGAGATGGACGGGGACTGACCATGCCGAGGCTGTAATATGGCAGATGGACGGGGACTGACCATGCCGAGGCTGTAATATGGGAGATGGACGGGGACTGACCATGCCGAGGCTGTAATATGGGAGATGGACAGGGACTGACCATGCCGAGGCTGTAATATGGGAGATGGACAGGGACTGACCATGCCGAGGCTGTAATATGAGAGATGGACAAGGACTGACCATGCCGAGGCTGTAATATGGGGGATGGACGGGGACTGACCATGCCGAGGCTGTAATATGGGAGATGGACAGGGACTGACCATGCCGAGGCTGTAATATGAGAGATGGACGAGGACTGACCATGCCGAGGCTGTAATATGGGGGATGGACGGGGACTGACCATGCCGAGGCTGTAATATGGGAGATGGACGGGGACTGACCATGCCGAGGCTGTAATATGGGAGATGGACAGGGACTGACCATGCCGAGGCTGTAATATGAGAGATGGACGGGGACTGACCATGCCAAGGCTGTAATATGGGAGATGGACAGGGACTGACCATGCCGAGGCTGTAATATGAGAGATGGACGGGGACTGACCATGCCGAGGCTGTAATATGGGAGATGGACAGGGACTGACCATGCCGAGGCTGTAATATGGGAGATGGACAGGGACTGACCATGCCGAGGCTGTAATATGAGAGATGGACGGGGACTGACCATGCCGAGGCTGTAATATGGGGGATGGACGGGGACTGACCATGCCGAGGCTGTAATATGGGAGATGGACAGGGACTGACCATGCCGAGGCTGTAATATGGGGGATGGACGAGGACTGACCATGCCGAGGCTGTAATATAGGAGATGGACGGGGACTGACCATGCCGAGGCTGCAATATGGGGGATGGACGAGGACTGACCATGCCGAGGCTGTAATATAGGAGATGGACGGAGACTGACCATGCCGAGGCTGTAATATGGGAGATGGACGGGGACTGACCATGCCGAGGCTGTAATATGGGGGATGGACGGGGACTGACCATGCCGAGGCTGTAATATGGGAGATGGACGGGGACTGACCATGCCGAGGCTGTAATATGGGAGATGGACGGGGACTGACCATGCCGAGGCTGTAATATGGCAGATGGACGGGGACTGACCATGCCGAGGCTGTAATATGGGAGATGGACGGGGACTGACCATGCCGAGGCTGTAATATAGGAGATGGACGGGGACTGACCATGCCGAGGCTGTAATATGGGAGATGGACAGGGACTGACCATGCCGAGGCTGTAATATGGGAGATGGACGGGGACTGACCATGCCGAGGCTGTAATATGGGAGATGGACGGGGACTGACCATGCCGAGGCTGTAATATAGGAGATGGACGGGGACTGACCATGCCGAGGCTGTAATATGGGAGATGGACGGGGACTGACCATGCCGAGGCTGTAATATGGGAGATGGACGAGGACTGACCATGCCGAGGCTGTAATATGGGGGATGGACGGGGACTGACCATGCCGAGGCTGTAATATGGGAGATGGACGGGGACTGACCATGCCGAGGCTGTAATATGGGAGATGGACGAGGACTGACCATGCCGAGGCTGTAATATGGGGGATGGACGGGGACTGACCATGCCGAGGCTGTAATATGGGAGATGGACGGGGACTGACCATGCCGAGGCTGTAATATGGGAGATGGACGAGGACTGACCATGCCGAGGCTGTAATATGGGGGATGGACGGGGACTGACCATGCCGAGGCTGTAATATGGGAGATGGACGGAGACTGACCATGCCGAGGCTGTAATATGAGAGATGGACGGGGACTGACCATGCCGAGGCTGTAATATGGGAGATGGACAGGGACTGACCATGCCGAGGCTGTAATATGGGGGATGGACGGGGACTGACCATGCCGAGGCTGTAATATAGGAGATGGACGGGGACTGACCATGCCGAGGCTGTAATATGGGAGATGGACGAGGACTGACCATGCCGAGGCTGTAATATGGGGGATGGACGGGGACTGACCATGCCGAGGCTGTAATATGGGAGATGGACGAGGACTGACCATGCCGAGGCTGTAATATGGGGGATGGACGGGGACTGACCATGCCGAGGCTGTAATATGGGAGATGGACGGGGACTGACCATGCCGAGGCTGTAATATGGGAGATGGACGGGGACTGACCATGCCGAGGCTGTAATATAGGAGATGGACGGGGACTGACCATGCCGAGGCTGTAATATGGGAGATGGACGGGGACTGACCATGCCGAGGCTGTAATATGGGAGATGGACGAGGACTGACCATGCCGAGGCTGTAATATGGGGGATGGACGGGGACTGACCATGCCGAGGCTGTAATATGGGAGATGGACGGGGACTGACCATGCCGAGGCTGTAATATGGGAGATGGACGAGGACTGACCATGCCGAGGCTGTAATATGGGGGATGGACGGGGACTGACCATGCCGAGGCTGTAATATGGGAGATGGACGGGGACTGACCATGCCGAGGCTGTAATATGAGAGATGGACGGGGACTGACCATGCCGAGGCTGTAATATGGGAGATGGACAGGGACTGACCATGCCGAGGCTGTAATATGGGGGATGGACGGGGACTGACCATGCCGAGGCTGTAATATGGGAGATGGACGGGGACTGACCATGCCGAGGCTGTAATATGGGAGATGGACGAGGACTGACCATGCCGAGGCTGTAATATGGGAGATGGACGAGGACTGACCATGCCGAGGCTGTAATATGGGGGATGGACGGGGACTGACCATGCCGAGGCTGTAATATGGGAGATGGACGGGGACTGACCATGCCGAGGCTGTAATATGAGAGATGGACGGGGACTGACCATGCCGAGGCTGTAATATGGGAGATGGACAGGGACTGACCATGCCGAGGCTGTAATATAGGGGATGGACGGGGACTGACCATGCCGAGGCTGTAATATGGGAGATGGACGGGGACTGACCATGCCGAGGCTGTAATATGGGAGATGGACGAGGACTGACCATGCCGAGGCTGTAATATGGGGGATGGACGGGGACTGACCATGCCGAGGCTGTAATATGGGAGATGGACGGGGACTGACCATGCCGAGGCTGTAATATGAGAGATGGACGGGGACTGACCATGCCGAGGCTGTAATATGGGAGATGGATGGGGACTGACCATGCCGAGGCTGTAATATGGGGGATGGACGGGGACTGACCATGCCGAGGCTGTAATATGAGAGATGGACGGGGACTGACCATGCCGAGGCTGTAATATGGGAGATGGACAGGGACTGACCATGCCGAGGCTGTAATATGGGAGATGGACCGGGACTGACCATGCCGAGGCTGTAATATGGGAGATGGACGAGGACTGACCATGCCGAGGCTGTAATATGGGAGATGGACGGGGACTGACCATGCCGAGGCTGTAATATGGGGGATGGACGAGGACTGACCATGCCGAGGCTGTAATATAGGAGATGGACGGAGACTGACCATGCCGAGGCTGTAATATGGGGGATGGACGGGGACTGACCATGCCGAGGCTGTAATATGGGGGATGGACGAGGACTGACCATGCCGAGGCTGTAATATGGGAGATGGACGAGGACTGACCATGCCGAGGCTGTAATATGGGAGATGGACGAGGACTGACCATGCCGAGGCTGTAATATGGGGGATGGACGGGGACTGACCATGCCGAGGCTGTAATATGGGGGATGGACGGGGACTGACCATGCCGAGGCTGTAATATGGGGGATGGACGGGGACTGACCATGCCGAGGCTGTAATATGGGAGATGGACGGGGACTGACCATGCCGAGGCTGTAATATGGGAGATGGACGGGGACTGACCATGCCGAGGCTGTAATATGGGAGATGGACGAGGACTGACCATGCCGAGGCTGTAATATGGGAGATGGACGAGGACTGACCATGCCGAGGCTGTAATATGGGGGATGGACGGGGACTGACTATGCCGAGGCTGTAATATGGGGGATGGACGGGGACTGACCATGCCGAGGCTGTAATATGGGGGATGGACAGGGACTGACCATGCCGAGGCTGTAATATGGGGGATGGACGGGGACTGACCATGCCGAGGCTGTAATATGGGGGATGGACGGGGACTGACCATGCCGAGGCTGTGATATGGGAGATGGACGGGGACTGACCATGCCGAGGCTGTAATATGGGGGATGGACGGGGACTGACCATGCCGAGGCTGTAATATGGGGGATGGACGGGGACTGACCATGCCGAGGCTGTAATATGGGGGATGGACGGGGACTGACCATGCCGAGGCTGTAATATGGGGGATGGACGGGGACTGACCATGCCGAGGCTGTAATATGGGGGATGGACGGGGACTGACCATGCCGAGGCTGTAATATGGGGGATGGACGGGGACTGACCATGCCGAGGCTGTAATATGGGGGATGGACGGGGACTGACCATGCCGAGGCTGTAATATGGGGGATGGACGGGGACTGACCATGCCGAGGCTGTAATATGGGAGATGGACGGGGACTGACCATGCCGAGGCTGTAATATGGGAGATGGACGGGGACTGACCATGCCGAGGCTGTAATATGGGAGATGGACGAGGACTGACCATGCCGAGGCTGTAATATGGGAGATGGACGAGGACTGACCATGCCGAGGCTGTAATATGGGGGATGGACGGGGACTGACCATGCCGAGGCTGTAATATGGGGGATGGACGGGGACTGACCATGCCGAGGCTGTAATATGGGAGATGGACAGGGACTGACCATGCCGAGGCTGTAATATGGGGGATGGACGGGGACTGACCATGCCGAGGCTGTAATATGGGAGATGGACGGGGACTGACCATGCCGAGGCTGCAATATGGAAGATGGACAGGGACTGACCATGCCGAGGCTGTAATATGAGAGATGGACGGGGACTGACCATGCCGAGGCTGTAATATGGGGGATGGACGGGGACTGACCATGCCGAGGCTGTAATATGGGGGATGGACGGGGACTGACCATGCCGAGGCTGTAATATGGGGGATGGACGGGGACTGACCATGCCGAGGCTGTGATATGGGGGATGGACGGGGACTGACCATGCCGAGGCTGTAATATGGGGGATGGACGGGGACTGACCATGCCGAGGCTGTAATATGAGAGATGGACGGGGACTGACCATGCCGAGGCTGTGATATGGGGGATGAACAGGGACTGACCATGCCGAGGCTGTAATATGGGGGATGGACGGGGACTGACCATGCCGAGGCTGTAATATGAGAGATGGACGGGGACTGACCATGCCGAGGCTGTAATATGGGGGATGGACAGGGACTGACCATGCCGAGGCTGTAATATGGGGGATGGACGGGGACTGACCATGCCGAGGCTGTAATATGGGGGATGGACGGGGACTGACCATGCCGAGGCTGTAATATGGGAGATGGACAGGGACTGACCATGCCGAGGCTGTAATATGGGGGATGGACGGGGACTGACCATGCCGAGGCTGTGATATGGGGGATGGACGGGGACTGACCATGCCGAGGCTGTAATATGGGAGATGGACGGGGACTGACCATGCCGAGGCTGTAATATGGCAGATGGACGGGGACTGACCATGCCGAGGCTGTAATATGGGAGATGGACGGGGACTGACCATGCCGAGGCTGTAATATGAGAGATGGACGGGGACTGACCATGCCGAGGCTGTAATATGGGAGATGGACAGGGACTGACCATGCCGAGGCTGTAATATGGGAGATGGACAGGGACTGACCATGCCGAGGCTGTAATATGAGAGATGGACGGGGACTGACCATGCCGAGGCTGTAATATGGGAGATGGACAGGGACTGACCATGCCGAGGCTGTAATATGAGAGATGGACGGGGACTGACCATGCCGAGGCTGTAATATGGGAGATGGACAGGGACTGACCATGCCGAGGCTGTAATATGAGAGATGGACGGGGACTGACCATGCCGAGGCTGTAATATGGGGGATGGACGGGGACTGACCATGCCGAGGCTGTAATATGGGGGATGGACGGGGACTGACCATGCCGAGGCTGTAATATGGGAGATGGACAGGGACTGACCATGCCGAGGCTGTAATATGAGAGATGGACGGGGACTGACCATGCCGAGGCTGTAATATGGGGGATGGACAGGGACTGACCATGCCGAGGCTGTAATATGGGGGATGGACGGGGACTGACCATGCCGAGGCTGTGATATGGGGGATGGACGGGGACTGACCATGCCGAGGCTGTAATATGGGAGATGGACGGGGACTGACCATGCCGAGGCTGTAATATGGCAGATGGACGGGGACTGACCATGCCGAGGCTGTAATATGGGAGATGGACGGGGACTGACCATGCCGAGGCTGTAATATGGGAGATGGACAGGGACTGACCATGCCGAGGCTGTAATATGGGAGATGGACAGGGACTGACCATGCCGAGGCTGTAATATGAGAGATGGACAAGGACTGACCATGCCGAGGCTGTAATATGGGGGATGGACGGGGACTGACCATGCCGAGGCTGTAATATGGGAGATGGACAGGGACTGACCATGCCGAGGCTGTAATATGAGAGATGGACGAGGACTGACCATGCCGAGGCTGTAATATGGGGGATGGACGGGGACTGACCATGCCGAGGCTGTAATATGGGAGATGGACGGGGACTGACCATGCCGAGGCTGTAATATGGGAGATGGACAGGGACTGACCATGCCGAGGCTGTAATATGAGAGATGGACGGGGACTGACCATGCCAAGGCTGTAATATGGGAGATGGACAGGGACTGACCATGCCGAGGCTGTAATATGAGAGATGGACGGGGACTGACCATGCCGAGGCTGTAATATGGGAGATGGACAGGGACTGACCATGCCGAGGCTGTAATATGGGAGATGGACAGGGACTGACCATGCCGAGGCTGTAATATGAGAGATGGACGGGGACTGACCATGCCGAGGCTGTAATATGGGAGATGGACAGGGACTGACCATGCCGAGGCTGTAATATGAGAGATGGACGGGGACTGACCATGCCGAGGCTGTAATATGGGAGATGGACAGGGACTGACCATGCCGAGGCTGTAATATGAGAGATGGACGGGGACTGACCATGCCGAGGCTGTAATATGGGGGATGGACGGGGACTGACCATGCCGAGGCTGTAATATGGGGGATGGACGGGGACTGACCATGCCGAGGCTGTAATATGGGAGATGGACAGGGACTGACCATGCCGAGGCTGTAATATGAGAGATGGACGAGGACTGACCATGCCGAGGCTGTAATATGGGGGATGGACGGGGACTGACCATGCCGAGGCTGTAATATGGGAGATGGACGGGGACTGACCATGCCGAGGCTGTAATATGGGGGATGGACGGGGACTGACCATGCCGAGGCTGTAATATGGGAGATGGACGAGGACTGACCATGCCGAGGCTGTAATATGGGAGATGGACGAGGACTGACCATGCCGAGGCTGTAATATGGGGGATGGACGGGGACTGACCATGCCGAGGCTGTAATATGGGGGATGGACGGGGACTGACCATGCCGAGGCTGTAATATGGGGGATGGACGGGGACTGACCATGCCGAGGCTGTAATATGGGAGATGGACGGGGACTGACCATGCCGAGGCTGTAATATGGGAGATGGACGGGGACTGACCATGCCGAGGCTGTAATATGGGAGATGGACGAGGACTGACCATGCCGAGGTTGTAATATGGGAGATGGACGAGGACTGACCATGCCGAGGCTGTAATATGGGGGATGGACGGGGACTGACCATGCCGAGGCTGTAATATGGGGGATGGACGGGGACTGACCATGCCGAGGCTGTAATATGGGGGATGGACGAGGACTGACCATGCCGAGGTTGTAATATGGGAGATGGACGGGGACTGACCATGCCGAGGCTGTAATATTGGAGATGGACGGGGACTGACCATGCCGAGGCTGTAATATGGGGGATGGACGGGGACTGACCATGCCGAGGCTGTAATATGGGAGATGGACGGGGACTGACCATGCCGAGGCTGTAATATGGGAGATGGACGGGGACTGACCATGCCGAGGCTGTAATATGGGAGATGGACGAGGACTGACCATGCCGAGACTGTAATATGGGAGATGGACGAGGACTGACCATGCCGAGGCTGTAATATGGGGGATGGACGGGGACTGACCATGCCGAGGCTGTAATATGGGGGATGGACGGAGACTGACCATGCCGAGGCTGTAATATGGGAGATGGACGGGGACTGACCATGCCGAGGCTGTAATATGGGAGATGGACGGGGACTGACCATGCCGAGGCTGTAATATGGGAGATGGACGAGGACTGACCATGCCGAGGCTGTAATATGGGAGATGGACCGGGACTGACCATGCCGAGGCTGTAATATGGGAGATGGACGGGGACTGACCATGCCGAGGCTGTAATATGGGAGATGGACGAGGACTGACCATGCCGAGGCTGTAATATGGGGGATGGACGGGGACTGACCATGCCGAGGCTGTAATATGGGAGATGGACGGGGACTGACCATGCCGAGGCTGTAATATGGGAGATGGACGGGGACTGACCATGCCGAGGCTGTAATATGGGGGATGGACGGGGACTGACCATGCCGAGGCTGTAATATGGGAGATGGACGGGGACTGACCATGCCGAGGCTGTAATATGGGAGATGAACGGGGACTGACCATGCCGAGGCTGTAATATGGGGGATGGACGGGGACTGACCATGCCGAGGCTGTAATATGGGAGATGGACGGGGACTGACCATGCCGAGGCTGTAATATGGGAGATGGACGGGGACTGACCATGCCGAGGCTGTGATATGGGGGATGAACAGGGACTGACCATGCCGAGGCTGTAATATGGGGGATGGACGGGGACTGACCATGCCGAGGCTGTAATATGAGAGATGGACGGGGACTGACCATGCCGAGGCTGTAATATGGGGGATGGACAGGGACTGACCATGCCGAGGCTGTAATATGGGGGATGGACGGGGACTGACCATGCCGAGGCTGTAATATGGGGGATGGACGGGGACTGACCATGCCGAGGCTGTAATATGGGAGATGGACAGGGACTGACCATGCCGAGGCTGTAATATGGGGGATGGACGGGGACTGACCATGCCGAGGCTGTGATATGGGGGATGGACGGGGACTGACCATGCCGAGGCTGTAATATGGGAGATGGACGGGGACTGACCATGCCGAGGCTGTAATATGGCAGATGGACGGGGACTGACCATGCCGAGGCTGTAATATGGGAGATGGACGGGGACTGACCATGCCGAGGCTGTAATATGAGAGATGGACGGGGACTGACCATGCCGAGGCTGTAATATGGGAGATGGACAGGGACTGACCATGCCGAGGCTGTAATATGGGAGATGGACAGGGACTGACCATGCCGAGGCTGTAATATGAGAGATGGACGGGGACTGACCATGCCGAGGCTGTAATATGGGAGATGGACAGGGACTGACCATGCCGAGGCTGTAATATGAGAGATGGACGGGGACTGACCATGCCGAGGCTGTAATATGGGAGATGGACAGGGACTGACCATGCCGAGGCTGTAATATGAGAGATGGACGGGGACTGACCATGCCGAGGCTGTAATATGGGGGATGGACGGGGACTGACCATGCCGAGGCTGTAATATGGGGGATGGACGGGGACTGACCATGCCGAGGCTGTAATATGGGAGATGGACAGGGACTGACCATGCCGAGGCTGTAATATGAGAGATGGACGGGGACTGACCATGCCGAGGCTGTAATATGGGGGATGGACAGGGACTGACCATGCCGAGGCTGTAATATGGGGGATGGACGGGGACTGACCATGCCGAGGCTGTGATATGGGGGATGGACGGGGACTGACCATGCCGAGGCTGTAATATGGGAGATGGACGGGGACTGACCATGCCGAGGCTGTAATATGGCAGATGGACGGGGACTGACCATGCCGAGGCTGTAATATGGGAGATGGACGGGGACTGACCATGCCGAGGCTGTAATATGGGAGATGGACAGGGACTGACCATGCCGAGGCTGTAATATGGGAGATGGACAGGGACTGACCATGCCGAGGCTGTAATATGAGAGATGGACAAGGACTGACCATGCCGAGGCTGTAATATGGGGGATGGACGGGGACTGACCATGCCGAGGCTGTAATATGGGAGATGGACAGGGACTGACCATGCCGAGGCTGTAATATGAGAGATGGACGAGGACTGACCATGCCGAGGCTGTAATATGGGGGATGGACGGGGACTGACCATGCCGAGGCTGTAATATGGGAGATGGACGGGGACTGACCATGCCGAGGCTGTAATATGGGAGATGGACAGGGACTGACCATGCCGAGGCTGTAATATGAGAGATGGACGGGGACTGACCATGCCAAGGCTGTAATATGGGAGATGGACAGGGACTGACCATGCCGAGGCTGTAATATGAGAGATGGACGGGGACTGACCATGCCGAGGCTGTAATATGGGAGATGGACAGGGACTGACCATGCCGAGGCTGTAATATGGGAGATGGACAGGGACTGACCATGCCGAGGCTGTAATATGAGAGATGGACGGGGACTGACCATGCCGAGGCTGTAATATGGGAGATGGACAGGGACTGACCATGCCGAGGCTGTAATATGAGAGATGGACGGGGACTGACCATGCCGAGGCTGTAATATGGGAGATGGACAGGGACTGACCATGCCGAGGCTGTAATATGAGAGATGGACGGGGACTGACCATGCCGAGGCTGTAATATGGGGGATGGACGGGGACTGACCATGCCGAGGCTGTAATATGGGGGATGGACGGGGACTGACCATGCCGAGGCTGTAATATGGGAGATGGACAGGGACTGACCATGCCGAGGCTGTAATATGAGAGATGGACGAGGACTGACCATGCCGAGGCTGTAATATGGGGGATGGACGGGGACTGACCATGCCGAGGCTGTAATATGGGAGATGGACGGGGACTGACCATGCCGAGGCTGTAATATGGGGGATGGACGGGGACTGACCATGCCGAGGCTGTAATATGGGAGATGGACGAGGACTGACCATGCCGAGGCTGTAATATGGGAGATGGACGAGGACTGACCATGCCGAGGCTGTAATATGGGGGATGGACGGGGACTGACCATGCCGAGGCTGTAATATGGGGGATGGACGGGGACTGACCATGCCGAGGCTGTAATATGGGGGATGGACGGGGACTGACCATGCCGAGGCTGTAATATGGGAGATGGACGGGGACTGACCATGCCGAGGCTGTAATATGGGAGATGGACGGGGACTGACCATGCCGAGGCTGTAATATGGGAGATGGACGAGGACTGACCATGCCGAGGTTGTAATATGGGAGATGGACGAGGACTGACCATGCCGAGGCTGTAATATGGGGGATGGACGGGGACTGACCATGCCGAGGCTGTAATATGGGGGATGGACGGGGACTGACCATGCCGAGGCTGTAATATGGGGGATGGACGAGGACTGACCATGCCGAGGTTGTAATATGGGAGATGGACGGGGACTGACCATGCCGAGGCTGTAATATTGGAGATGGACGGGGACTGACCATGCCGAGGCTGTAATATGGGGGATGGACGGGGACTGACCATGCCGAGGCTGTAATATGGGAGATGGACGGGGACTGACCATGCCGAGGCTGTAATATGGGAGATGGACGGGGACTGACCATGCCGAGGCTGTAATATGGGAGATGGACGAGGACTGACCATGCCGAGGCTGTAATATGGGAGATGGACGAGGACTGACCATGCCGAGGCTGTAATATGGGGGATGGACGGGGACTGACCATGCCGAGGCTGTAATATGGGGGATGGACGGGGACTGACCATGCCGAGGCTGTAATATGGGAGATGGACGGGGACTGACCATGCCGAGGCTGTAATATGGGAGATGGACGGGGACTGACCATGCCGAGGCTGTAATATGGGAGATGGACGAGGACTGACCATGCCGAGGCTGTAATATGGGAGATGGACCGGGACTGACCATGCCGAGGCTGTAATATGGGAGATGGACGGGGACTGACCATGCCGAGGCTGTAATATGGGAGATGGACGAGGACTGACCATGCCGAGGCTGTAATATGGGGGATGGACGGGGACTGACCATGCCGAGGCTGTAATATGGGAGATGGACGGGGACTGACCATGCCGAGGCTGTAATATGGGAGATGGACGGGGACTGACCATGCCGAGGCTGTAATATGGGGGATGGACGGGGACTGACCATGCCGAGGCTGTAATATGGGAGATGGACGGGGACTGACCATGCCGAGGCTGTAATATGGGAGATGAACGGGGACTGACCATGCCGAGGCTGTAATATGGGGGATGGACGGGGACTGACCATGCCGAGGCTGTAATATGGGAGATGGACGGGGACTGACCATGCCGAGGCTGTAATATGGGAGATGGACGGGGACTGACCATGCCGAGGCTGTAATATGGGAGATGGACGGGGACTGACCATGCCGAGGCTGTAATATGGGAGATGGACGGGGACTGACCATGCCGAGGCTGTAATATGGGAGATGGACGGGGACTGACCATGCCGAGGCTGTAATATGGGAGATGGACGGGGACTGACCATGCCGAGGCTGTAATATGGGAGATGGACGGGCACTGACCATGCCGAGGCTGTAATATGGGAGATGGACGGGGACTGACCATGCCGAGGCTGTAATATGGGGGATGGACGGGGACTGACCATGCCGAGGCTGTAATATGGGAGATGGACGGGGACTGACCATGCCGAGGCTGTGATATGGGAGATGGACGGGGACTGACCATGCTGAGGCTGTAATATGGGAGATGGACGGGGGACTGACCATGCCGAGGCTGCCGATGTTGAGCCGGTTGAGGTGCGGGAATAGGCCGGCCAGGAAGCGGCTCACTGGCTGGTGGATGGACACAGGCTGGGAGGACACGTCGTACTTGATGCACGCCACCCGGTGGTCGGCCACTGAAACACACCACCTCAGTTGTAACCTCCCCTGAATGTACATTTCATACATTGTCATTGCTTAAACATATTTCAAATATTTATATATATTTTAAATATGATACATTTACAAATTTTTATATTATACATAAAGTATCGTTTTACATATACCTATATGTATGTCAAACAATGTAAAAAATAAATAATATATAAACATATAGTTGTATAGTACACACAAATAAATATATATATATATGTTTATTGATACCATATAAAGTCAAGGCCATCGGCATAATAATTAAAAAAAGAGCGCAAAGTGTACAGTGTAAAAAACGTACATAGTGTACAGAAGTAAAGGAATTTCTGGTAATATAATAATTCTGTTAATATAGCGATGGGGGGTTAGGGGGCGGGAGGGGAGGGTGAGGAGGCACCGCCGAACGTGCTAGTTACACATCTACATCTACAGGCAAGGCTAAGACAGGACATTGCATTGGGGTTGGATGAAACATGCCCCAGAGGCAGGAGCCAAGCCTCCCAACCCTTGACCCGTTAATGAGACACTAAACTTGAAAGGTCACACGGCGATAATAAGGACGAGGAGACGCGCAAGAAGCGTCCGTGACGTCATCACTCACCCGTGCAGTAGTCGAACTCCTGACATTCCTCGCGACAGGCGCCCAGAGTCTGAATGGCTGCCGCAAATACGTCACAGAGCACCTTGCTCTAAAAAGTTAAATGTGATGGCAAATTAAACTTTGAAAGAAGCGTTACGGGGTGTGCTCTAAGCCAAAATATATGGCAAAAAAAAGAGTGAGAACTTTTTTTCATTTAATTATAAAAATATATTAAAATATTTTTAGTTAATGGGAAAATGGTAGGTATAAATATATCTGGGTTATCTTTGCCGCTTTGCAATGAGATTTGATAAGAGATACGATTACAATATTTCTCGAGGACGCTTACATCGGTACCGGACCAGTCTAACATGATGCAGATGATGTCTTCCAGCTTCAGCTGCAGGTTAAATGCCCCCTCCCACTCCGGTTCAAACTCTATGTGTTGCCCAGTCTGCCTGGTCACCGCATCCATGCCCTGAAACACACCAGATGGCAATATAACCATGGTACGAGATCAGACATGTAATAGCAAAGTTATAGCAGAGTTGAACATGCAAATATTGTACATAATTTCAACGGGTCTGTGCATTACGCAACAGATCCAGGCGTGGACTAGAGAGAGCGATAATTGGTTTGTTTCAGTATGGCACTTCAACCTCTGTAGGTCATGTCGAGACAACGGGAAGCGTCAAGGTAGAGTATTTTTTCGCAAGGATTAGGGTTTACTCCCGTAGGCATGAGCCATACCTCTTGACTTGATGGCTTGACAATGGCTGGCCTGGCAGAGCACACTTTACAATGGCTGGCCTGGCAGAGCACACTTGACAATGGCTGGCCTAGCAGAGCACACTTTACAATGGCTGGCCTGGCAGAGCATACTTGACAATGGCTGGCCAGGCAGAGCATACTTGACAATGGATGGCCTGGCAGAGCATACTTTACAATGGCTGGCCTTGCAGAGTACACTTGACAATGGCTGGCCTAGCAGAGCATACTTTACAATGGCTGGCCTGGCAGAGCATACTTTACAATGGCTGGCCTGGCAGAGCACACTTGACAATGGCTGGCCTAGCAGAGCACACTTTACAATGGCTGGCCTGGCAGAGCATACTTGACAATGGCTGGCCAGGCAGAGCATACTTGACAATGGATGGCCAGGCAGAGCATACTTGACAATGGCTGGCCTGGCAGAGCATACTTGACAATGGCTGGCCTGGCAGAGCATACTTGACAATGGATGGCCAGGCAGAGCATACTTGACAATGGATGGCCAGGCAGAGCATACTTGACAATGGCTGGCCTGGCAGAGCATACTTGACAATGGCTGGCCTGGCAGAGCATACTTGACAATGGCTGGCCAGGCAGAGCATACTTGACAATGGATGGCCAGGCAGAGCATACTTGACAATGGCTGGCCTGGCAGAGCATACTTGACAATGGCTGGCCTGGCAGAGCATACTTTACAATGGCTGGCCTGGCAGAGCACACTTGACAATGGCTGGCCTAGCAGAGCACACTTTACAATGGCTGGCCTGGCAGAGCATACTTGACAATGGCTGGCCAGGCAGAGCATACTTGACAATGGCTGGCCAGGCAGAGCATACTTGACAATGGCTGGCCTGGCAGAGTATACTTGACAATGGCTGGCCTGGCAGAGCACACTTGACAATGCATGGCTGGCCTGGCAGAGCACACTTGACAATGGCTGGCCTAGCAGAGCATACTTGACAATGGCTGGCCTGGCAGAGCATACTTGACAATGGCTGGCCTAGCAGAGCACACTTTACAATGGCTGGCCTGGCAGAGCACACTTGACAATGGCTGGCCAGGCAGAGCATACTTGACAATGGCTGGCCTGGCAGAGCATACTTGACAATGGCTGGCCTAGCAGAGCACACTTTACAATGGCTGGCCTGGCAGAGCACACTTGACAATGGCTGGCCAGGCAGAGCACACTTGACAATGGCTGGCCTAGCAGAGCATACTTGACAATGGCTGGCCTGGCAGAGCATACTTTACAATGGCTGGCCTGGCAGAGTATACTTGACAATGGCTGGCCTGGCAGAGCATACTTGACAATGGCTGGCCTGGCAGAGCATACTTGACAATGGCTGGCCTGGCAGAGTATACTTGACAATGGCTGGCCTGGCAGAGCACACTTGACAATGGCTTGCCTAGCAGAGCACACTTTACAATGGCTGGCCTGGCAGAGCACACTTGACAATGGCTGGCCTAGCAGAGCACACTTTACAATGGCTGGCCTGGCAGAGCATACTTGACAATGGCTGGCCAGGCAGAGCATACTTGACAATGGATGGCCTGGCAGAGCATACTTTACAATGGCTGGCCTGACAGAGTACACTTGACAATGGCTGGACTAGCAGAGCACACTTTACAATGGCTGGCCTGGCAGAGCATACTTGACAATGGCTGGCCAGGCAGAGCATACTTGACAATGGATGGCCTGGCAGAGCATACTTGACAATGGATGGCCTGGCAGAGCATACTTTACAATGGCTGGCCTGGCAGAGTATACTTGACAATGGCTGGCCTGGCAGAGCATACTTTACAATGGCTGGCCTGGCAGGGTACACTTGACAATGGCTGGACTAGCATAGCACACTTTACAATGGCTGGCCTGGCAGAGCATACTTGACAATGGCTGGCCAGGCAGAGCATACTTGACAATGGCTGGCCTGGCAGAGCATACTTTACAATGGCTGGCCTGGCAGAGTATACTTGACAATGGCTGGCCTGGCAGAGCATACTTGACAATGGCTGGCCTGGCAGAGCATACTTGACAATGGCTGGCCAGGCAGAGCATACTTGACAATGGCTGGCCTGGCAGAGCATACTTGACAATGGCTGGCCTGGCAGAGCATACTTGACAATGGCTGGCCTGGCAGAGCACACTTGACAATGGCTGGCCTGGCAGAGCATATTTACAATGGCTGGCCTGGCAGAGCATACTTGACAATGGCTGGCCTGGCAGAGCATATTTTACAATGGCTGGCCTAGCAGAGCACACTTGACAATGGCTGGCCTGGCAGAGCATACTTGACAATGGCTGGCCTGGCAGAGCATACTTGACAATGGCTGGCCTGGCAGAGAACACGTGACAATGGCTGGCCTGGCAGAGCATACTTGACAATGGCTGGCCTGGCAGAGCATACTTGACAATGGCTGGCCTGGCAGAGAACACGTGACAATGGCTGGCCTGGCAGAGCATACTTGACAATGGCTGGCCTGGCGGAGAATACTTGACAATGGCTGGCCTGGTAGAGAATACTTGACAATGGCTGGCCTAGCAGAGCACACTTGACAATGGCTGGCCTGGCAGAGGACACTTGACAATGGCTGGCCTGGCAGAGCATACTGGACAATGGCTGGCCTGGCAGAGCATACTTGACAATGGCTGGCCTGGCAGAGCATACTGGACAATGGCGGAAGGCGCCTGCCACCAACTAGGCTGAGAGGTGACCCATATATTCCAATAACCTACCACCATGACCATGTTGTGGCCACGGCGTGTGATATCTCCGACAGAGAACCAACCAACCTGCATGGCCTGCAGTAACTGAAGCATGCTGCGCGCTCCCTGCAGGAAGTTCGTCCGGAGACCGTCGTTCCACTCGTCCGACCCACTCGGCTTACAGGTTAAAGAATACCTAGGCCAATATACAACTGATTAGTATCCCACCGACCAAGTCCTATTGGATAGTGCTGATGTTACCGCTTTGTTACATTAGCGATGCCTGATTGTCTAATTGACATCTTACGGTACAGTTAAATGAATAATCGATATGGCGTGTGATTTAAATTTGATTTGTATTTAATTGAAAAGTACTAATTTTGCTAATGTAAATAGTTTCTTTCACTCAAATGGAACGTCAGTTACTTCCGTAACTTGTTGGATTACGCAAATTTTAAGAAACAAGGTACGTTAACATGGCGTGAATGACAACTACACGTAACCGTGCAAAGATTATTTTGGGTAGGACTCGCGATAGACAATTATTTAATTAATTAATTCGAATATTCACCGTCAAATCATATTTTCTTATATTTTATTTTGTAACAGCAAACATGAAGCTTGACACTCACTTGACGTCGTAGAGCATATACTGAGCACGGCGGAAAGAAGACATGTTGGCCTGTCTCTCGAAGGCGAATTTTCCACTTCCTGCATCAGATAAAATCAACAAATACACGAGATAATAGATACAAAATGTAAATTTCTAAATATAACACAAGCAAAGTTCGTAGGTTCGAATTTAAATAAAATCGTACGGTCGAAAAACGATCGTTATTTTGGTTCAATGCCGCTCTACCCATACATTTTAAGTGTTATGTACGGTACTGGGATATTTTGTTGCCGTACGTACGGTTTTTCTTTGATTCACACTCCTTGAGGAAGGCACTCAGAATCACGTGCAGTAGATTGTAGTCCATAATCAGCATTCTTGCCTGTAATACACCATAAAAACAACCCGACAATGCTTCAATCGTCCATTCAGGCCGTTGCACGAACTACTCAAATACCATGCCACGTGCAGTGAGACGCTACGAATCGTTACCAAAGCATCCGAACTCGAAGTTTATTAAATTAGTAAGATGCAAAAGTTGCAAAATCGAAGTCAACTCTTCACATATTCAGGGAACACTTCGTATTAAACAAATCGAACGAACAATTCAAACAAAATCGGTGTGAGACGAGTTTTAAGCTAGCTGACGGCCTGCTATGGACCTACCAGGGTCGGTACTGTATACAACTGTACTGTGGTTGATGTAATAGACACTGAGCGATAATGATCATCCTCTATGAAAGCACCCATGATGGCTTCATAGTTCTATGGAGAAATGGCATGGAGAAGTCTAGCATTAGCGACTACATAAACTGGCATGGCAACGAGAGGAAGCTGCATGGCCACGGAATCACACGCAGGGTGGGGGGACGGACGCTGCAAGTAAAGCGATGACCACAGAAGGCAGCGTCGCGTTGGCGGGCCCCGGGTCAAAGCCTGACGAACCTACCAAGGTTGGCACTGTGAATATTTGGACAGACTCGGCCACTGCACACACAGAGTGGTCATGGTCATCTTCTATGAAGTTCTGCATGAGCCTCGTATAGATCTGTAATGGCACAGTATTGCTTTATATGCTAGATCAGCCAATATCAAGCATGTGTCTCGATCAGTGGTTTTAATTACGACGCCTTCTGTACCAAACTTGACGCCGACGGTTTCAGGGATTACTCTGAAACGTGTGTAATACATAGGGGCAAGCTCCCCACCACACTGCTCGCAATCGGCCGCCTCCACCGGCCAAAAAGAGCAGCAATCCGCGATGTAACCTAGCGGTAACAATTTAAATGTAAGCAGCCGGTCACATATAAATATACAACATAAACAGACATTACAGTGCCATTTCCAAGTACCATGCAATTTCATATGAATGTCAGACAACCATATAACTTCTCCAGGCTGCACAGTTCTCAATCGGTAGCCTACTTTCATGTCTTGACCATATTTAGTATGACCACCATAAATAAAGGAAATGATACATACAGTTGGTTAGAAAACTTACAAATTACTAGTGCTCTAGTAAACAATTCACGAGCAGCCAACAATAATTTCCCTACATGGTGAAAAGTAGATGCCTACCTTTGTGAACAGGACAGCAAACTGCTTCTTGCATTCAGAGTCCATCAGGATCCTGAAAAAAACAGTGAATCACTCCAGGTAACTACAGGAAAACTGCAGGGACACACTAAATCTCAAAAAACAATCCAGAGTGATACTAGGCCTAGGCCTACGCCAGGATATATTGTACGTTCAATTGTCTTGTCAATTTTGATCTCTTTATCTCTTTAGCGTTCGATAACCAACAATGTCGCTTCTGTAGTAATGATTAAAAGAATTATCGGCACTCACCCTGACATAAAGAGCTGATGGCTTTGGATCCGGCAAGCTGCACGAATAGAAACAACCGAGAACCAATGAAATTCAAGCATGTATAATTACGTAGGCGGGAACCGTGGAAAAACGACCCCCGATCTCCAGCCGGTCAAGTAGGTATTGGGGGGGAAGGGGGGGGGGGTAGCTGAGAGGGGGGGGGGGGTAGCGGGGGTAGTCCCGAGAGACAAGCTTGGACTTAATTCATATATAAGTCGCACCGATGTACCGAGTCGTGCGACTTATACACCGGAAATTACGGTATATAATACGTAACAATACCGACTGAAAATAAATAGCTTTATATCTACATGTAGTTTGTTTGGGGAAATTGGTATCCATTTCAAATACACTTGCAAAACGGTAAGAAGTGAATAATAAATAACAAGTTAATTATCATAAAAAAAAACTTTTATGATTTAGTTACAAACGGGTAAAAAAAGGAAACGGAAGCACTTACATTTCCAGAGTTTTGTATCTGCTAGCATCATTCTCTCCACTATAGTCATATCCGCATCCTGTGGTTGCATTGATAAACAGCAAAATAACTGCCGAAGCCCAGCTGTAGGATGGAACAACAACGCAGACTGTTAGTTAGCGGTAAACACAAGACGTTTTCTTTCATTACAGACCAGTGTAATCGTACGCACGATATCTGAAGCCAGGGGAACGGGCTCAAGGGGTCAAGTGCCATTGCGCTGAAATCCATATCCTTAAACACTCACCAGACTGCGCGATCACTTGCTGTAACCACGTCAGTATTTTTGTCGCGAACTGCTGATGGGCGACGACCGATGTGTGCATGATAACAACCTTGAGAGGTCGGCTGGACGCTCGAGAGGTCTGCCGCTGAAAGAACAGACACCTGACGTCACGAACGCGGCTTTCCATTACCCACAACGCACTGGGTGACATAGATAACACACCATCTGGATCGCCAGCAACAGTGGCAAAGACATTCAGGAAATGATAGGGGGAAAAATGGGTCGAAGTGCAGCACAGAAAATCGGGTCAAGTGAGTACTTACTTCGATGATGTGCAGGGCCTTGGTACAGTCATCGTAAGAGCCAAAGCGAACTGGACTCCGTCCCTGCAAATATCAAACCGATCAGTTATGCAAGGGGAGGATGGGGTAGTCAGACCATCTCTTGGATCATATGGGTTGAGCTGTGCTAGCGAAATGTAACACCCAGGCTCTGGCGTCCTAACGTGGATTGTGACACTCAGGCTCTGCCGTCCTAACGTGGATTGTAATACACAGGCTCTGGCGTCCTAACGTGGATTGTGACACTCAGGCTCTGCCGTCCTAACGTGGATTGTAACACCCAGGCTTTGGCGTCCTAACGTGGATTGTGACACTCAGGCTCTGGCGTCCTAACGTGGATTGTAACACTCAGGCTTTGCCGTCCTAACGTGGATTGTAACACCCAGGCTTTGGCGTCCTAACGTGGATTGTGACACTCAGGCTCTGCCGTCCTAACGTGGATTGTAATACACAGGCTCTGCCGTCCTAACGTGGATTGTAACACCCAGGCTTTGCCGTCCTAACGTGGATTGCAATACGCAGGATCTGGCGTCCTAACGTGGATTGTGACACTCAGGCTCTGCCGTCCTAACGTGGATTGTAATACACAGGCTCTGGCGTCCTAACGTGGATTGTAACACTCAGGCTCTGGCGTCCTAACGTGGATTGTAACACTCAGGCTCTGCCGTCCTAACGTGGATTGTAACACTCAGGCTCTGGCGTCCTAACGTGGATTGTGACACTCAGGCTCTGCCGTCCTAACGTGGATTGTAACACTCAGGCTTTGCCGTCCTAACGTGGATTGTAACACCCAGGCTTTGGCGTCCTAACGTGGATTGTGACACTCAGGCTCTGCCGTCCTAACGTGGATTGTAATACACAGGCTCTGGCGTCCTAACGTGGATTGTAACACTCAGGCTCTGGCGTCCTAACGTGGATTGTAACACTCAGGCTCTGCCGTCCTAACGTGGATTGTGACACTCAGGCTCTGGCGTCCTAACGTGGATTGTAACACTCAGGCTCTGGCGTCCTAACGTGGATTGTAACACTCAAGCTCTGGCGTCCTAACGTGGATTGTGACACTCAGGCTTTGCCGTCCTAACGTGGATTGTGACACTCAGGCTCTGCCGTCCTAACGTGGATTGTAACACTCAGGCTCTGGCGTCCTAACGTGGATTGTAACACTCAGGCTCTGCCGTCCTAACGTGGATTGTAATACACAGGCTATGGCGTCCTAACGTGGATTGTAACACTCAGGCTCTGTCATTCTAACATGGATTGTAGCACTCAGGCTCTGTCGTCCTAGCGTGGATTGTAACACTCAGGCTCTGGCGTCATAACGTGGATTGCAATACTCAGGCTCTGGCGTCACAATGTGGATTTTAACACTCAGGCTGTGCCGCCCTAACGTGGATTGTAACAATCGGGCTCTGCCGCCCTAACGTGGATTGTAACACTCAGGCTGTGCCGCCCTAACGTGGATTGTAACACTCAGGCTGTGCCGCCCTAACGTGGATTGTAACAATCAGGCTGTGCCGCCCTAACGTGGATTGTAACACTCAGGCTGTGCCGCCCTAACGTGGATTGTAACACTCAGGCTGTGCCGCCCTAACGTGGATTGTAACAATCAGGCTCTGCCGCCCTAACGTGGATTGTAACACTCAGGCTGTGCCGCCCTAACGTGGATTGTAACACTCAGGCTCTGGCGTCCTAACGTGGATTGTAACACTCAGGCTGTGCCGCCCTAACGTGGATTGTAACACTCAGGCTGTGCCGCCCTAACGTGGATTGTAACAATCAGGCTGTGCCGCCCTAACGTGGATTGTAACACTCAGGCTGTGCCGCCCTAACGTGGATTGTAACACTCAGGCTGTGCCGCCCTAACGTGGATTGTAACAATCAGGCTCTGCCGCCCTAACGTGGATTGTAACACTCAGGCTGTGCCGCCCTAACGTGGATTGTAACACTCAGGCTCTGGCGTCCTAACGTGGATTGTAACACTCAGGCTGTGCCGCCCTAACGTGGATTGTAACACTCAGGCTGTGCCGCCCTAACGTGGATTGTAACACTCAGGCTGTGCCGCCCTAACGTGGATTGTAACAATCAGGCTGTGCCGCCCTAACGTGGATTGTAACACTCAGGCTGTGCCGCCCTAACGTGGATTGTAACAATCAGGCTCTGCCGTCCTAACGTGGATTGTAACACTCAGGCTCTGCCGTCCTAACGTGGATTGTAACACTCAGGCTGTGCCGCCCTAACGTGGATTGTAACACTCAGGCTGTGCCGCCCTAACGTGGATTGTAACACTCAGGCTCTGGCGTCCTAACGTGGATTGTAACACTCAGGCTGTGCCGCCCTAACGTGGATTGTAACAATCAGGCTCTGCCGCCCTAACGTGGATTGTAACACTCAGGCTGTGCCGCCCTAACGTGGATTGTAACACTCAGGCTCTGGCGTCCTAACGTGGATTGTAACACTCAGGCTGTGCCGCCCTAATGTGGATTGTAACACTCAGGCTCTGGCGTCATAACGTGGATTGCAATACTCAGGCTCTGGCGTCACAATGTGGATTTTAACACTCAGGCTGTGCCGCCCTAACGTGGATTGTAACAATCGGGCTCTGCCGCCCTAACGTGGATTGTAACACTCAGGCTGTGCCGCCCTAACGTGGATTGTAACACTCAGGCTGTGCCGCCCTAACGTGGATTGTAACAATCAGGCTGTGCCGCCCTAACGTGGATTGTAACACTCAGGCTGTGCCGCCCTAACGTGGATTGTAACACTCAGGCTCTGCCGTCCTAACGTGGATTGTAACACTCAGGCTCTGCCGTCCTAACGTGGATTGTAACACTCAGGCTGTGCCGCCCTAACGTGGATTGTAACCCTCAGGCTGTGCCGCCCTAACGTGGATTGTAACACTCAGGCTCTGGCGTCCTAACGTGGATTGTAACACTCAGGCTGTGCCGCCCTAACGTGGATTGTAACACTCAGGCTCTGCCGCCCTAACGTGGATTGTAACACTCAGGCTGTGCCGCCCTAACGTGGATTGTAACACTCAGGCTCTGGCGTCCTAACGTGGATTGTAACACTCAGGCTGTGCCGCCCTAACGTAGATTGTAACACTCAGGCTGTGCCGCCCTAACGTGGATTGTAACACTCAGGCTGTGCCGCCCTAACGTGGATTGTAACACTCAGGCTCTGGCGTCCTAACGTGGATTGTAACACTCAGGCTGTGCCGCCCTAACGTGGATTGTAACACTCAGGCTGTGCCGCCCTAACGTGGATTGTAACACTCAGGCTGTGCCGCCCTAACGTGGATTGTAACACTCAGGCTCTGGCGTCCTAACGTGGATTGTAACACTCAGGCTGTGCCGCCATTACGTGGATCGATCACCAGATTGAAACGCTTCACAACTGATCGAGATTACGTTGCACAAACCATTGACTGGGATACTCTCAATCCACTAAGGTAGGAGATATCATATACTGCGCGAACACAGACAGTCGCACTATGGGGCGCGAACCCGTGAAGTCCAGCGCCCTGGCTGACCTGGCAGAGCTCATTCGACAAAGTCGAGCACGCTAATCACTAGACTATTCGGATCCCCCCCGGAAACGCTGATAATTACCAGATAATTCAGATTAATTCAACGCATAACATTATATCAGACAACTTCTCCAATAGTTCATATTACGCACTGATAACAACGCATTTATATCAAAGCAATATATACACAAACATCACGCAGAAGAAAACAATAAATTCGATGGAAACACTTTTTGCCTAATGGCAAATATATTGAAGAAATAGCCACTCACATCTCTGTCGACCGTGGTGGCGAAGTCGACGGCCTCCTTGTGGGAGCAGCCGACGGCCTTCTTCAGGCTGTCGATGACCTGGTCGTAGGTGTGCACCTCGTCGTTGAACAGCATGGTGATGTGGGTGTCCCGGATGTCCGGGGGACGCAGGTCTTCGGGCAGCTCGACGGGCTTTGTCCACAGCAACATCGTCGCCGCGTAGTTCATGGCACAGAGAAACACCTGGGTGGCGCGTTCTCGCAGGTCAGCTGGCAGACTATTCATGGGATTCTGAAACAAATTTGATTATAGCGGTATAGACGCGTAATAGGACCTTCCATGGGATTGGCTGATTAGGAGTCGTATAATCGCGGTGGTTTAGCCTGTTACTAGTGGGTACCATTCCTGGCCAAAAAGTGTTGTGTAACTGAGTGGTCGTATGAAGCAGGGACCACTTTAGTAATATAAATGTTGAAGTAGTAGTTAAATAATGTAAGTGTCCGAATGAAAGTCACCTTATAATCTCTAGCCGTACACTAGTTAAAGGCTACTGGGACTTGGCCTAAATCTTGCATTCATACCAATTAGTGAAATGACATATTTCACTAAAAATGTTGCTCGATATAGAGCTTCAATACAGCATACCAGGCGGAAATGAAACATCAGAGAAAATGACAAACAATATTCCTATACCTGATCCTCTTGCTGGTCAAGTCCCTGCTTGTGACTATCACAGAAAGGTTCTGTTCTCCACGCCTCCTGGTCGCCGCAGTCACAGTAACCGCCCCCGCCAGAGGTGCTCATCTGTAGTGCCATCACATGTGTCCACATTAAGTGTCTCACATTGTAACCAATCTAAGAGACGACTGTGGCAAGCTCTGCTAATCTCAAATATCTGTCTCAGCCCTTGGGATAAATTTAATACTAATATGAATACTTAACTATTACGTTACAACAAATACAATCTGTAAACCAGCGTTTTCTGCAGATGGATGGATGCTAACCATTTCCAAAATGAAAGTACTGGGTATAGCATGTCAACAGTAGCGTACAAAACATCCATGATGAATGCCATACAGAAAGCAAAGTCTATAACATAGTGATCAGTAGGGAAACTCTCTTAGGCCATTATAGGAATAATGTACTAATATCTTTGATGTAACACAATGTAAAGAAACGTAACAGAAACACTACCTTATATCTGTGTTTCTTATGCACAGACTTTTGAAAGCAGTCAATGCATAGAACACAAGTAGGATCCATGCCGCAATCCCTACAAAGATAGATATCTTCTGTTACTCTAACCGGCTATATACTCATGTGACATGTTACATTCCTACCCACCTTTACCACCAAATTTGGTTTTCTTATCATAGCTGTCAAAAATATCAACCAATCCTCCATCAAAAAACATCAAAATAATGCTGAACATAAATAAACTTTTCCAATCATGAAAATAAATTACTTTGTGTTATAATCTAATTATTTTTTCGCACTTCATACTGATTGCCCAGTACCGGTTAGTGCAATGTGTGATCACATCCTTTTCCAAATATCATAATAAGTGACCTGCAGTAATTAGGTGCTGCTTTAAAATATGTTAAGTTTCATTTCCTGTTCACAAGAGACTGTCGCTTTAAAGTTACATTGTAATTCCTACCTGCAAGAGTATGTGGGCTCTCCCATCTTGAACACCTTGCCACAGAGTTGTGGTGGGTTATCTTTCTCCTTGAGTTGCTTGAAGACATTTCCTGGATCTCCATTGCAAATAAAACTTTCCATGGGCTTAAACAAGAACTTTTCAGCCTTCCTTTCTTCCCTTCCTGTATCTGCATCTGGTTTTGTTGTGAACACAGATGGAACATATTGGGCCCAGTGTCTCCTTAAGGCCTGATTCAGCTTGGACTGTCGGAAACCATCCTGGAGAAGCTGAAATATATCATAATAAATAGATCACATATTTTATATAAATATTACAGTAGTACATATTGTTTTGATCATTATGTCAGAACATGCTGTATTTCAGTTGAACAGAGCTGCAATTCTAGTAAAGGGAATTCATGCAGTAAATTATTCCATTACTAAGCCTTTTTGAAGCAATACATTTAGCTATTTATCGCATAGGTAAAAAAATACAATATTAGTGTATAAGTCACATTTTTTTCTGTCTGTCTGTCTAAGACAGCAATTGTATCAAGTACCAAGTTACACCATCATGCAACACTGCTTCACCAACCAAGAGATGCGTCAATGGCCTATATCAACAATTGACCCTCCTGCTGTTTTAATTGACTGTTAGTCAACACAGGGTATTAAGTCAGTGGCGCTGTGTGCTCTGAGTATGCATCAAAGACAGATAGATCTGTCAGTTTTTACAGCCTTTGATAACCAAAACATTATAAGCTCAGTAAGCCACTTGCTACCCTTGCTAAGACATAGGGTGTTAACCAAAAAAAGTTTTCATATAACATGAGTGCCTGCCAAAATTGAAATTGCCAGCCTATCTGGCAGGCAGGTCTCTGGCTAATACCCTGGTGTGAACACTAAAAACATAAATTATGGGCAATAGTTAACAAAGGTGGGCACCATATGGTAGTATGAATAAAAATAAATTCACTTTTAAAATGTGTTTATCTCTTGATGATAACGACATGTCTCAGGTCAGGTGACCTAATTACGGCAGGGAGAGAGTGTAAGGAGGGGTCATCCATCATCATTGTTGAGATTTGACTCCTAGACCAGTGGCGCATGGCTCAAGAAGCTGCACTGGATGGTGTAACTTAATACAGCTGCCATCTTAGACTAAGTGAGCTAGACAGAAATTTGACACTGGGTAGGTGTGACAGTGATTCATAAAAATTCAGTCTATGTCATACTTGGTATGAGAGACAATGGGGGATCTCAAGGTGAATGTTGTTACTGATAGTTGTCTTGACTGCTTGTATCTACAATTGGTGCTGGAGTAATTAGCTTTTTCTGACAAATAGGATTATCATAGAATGAAGGAGGAGGGTATTAAGGAGGGGGGAGGAGGCATAGACTTAGTGATGGGGGATTAAAAGGGAATGTTGTCACATGTCTGCTGCCAATAGAGCACTAATACAAAGAAATATTGCTTGTATAATGAATAAAATAAAATTGCTGTTATTAAAATTATGTCTTGCTTACCAGGGTCATAGCTGGAATAAGTTTTACCACCCAAAATCTACCCCAAAAAATATTCAATATATACAAACAACATGATGCAAGCTGATCAAGTTTTCACCCTTTAAATATGCACTTTATAATTTAATAAATAGCAGCAGTTTTTATTATCATAAAATCGTGACATTGTGACCAAAAGGCTCTTTGTTTTTGGGCTGGTAAGCAGCAGCTGACTGCCTACCTACTTGAAACCTACCAGTCAAAATTGAAACTGCCTATCCATCCAGAGGGCAAGCGGGTATCTGGCTAATGCCTATTGCTTAAACTCATAGGTGATTATCAGAGCAATGCGATTCATAGAAAATATGAGTGGAAATATGACTACAGTATTTCTGAAGTTGACATTAAAACTTAACAGCTTTTCATAAGTCAACTTAGCCTCAGGAGACCACTCCGTTGAGTCTTGGTTCCAGCCTGTATTTCCTACAGAGGCTTTCAAGAATAGGTACATTTAGAAATTATGAATTATCTTGAGATAAAATGGGGCTAAATATCATTTTTATATAGATCTTTCAGCTGTCAAATTTTCTAATTCCTGTAGGAAATATAGGCTGGAACCTAGACTCAACAGAGAAATGGAGTGGGTCTCCCGAGGATAAAGTTAACAAGATTGGCTTTCTTAGGTGGATTTATTTTAGTTTTTCGCATATGCGCAAGTTCGATATAACCTTTAGCAAAGTTCAGTTATGTTGACATTAATTGAATTCCTGCTTACCGCCTGTCAACTTCATATACAGCCTCGTTCTCGTAATCACCACAGAAGTTACAATACACATCGCACAGGCACGTTATGCCATAGCCCTGATACATGACTCATACGCGCTGGTACCCGACGCGCGAGAGAGTCATGAAGTACAACCCGCGTGAGACCAGGAATTGGTGGGGGTGCATATGCATCATGTAGCTATTTGCCCTTATCACTAGATACCCTACCACCAAAAGTGATGGAAAGTAATTCCACAAGTGTTAAACTTTTCTTTCGTGGCTTCACATTCAATGTCAGCCTTTTATACATGCACTAAATAGCAAGTTTACGCAAACTCGCTCCGTCACTTTGAGAATCTCGCAACGGAAGATTAGCCAAAATGGCGAAGCGAGTGTCGAGAAAAATGTGTTGTTTATGGCAGTAATGACACTTTTTTAAATCGCCCCAGCGAATATAAGACAACGAAAGAAAAGTTCAACAATTGTGAAATTACCTTTTATCGCTTTGGAAGGTAGACAATTTATTGATAAGGGCAAAAGCCTACAAGATGCACAAACACCCCCACCAATTCCTGGCCTCATGTGGGGTGCACTTCATGGCTCTCTCGCGCGTCGGGTACCAGCGCGTATGAGCAGCCATGTATCAGGGCACGTTATGCCAATGGGCGCTTTATGACCAAATAATGCTGGCATTACGAATACGATATACGTCGCTGTTTAGTGAACCCTATCATATGGACAATTGCTCGATCTGACGATGTCCATTAGTTCTTCCACGAAGGCAATATTACGACCTCGTTAGAAACCTGTTAATCTTCTTCTCATTTTATAACTGATCAACTTACCCGTAGAACGACTTCAGAATTAAATTCTTGCATGGCAAAGTCTGCCCTCTTCGTCGTGGGATTCTCACAGCGCTGTCCGACAGAGTCAGCCCTTCTGCAACCAGATTCGAGTTTCGCATGATAGATTTCAAGTGCAGACAAATAATGTAATAATTTTTAATTGTATGTCTGCATAACAATAATGATATGGTTGATTAGTTAATTTAGTTGGTAACAACTAATGGTTCTTCGATTTTCTTCATATTTTTTTATATGTAAGACTTAGTTATACGAAAATAAAAACACAATGACATCCGGTGACTTGTCAAACATTCAGCAAGGAAGAAAACAGTGAGCTTTGAGTGATTGCTACTGTTGTTGCATTGTCTTTACAATGGAAAATATTACGTCAATGACAACCTCAAGGCTGGATGAAAGTCAATATGTTCAACCCTTTCGCTTGTCTTACACGCAGGTAAGTCTACCAGCTTTTAATCTGTCATCTGCAATGATAAGTGCCCGGCTCCGCGATCAATGACAATGTCAATGAGCGTATTTCTTTGCCACTTTGCCACTCTTTGGGCAAGGTTTGGTAGACTCTATCCCGCCTCGGTGCCCGCAACACGTGACAGGGGACTTCCGAGTGTGCCGATAGGGATATGCCTATTTCAATGAAATGTACAAACACTGACAAATAGTTCACATCCGGTGCTCGTTAGGGGGAAAGTACGAAAGTACATTTTTAGTGTTCCAAAACATACACACGTAAATGATGGTACACTTAATTACAAGGAAGTTAAAATCACAAGGGTCTTCCGAAATGGAGTGGATTATTGTATACGATATAAGCTTAGCTGCAAATATAGTGCACAGAAAAAAATATTTCAAAAACCTGGGCAGCATGGTGTCAATTTGGGGACTAAACTGCAGGCAGCATGAAAAACTGGATGGGGGAACTGTAATACAAGATTGTGCTGCTGTAATCAATGATGGTACACTTAATTACAAGGAAGTTAAAGTCACAAGGGTCTTCCGAAATGGAGTGGATTATTGTATACGATATAAGCTTAGCTGCAAATATAGTGCACAGAAAAAAATATTTCAAAAACCTGGGCAGCATGGTGTCAATTTGGGGACTAAACTGCAGGCAGCATGAAAAACTGGATGGGGGAACTGTAATACAAGATTGTGCTGCTGTACTCAATGATGGTACACTTAATTACAAGGAAGTTAAAGTCACAAGGGTCTTCCGAAATGGAGTGGATTATTGTATACGATATAAGCTTAGCTGCAAATATAGTGCACAGAAAAAAATATTTCAAAAACCTGGGCAGCATGGTGTCAATTTGGGGACTAAACTGCAGGCAGCATGAAAAACTGGATGGGGGAACTGTAATACAAGATTGTGCTGCTGTAGTGTCTGAGTATTTGTCTGGTGTGACATAAATAGATAAAAAACTACGTGAGCCAATGGGAGTAACATCTAGATTGCAAAAACCCCAACACCATAGCCCTGCACCTACCACTCTCTCCAACCACTCCCCATAGCCCTTACTCCCCCCCAACCCCAACTTACCTATCCTACCCGACTGGTTCAAGTGACTGTAGAATGAAATGAATAGTAAATACAGTAACAGTACCAGTGCCATAGATTAGAGATACGGCTACAGCCAGGAATATCAGTGACTCGGACTGCTGCCTGTTTGGCCTGCAGTCTGGTAGGACCATGTGGTAGGGGCGGGGGGGGGGGGGGGGGGGGGAGGGGGGGTAGTTATGTTAGCAAGCCACTCTGGCAGATGAGACATCATTTATTGATCTCTATGTCAACCATTAACACTGGCCTGTTATGACTTATAATGGTTAATTAAAATATGCTACAAAAGTGAATGAATTTTTTTCAGAATGAAGAGCCAAAGGTGTGGGATTGTCTAAAAGTTCATGACAGGTATATCTTTGTTTTATTCTATTGTGATATTTATACTGGGATAGTTGCTTTGTTGATAACCCTAATGATGGTAAACTAATATCTGATACCCATCTAGTAGGCCAAGAACTATGTGCACTATAAGGATTCTTTGGCATGTTATATGTCATACATACAAATTCTGTCATCTGTATTATGCAGTGATATGGTTTTCAGTGCATCAAATAGGCTTCACTGAAGATCAGGCATGTCACATAATATGTACCATAGTATACTGCACTGATGGTTATTAATTCTAAAATAAACATGCTAACCATTGATTTATCGGTGTTAATTTCAGTGTGGCCATACTTCTTCATCACACAGAGAGAGACACCTTTATATTCGTAAGACAATTTAGGCCAGGTAATGAGATAATATCATAGTCATTGAATGTAATCACATGATCAAAGGTGTTTCATTTCTGGTTCTTGAGCTACTATCTGACCTGCTGTGATATAAGCCATCCAGAAATGAGTGCTACAATTTTAATGCATATAAGTAGTTATTACAAAACAATATCTATTGCACAGGTTTGGGCTCCTGATGATCACATGGAAAGTCCCTCTCATAAATCTCACTCAGATGTTGCATGGCATCAAGCTTATCTGTATATATACAGTCAAAAGGGATTGAACTTTGATCACTCTTGTGAGTCCGCCTTGACATGTACAATTTGATTGTAATAAGTCTTGTTTGATTCAGCTGTGTACATCAATGTGGCGCGTGAGCGAGACCTGTGTACAGGGATCCCGGGGCACGTGGACACTGGCAAGCTGCCCGGCAGGGTAGGAGTGACCTACGAACTGTGCGCCGGAATCGTGGATAAAAGTGCGACCCTCGCGGAGATTGCAAAGACGGAGATCTTGGAAGAATGTGGATACGATGTGCCCGTCGAAAACATCGAAAAAATAACGACGTGCAGGTTGGTTGTTTGGTATCCTCCACGAAAGAGCAGATGTTTGGCTGGTAACGGCAGCGTTCAGCTTGAAAAAGTCTTGCAGTACGAGTCCCAATTTTGTTGAGGGCTTTAAGAAGCGAACCTTTTTGAACTGATCTTCGAACGTGCAGGAACGTCTAAGTCTATTTCAATCAGTACCCCACGTGGAGAATATTATAACAAAAGCAAGATTTAATATAATTTTGGTTCAGAAAACGCTTTTGCTTTTCATAATTAAGTTTTCATCGAAGTAGTATAAACAAATATACCAATGCTATTAGCCTATTAATTTATCACGTTGATTTTGTGGCTCATTTCAGATCTGGTGTGGGTGTCTCAGGAAGTAAGCAAACTCTGTTCTACGCCAAGGTGACAGAGAAAATGAAGAAAACTGCTGGAGGCGGTAACAAGGATGAAGGGGAACTGATCGAGATGAGTGAGGTGCCGGTGAAGGACAGCTTGCAGTTCACGATGGATGAAACCATAGAGAGACCCGTAGGCATGCTGTTCGCAATCATGTGGTACCACAACTGGAAGACTGCAGGAAACTCTTTATACCCTCAAAATCATCATTCCATGAATGCATAGCGACGTTTACATGTAGTCAGAGCTGCTGTAGATATATAACGACCGCTTGACAGGTCACGTGTTGTTACGGGATGTGTTTTACAGTTGATATAGTTATTATATGGATATCGTGGGGAGAACTCAATGTTAAGGTTTGTTGGGGGGGTCCTGGGCGCGGCGGACTCATCGAATGTTGTCGTTGAAGTAATTGCTTCATGGAGGCAGTTGTTTGTTTAAAAAGCACTGGTGATAAATACCCGTCTTATCTCAGGAACTATCATGCTTTGTTAGTTTGTTAAAGTCATTATTTCAACAAAAAGGTAAACATTGGGCGAGCGGAGACGCGCACTACGTGTTTAGTTATGTCAGCAGTGACGTTATCCGCAGCTACTCGACTATTGTGGATGTTATAAACGACTAGAACATCAGTGTTTTTCTGTCGTGTCAGACAAAATGACACTCGCCTTTTCTAGTTCAATCCATGCGAATAATACAATAAACATCAAGAGTTCTCCTACCGACTGCATATGTAACGGTCTACGAAATACTGCATGTATTATTACAGCGGTGTAATATGTACTGATGTTGCAACTTGTTCGGCCACCTAATGCTGGGTAAACTAATCCCTTTGTACTCTATACATTTTCTAAAGTTGTACCTTGAAGATATGCTTAGCGAATTCCTTGCCCCGGAAGTTAAAAATTTCCAATAATTTCTTCCACTACTAAGCCGAAAAAGCGTTGTAATAATTAGTCCCCGTTAATCTCTTCCACCGCAATACTAACTCTCGTGAAAGGTCCAGTTGCTAAGCGTGGCTAAGTACCAGACTCGGTTTTAAAGTGGGAAATTGGTGGATCACACAAGGTTGCGGCGTCTGGGGGCCAAATTTGACAATATATTCCAGATGAACTTCTAGAAGTGAATAAGATAATGTATGCAGGGAAAACTTTTTTTTTCGAGCGTAAACTTGATTATAGAAACTGTTTGTCTCTGGCATAAAAGCTGTGGAAGAACCTTAATGCTGCGGAAAATAGAAAGTAATAAATTCATTCCGACGAATGTGTGACTATCATGCTACGGGGAACTATTACCGGTCTCAGGGAATTAGTGTTGAATCTTTGATGAAATATCCATGAGTGATAATAGATGCCTAGGAATTAAATAAATAAAAAAAACCCACTCAGTTCCTTGTGATGTCTCTTTATTTACATTACAAAACCGGGTCATTATTAGCAATTCTCAAACATGATCAACATTTGGAATTTCCTAGCAATAGACGACTTTTTCTCTGAGTGAATAACCAGTTCAACTTCGGCTAATGCAATAGGGGTGACTGTACTGTAGCGCTGGTGCCAAGGCCATGATAGGGCTCTAGACCGACGTGGTGGCAGTGTGCTGTAAGCCTGATGCCAAGGCCATGATAGGGCTCTAGGCCGACGTGGTGGCAGTGTGCTGTAAGCCTGATGCCAAGGCCATGATAGGGCTCTAGGCCGACGTGGTGGCAGTGTGCTGTAAGCCTGATGCCAAGGCCATGATAGGGCTCTAGGCCGACGTGGTGGCTGTGCGCTGTAGGGCGGATGCCAAGGCCATGATAGGGCTCTAGGCCGACGTGGTGGCTGTGTGCTGTAGGCCTGATGCCAAGGCCAAGATGGCGGTCTAGGCCGACGTGGTGGCTGTGTGCTGTAGGCCTGAGGCCAAGGCCATGATAGCACTCTAGAGCGACGTGGTGGCTGTGTGCTGTAGGGCGGATGCCAAGGCCATGATAGGGCTCTAGGCCGACGTGGTGGCTGTGCGCTGTAGGGCGGATGCCAAGGCCATGATAGCGCTCTAGGCCGACGTGGAGGCTGTGCGCTGTAGGGCGGATGCCAAGGCCATGATAGGGCTCTAGGCCGACGTGGTGGCTGTGTGCTGTAGGGCGGATGCCAAGGCCAAGATGGCGGTCTAGGCCGACGTGATGGCTGTGTTCTGTAGGGCGGATGCCAAGGCCATGATAGGGCTCTAGGCCGACGTGGTGGCTGTGTGCTGTAGGCCTGATGCCAAGGCCAAGATGGCGTTCTAGGCCGACGTGATGGCTGTGTGCTGTAGGGCGGATGCCAAGGCCAAGATGGCGCTCTAGGCCGACGTGGTGGCTGTGTGCTGTAGGGCGGATGCCAAGGTCATGATAGGGCTCTAGAGCGACGTGGTGGCTGTGTGCTGTAGGGCGGATGCCAAGGCCATGATAGGGCTCTAGGCCGACGTGGTGGCTGTGCCCTGTAGGGCGGATGCCAAGGCCATGATAGGGCTCTAGGCCGACGTGGTGGCTGTGTGCTGTAGGGCGGATGCCAAGGCCAAGATAGGGCTCTAGGCCGACGTGGTGGCTGTGTGCTGTAGGCCTGATGTCAAGGCCAAGATGGCGGTCTAGGCCGACGTGGTGGCTGTGTGCTGTAGGCCTGAGGCCAAGGCCATGATAGCACTCTAGAGCGACGTGGTGGCTGTGTGCTGTAGGGCGGATGCCAAGGCCATGATAGCGCTCTAGGCCGACGTGATGGCTGTGTGCTGTAGGGCGGATGCCAAGGCCATGATAGCGCTCTAGGCCGACGTGGTGGCTGTGTGCTGTAGGGCGGATGCCAAGGCCATGATAGGGCTCTAGGCCGACGTGGTGGCTGTGTGCTGTAGGGCGGATGCCAAGGCCATGATAGGGCTCTAGGCCGACGTGGTGGCTGTGTGCTGTAGGGCGGATGCCAAGGCCATGATAGCAGTCACAGAAAGCCCTGATGGCTGCAGAAGTTTGTAAAGCTGAGGAAAACTGGTCCGACCTGCAAAGGTAGGATATATAACGGCTCATCAATGACAGAACTACACGTTTACATCAAACCATGTCACGATACACAATCCTCATAAAGGCCTTCGTCGGTGGTGCAGAAACATAAAATCCAGTCTGGGAGGAGGAGTGTTTGTCATCTTTGGGTTGGCATCCGACCATCAGTGTTAGTCGATGGAATTGCTGATAGCTTCGTTGTTCTTTTAATACATGCGACATTGTGTTTCCATGCATTCTGTGATATTCGCGCTAACGAAGTCAATTTCAGACTGAAAGATCTAAATTAATATGAATCGTGTGCCCCCAGTTTGACACTATGGAGGGTATAACAACGTAAGCCTAGAAACGACTTGGCTTATAGCGTTGTTTGGTGCAGTCTTGGAGCCGTCTTAATAAATCATATTTTTTTGTTGCTACTAAGCAGAAAATTAGACGTATATTTGAGCGAAAATATAAGTTGTTCATCCAGCTGGGGATTGTTGCTAATTAGTCGAATGCCAATATCAACTAGAGCACATTGGGGTTATGAACGCGATAGCGTATGAGGCGACGAAAAAAGGGCATTTTTTGCCATGAAGACGGGCCCTGGGGCAGTATTTATAATACCCTTCTAAGTTACGCACGAAAAGGGAATTTTCGTCTTAGCCGCACCAGCTTGCTGTGCTGCTGCTCATGATTAAGAAATCCTCTTCAATATACTTTTAACACCTTCTTAATCAGAAAATCCACTTCTTGTGTGACTACTTATGTACTTTGAACCAGATAATCGCTAGACAAATTTTCCACTTAGCGCTAAATCTAGTTACGTAGCATAAGTGATGATTATGAATACGGCCCCTGGGCCCTGGGCATTCAGTCAGGCAACCTTACCATGGATCCCCATCGGCCCCAGCAGCGCCGGGTGGAGGACGTCGAACCACGTGAGGAAGGCGGCCAGCATGTCGCAGTCACCCCGAGCGAGAGCCTGGCCAGAGAAGTAGCGCAGCAACACCTCGTTGGACGCTGCAACATAGGCACAAACAGCGGCATTGGGGTTAATACGGAGCAAGAGGCATGTGCACACCGGTGATTCATCGATCTCCCGGTAGAGGGCGTTCCGCTAACGCTAAAGCTCGGACCGTTGATCGTAGGGATGTGCGTTCGAGCCCTAAACACTTTTCTTTTGCTTACAGTTGGCAAAAATATTCTAGGAGTAACATGAACAATTTTATGCTTCCCACGGTCGTCAGTGAATATGTCATTCTACGACTAACTACGAAGATTAGTTCAGTTCGCATGTTTATACTTAGTTTAAACATACTTTTATTACGCAATTGGAAAACAGGCATTGCCTATACAAATTCCTTTTGCTGATGTAGTTATAGTTTGTAGTTATAGTAACTTTAATCCAACCAACTGACTGACCTTTTGACCAGTGTGAGAGGCGTCTGTTGAGTTCGTTTTGCAGGTTGATGATACACTCGAGGCTGATGAGGGAAAGGTCGTCCTTGGCCGGCGGCTGCCGCTCGTAGAACGCGGCCATCAGCTTCAGTTGCCACAGCTCCAGCGGCTCGTACTGGCCCACCGTCCCTGGCGACATCTGGCGACGGGAGATTGTCATTGAAATCGGACACTTGCGCGGAAAGAAAGGTTATACTTGGCGGGTAGCGAGTGTAAGGACTGCAGTAATACACTTTAGAAGGTGATTGTTAGCAAAACAATTATGATTATAACACAAACAGCTCCAATTTAATTAATGACAATTTTAATCTAAAACAATTAGCGCGATTAATTCCATTGACAGGACACCCAAAGCAAGATATGAGGGAAAGAAACAATAGAACCAGACACTAAAAACTGAATGATATTTAAGTAAAAACTATTTGAAGCATATTAATCATGATTTACATTAACGGCATCATTTTTTTCTTGTACTGTTCAAAATAAATAAAAATCGCTCCAAAATGCAGTGACAAGTGTGCGCGTGTGTTTTTGGCCTCCGTCGCCTCACCTTCTGTAGGGCCATGTACACAGGAAGGGCCTCCAGCTTCTCCTGGGAGACACACTCGTACAAGACACGTGACAGGAACTGCCTCATCTGGTAATCCTGCAAACCACCAAAGAAACAATCAGTCACACGTCAGGCTCACATCGCTAAGTGTGCGTCCCTGACCGGTCTCCTGAATCTGCCAGCCTTTTTGGCTGCGGTAAAACGGGATGACCGTACATTTATTTAGAAAGGGTATCCTCTATCTCCCAGCCTTTTCGGATGCGGTAAAACGGGATGACCGTACATTTATTTAGAAAGGGTTTCCTCTATCTCCCAGCCTTTTCGGATGCGGTAAAACGGGATGACTGTACATTTATTTAGAAAGGGTATCCTCTATCTCCCAGCCTTTTCGGATGCGGTAAAACGGGATGACCGTACATTTATTTAGAAAGGGTATCCTCTATCTCCCAGCCTTTTCGGATGCGGTAAAACGGGATGACCGTACATTTATTTAGGAAGTGTTCCTGTATCTGCCAGCCTTTTCGGCTGCAGTAAGCCAAGATGATGTACTTTTTATGGGAAGAAGTTCCAGTCGAAGAAACTAGTGAAGCCTGCTAAATGTACAACAGCCCCACAAAACATTCTTGCGTGGAACGTTTTGACTGCTAACACAAGTACACCATCATATTGTCAGACGGTTCTTCGTGGCATTACGAAAACTGATCGTGTTAGCTATGGCTAATACCCACCATCAGGCACTGCCCCCTAGTGAGTATGGCTAATACCCACCATCAGGTACTGCCCCCTAGTGAGTACAAGACAATATCGGCTGCAACGGCCGCACCATGAGTCTGTGCATTTCTCCAGCATCTTCGTTGCGAGTGGAGACAACAAGTTCTTGGTCGCTTTGGTTTTAAAAAAAATACAAGTCTTTCACTTCTCGAGGTAATTACTAATAACCGAGGCCATATTCTTGTTTTCTTTTTAATATACCGTACACTATAAAATGTATAATGATAGCCACCTGTTCCTTGTCCGAATTGCAAAAGAATTCGGCAAATGCCAGGATGCGTGGGTCCGAAGAAAACGACTTGATGTCGTCCGTCTGAAAGCGAACAAAAATACCGTCCGATTAGAAAACTGACTCTTTGACACCCTCTTCACATACAAAACAGGGCGCTCGGCCTAAGACACGTTATAGTAGCGTCACAATTAACTTAGAGGGAACCGCCAGCCTGGCCTCTAACGCTGCTTTACCGATTCATATAATACTCAATTGCCTATCCTCCAGAATGTATAATACTCAATTGCCTATCCTTACAGAATTTTTCGTTCTATCTGTAGCTCACCATAGCAGTTAGAAATGACCGCCAGGCATGATTTCGTCGCCTACCCAGGCGGCAGCCCTTTTTGGAGGCGTGTCCGCGATTGACCAATCAGGAGGCGATAGTCTAATTTATTCAAACCGGAAATTGCGCCTATTGTGTGAGCAAAACAAGAGCGCATGATAATCGCTAGTATAAATAGCTGCGATTCCAACTCCAATCATGGCATTGTTGCGGATTCAATCGTCGCAAGACGTATATCAATTTGTTTGAACGGTACTTTTCCATGAAAGGCTAAGATCTTGCGCTACTGCACGGCTTGGAACTGCCGCTGTTCATCTATAAATCACGGCCCTGATCTCTCCGCGAGCTGTAACGTAAGGCGGCGCCATATGAATAGTCACAATATGCGTCACTTGCTCCGGCAAAATGGCGCGCTGCTCGACATTGATGGGGGCGGGTTGCCTTAATTTTTTTCTCCTTACCAGTCGCTCGAAACGAAGCGTTAACACTCGCCAATTAATTTTAAGATGTAGACTTTCGGTGCAGATCGCGATTAAATTATGTTGGCCACCCGCTTTAAGATAATCTTGTATAATAGCCAGAAATACTGATATGCTTAGCGATATGAGACTTTGAGTTAGAGGCCGATGAGCTTGCCTTGATGACTCTTCCAAGCGGAGGTTCCCCGGTCAGCGACTGCAGCAACACGCTGTGATATCCCTAGAAACACACAGACATCATAGAACCCTCAGTTAGTTGGCATGAAAATGTGTTCAATATAACATTTAGCGTGTAAAACAATGCAAGCCATGGGAACGTTACACCTATAGCCGCTCTCCCGATATTTCTTTGCCTTTTGAGACACTTTAAATACAAATTCTTCCTTACAGCTCTTTTTTGTCTGCACGGCCAACTCGCGAAACAATAATGAACTGAGGGTGTTTTAGATTATGTGAGAGCTGAGAGCGAGTCGCTTTGTATAACGTTACCTGAGGATCTGCCGAGTAGGAAAGGTGGCCAGCACGCTGCTTGACGAACATGTGGCCACTGCCAGACAGGATCGCGCTGCAAACATCGACAGACCAGTTAACTTGATCTATCCTAAATAGTCTATTATTCCAGAAAAGGCAGCAAGCTCTTTAGTAATATAATTTTTAAACAATAAGGCGTGAAGTGACAAAACAACCATCATGACACTCATTTATACCTAAAACGTCAACGATTGTCAATAAACAAGTGCACTGCAACAGTTCTAAAATGTACAAATAACCAACATATCACAGATAGTCAATAAACGTTGCCCCAGTTTTAATATAAATTAATCACTATATGAAAGGTCGGCGTCATAGAAATGCGCTACAACAGCATGTATGCGATATTTTGCTTGCGACACACCCGATCACCTATCCACAATAACACATTTTTACTCACTTCAGCATATCCCAGTTCTTGTGCTTCTGGAAGCAGATAGGCTTGTAACGAGGTCCACGAATCTTGACCTAAAAGTGTAAGTGAGAGATATATATAGTCCATATTCCAACACAGAAGCCCAGAATACCAAAGTAACGTCATGCGCTGTGTATATGTAGGTTAGCATGGCTAGTTAAAGTCACTTAGGTTAGAGAAAAAGGGCCAAGTATAGAGAACAAAACTGAGTGGAGCTGTAAAGTCCCGTAACTCGTTAACATATAGGAATACGTTGTAATTATTTATTTACTTGGCACACAAATCGTGCATGATATATATTTGTATTTATACATATCTATATGTATATCTGTTAAACTGATATAAATCTATATGTGTATGTGTAATATAATATTCACGCATATAGATCTTTAGATTACTATGTAGATTTTGTTATGCAATAAATGATTTTCATGAGTACTCTCATAGTTCGCTGATTCTTTACCTCTCGTATGCTACTCAGCTCAGGCAATATACATGGTGCCATGCAGGAGAACTTCCGGTTGTTGTAATCCTGAGTATTCTGAATGAAGCAAAACATGAATAAGTATCATTAGTCACGTCTTGGCCATAAACAGTGCGCCCTCCAATTGGTATTATTTTTCCGCAAACCAAATGACTTGCCAAAAGACAAATTTAAAATACTGGACTAGCAACTAAGAATGTTAAGATATTTTTAGCAACGATTAACCATAAGATAAACCGGCATTGAACTAAATAATAAAGAAATGATTTCTCGACTTACAGTTTACTACTCACCTCAGAGAGATTGTCTAGAATAATAAATCCCGACTAACTTCCAATTGAGTGTCTAGAGTCGTAGCTCCCGATTCACCTCAAAGAAAACGTCTGGTCACAGATTCCAACTCACCTCAAAGATGATGTCTAGGGGGACGTATCTTGCCAATCCGCTGTCCACATCTTTTGGAATGAGGACGCGTGGCTCGGCCGCCAAGACGTAGAGGTGTCTGAAGGCCTGCAGGTGGTACCTACACCGCACACACAGGATATTAACATCAGGTGTCTAACGTCATACATCTCCATTAGTCCGTTAATAACATATAAATTTCATTCACAAATACAAAAGACAGTATTCCACGCAAAGGAAATATAAATCCCGATCAATGCGCATTGGTAATTAGTATGTAGTCACGCGATTTTGCAGACTGTACCGCTCCCGCGTATATGGGTGCAGGTTACCCGGTTAAATATGGGTGCAGATTACCCGGTTATATAAGGGTGCAGGTTACCCGGTTAAATATGGGTGCAGGTTACCCGGTTAAATATGGGTGCAAGTTACCCGGTTAAATATGGGTGCACGTTACCCGGTTACATATAGGGGCAGGTTACCCGGTTAAATATGGGTGCAGGTGACAGGATTAAATATGGGTGCATGGTACCAGGTTAAATATGTATGCAGGTTACCCGGTTTAATATGGTGCAGTTTACCCGGTTAAATATGGGTGCAGTTTACCCGGTTAAATAAGGGTGCATGCTACCCGGTTTCATATGGGGGCAGGTTACCCGGTTAAATAAGGGGGCATGCTACCCGGTTAAATATGGGGGCAGGTTACCCGGTTAAATAAAGGTGCATGCTACCCGGTTAAATATGGGGGCAAGTTACCCGGTTAAATAAGGGTGCATACTACCCGGTTAAATATTGGGGCAGGTTACCCGGTTAAATATGGGGGCAGTTTACCCGGTTAAATATGGGTGCATGCTACCCGGTTAAATATGGGTGCATGCTACCCGGTTAAATATGGGGGCAGGTTACCCGGTTAAATAAGGGTGCATGCTACCCGGTTAAATATGGGGGCAGGTTACCCGGTTAAATAAGGGTGCATGCTACCCGGTTAAATATGGGGGCAGGTTACCCGGTTAAATAAGGGTGCATGCTACCCGGTTAAATATGGGGGCAGGTTACCCGGTTAAATATGGGGGCAGGTTACCCAGTTAAATATGGGTGCAGGTTACCCGGTTAAATAAGGGTGCATGCTACCCGGTTAAATATGGGGGCAGGTTACCCGGTTAAATAAGGGTGCATGCTACCCGGTTAAATATGGGGGCAGGTTACCCGGTTAAATATGTGTGCAGGTTACCCGGTGTAATATGTGTGCAGGTTACCCGGTTTAATATGGGTGCAGGTTACCCGGTTTAATATGGGTGCAGGTTACCCGGTTAAATATGGGGGCAGGTTACCCGGTTAAATAAGGGTGCATGCTACCCGGTTAAATATGGGGGCAGGTTACCCGGTTAAATAAGGGTGCATGCTACCCGGTTAAATACGGGGGCAGGTTACCCGGTTAAATAAGGGTGCATGCTACCCGGTTAAATATGGGGTTAGGTTACCCGGTTAAATAAGGGTGCATGCTACCCGGTTAAATATGGGGGCAGGTTACCTGGTTAAATAAGGGGGCAAGTTACCCGGTTAAATAAGGGTGCATGCTACCCGGTTAAATATGGGTGCATGCTACCCGGTTATATATGGGGGCAGGTTACCCAGTTAAATAAGGGTGCATGCTACCCGGTTAAGTATAGGGGCAGATTACCCAGTTAAATAAGAGTGCATGCTACCCGGTTAAATATGTGTGCAGGTTACCCGGTTAAATAAGGGTGCATGCTACCCGGTTAAATATGGGGGCAGGTTACCCGGTTAAATAAGGGTGCATGCTACCCGGTTAAATATGTGTGCAGGTTACCCGGTTAAATATGTGTGCAGGTTACCCGGTTAAATATGTGTGCAGGTTACCCGGTTTAATATAGGGGCAGGTTACCCGGTTTAATATGGGTGCAGGTTACCCGGTTAAATATGTGTGCAGGTTACCCGGTTTAATATAGGGGCAGGTTACCCGGTTTAATATGGGTGCAGGTTACCCGGCTAAATATGTGTGCAGGTTACCCGGTTTAATATGGGTGCAGGTTACCCAGTTTAATATAGGGGCAGGTTACCCGGTTTAATATGGGTGCAGGTTACCCGGCTAAATATGTGTGCAGGTTACCCGGTTTAATATGGGTGCAGGTTACCCGGTTTAATATAGGGGCAGGTTACCCGGTTTAATATGGGTGCAGCTTATCGCACGGCTGCAGCGTCGGCTGACATAGCACTGATCAGACGGTGAATGGTGTTTACCTGTTGTCGTTGCTGTGGATGGGGAACTTGGGGAAGAAGGCACACAGCATGGCGGCCACGGACTCGGGCCGTGTGCTCAGCGTGTACCTGCAAGGGACGCTTGACGTCAGGGTGGGAAGCAACATGCACGACCAAATGGCGAGGTGACAATGACAAGTGACGCTCGCCGTCAGCGTGGGAAGCAACATGCACGACCAAATGGCGAGGTGACAATGACAAGGGACGCTCGCCGTCAGCGTGGGAAGCAACCCGCACGACCAAATGGCGAGGTGACAATGACAAGTGACGCTCGCCGTCAGCGTGGGAAGCAACATGCACGACCAAATGGCGAGGTGACAATGACAAGTGACGCTCGCCGTCAGCGTGGGAAGCAACATGCACGACCAAATGGCGAGGTGACAATGACAAGGGACGCTCGCCGTCAGCGTGGGAAGCAACATGCACGACCAAATGGCGGGGTGACAATGACAAGTGACGCTCGCCGTCAGTGTGGGAAGCAACCCGCACGACCAAATGGCGAGGTGACAATGACAAGTGACGCTCGCCGTCAGTGTGGGTTCGTTGCATATTCAGGACGCGTTAACCACTTTTGGTCATATCGCGTCAATGAAAGAAGGAAGGGAGAGTGGAGCCATGTCCCCGGGATAATACCCTACTCTTAGCGAAGAAGGAAATAATAATATTTGATCTGTGGCATGTTACGTACCAATGATATTAAACATATGTTAGTTCATATAAAGTTTTATTGAGAAGAATAATTGTGGTGATACAAAGTCTCATCGCCAGCAGACAAGGTTTAAGATAACCATAATATTGATTTGCGGACTAGTGCCCTAACTACTGCATCAGGGAGGCCTCCTGTACAGTGTGAAGTATTCTCACCGGCCGCCCCCCAAGAAGAGGAGCCCGATGGCCATGCTGACGTTCATGTGGGACCCGTACAGCACGAAGTTGTAGGACTGGCCCACGCGGGCCCGCAGGCAGCGACACAGACGCAGCACCTCCAGGTTACCTGTCCCGGCCATCACCTACAACACCAGAAACATGCTTCATTTTGTACCAGGAACACGTGGATACAAGGCAGGGTGGGTTGTAGTCCCGTCCATCACCTACAACACACCAGAAACATGCTTCATTTTGTACCAGGAACACGTGTATACAAGGCAGGGCGGGTTGTAGTTCCATGGCAGGCTCCCATCCGCTAGCAAACCAAAATTCTGGGTGTCAAACCGTCAAGCACTCATTGCTAAGGAAACTTGGCCACAAATTGTTAGATTGGATGGGCGCTGTGCCTCGAATGATGAAACGCGGGAATATATTTCCTGTACATATAAGCAAAACATAGATATTCTTGATTATATTTTGCCATATACCATATCATCATTACAAGCCTCACCATGATGGATGGATGGATGGATGGATTCGTTTATTCAACAAAGCGTGTACATGATAAAATAAACCAAATTTTTTCGTCAAAAATAACAGTATGAATCACACTTATTCGAGGAGACCGTTAACCGATTAAGGCCACGTGAGGCCGCTGGCACTAGAGCCGCCCAAAGAATTAAATTTTGTAATAAAAGTAATAGTAAAAGGAAAAGCACAAAAAAACAGACTTGGGCTAGCTGATAGTAAAGCAAGCATACATAAGCAAGAGCATGAGGTCTGGAGATGCACTCACCATGGCCAGTGAGAGAGCTATGATGACCAGACAGTTCTCCACGGTGCTCTTGCCGGCCTGCTCCAGCAGCAGGGGACAGGTCATCAGCTTCACCACTCGCTTACACGTCTCAAACTGCAGAGACATTAACACGTACTCAAGGCTGGTGCCGGGTGCCTGCTTGGGTTAATTATGATGTTGTAACCTCTTGCTGTAGGTCACATCGTCACATTGGGGAGTATTACGGTAGAGAGGAGCCAAGTCTGGGGGGTAAGCCCCTGCCCCTAGGGAGGAGGGGTCATTATCCTGAGTGAAGTCTTTATCTAGTGGTGACGTCATTCGTATTTTGAAAATAATTAAAGCTGCTATTACAGCAATTGATTACCTACATTATATTGAAAATATTTTGGAAAAACGTTCTGGACGCATTGTCTGACTGTGTGAATGTTAACCCTCTATGAGAAATTATAGTAGATTAACAACATCTCCAGTTATTTATGATGTACAATAAATGGGTACTTCTATATGCTCAGAAAATAAATGCATCATTTTAAGTTAAAAGTGTCTCAAGGAAAATATTGCTGTATTGGTAACTTTAATATTGCGCAAGAATGTAAAATATTGCTCCAGGCCACCTCTTTACCACATGTATAGCTGATTTTAATTGATTGATCGATCCAAGTAGTACACCTTAACCTGCGTATCTCGTATGGCGACAATGGGAAGGGTGAGGAAAGAAGGTAATAAGATACCCGAGAGTCATCCCCTACTCATTTGCGACCGCACATGTACAGCCGAAGCAGGCTTCGATACTCGCTATGATGATGACGAGCACTGTTTGTGCATGCACAGTGGTTGCATTTGAAGTTGCATCAGACGATTGCATGGTTGTTTATTCAATTCAGGACGCTTTAACCACTTTTGGTCATATCGCGTCAATGGGAGAAGGAAGGGAGAGTGGAGCCTTGTCAGTCCCCGGGGGTAACCCCCTACTCTCTGCGAAGAAGGACATGGGATCTTTATCCTACGACCACACAGACATGGCGACTGTGTGGAGCGAATCACCGATCCACGTGCCATTAGGTTTTCAGGTGGCCAGTGTATCAGACGGGCAGGAGTACGTACCAGGCTGTTAAAGGCCGCCTGGTTGGCCGAGCCGGCGAACTTCAGCCCCAGCGCCAGGCTGGCCCCGGCAATGATGTTACAGTAGGCTTGGCTGGAAGACAAGAGCATAACGCTAAGACATCATGAAAGCGGTCCGGGTTTATATATAGTACTCTACAGCCGCGGTAAATAGGTTTATATTATAGACCACTTACATCAGTTAATCAAGAGGCTGCTAACGCAACACATCAAGCCGTCGTGTCAGCAATAACGGTTATTATATAACGTCATCTGGCGCAGATGTTTTAATGCGTTCTTTCTTCACTCGTTCCCTAAATATTGTTGATCGAACCGCCGAAAGTAAAGAAAGTTGTCTTCTGCTAATTTTGGACACATACAGGTCTCCCGGGGACAATGTAGTGGGGTTTGATGAAAGACTTCCATTGAAACCCATAACCGCATACCAACTGAGCTATGGAGGCTCCCTTTCTATATGAAATAATGATGCAGACACACTGAACCCTCGAAAGATGCAATAAGCCACACCTCATTGTCTCGAAGTCTATATCACAGTCTGGGTCGTTCCTGTACTTGAGCTTGTTGAAGGCGTATTTGGCCACGATCTGAAAACACATTTGAGTAAATCAAAAACTTATCATGACCACGTCCTGCAAGGACTGATTTTTATCCTTTATACATATACAAACGGTAGAAACACGGAGAACCAATGACTTACCCATCATAATACGGAGAAGTGTTATACGGCGAAACTGAAGACTTTAGAAACATCAAAAAATATGAAATAACTCGACCCTCGTTAATGGTTCTTATTTCCTTTACTGTGAAATATTTGTTTTCGGTGCTACAGAAAAAAAAACAATATCTCCAGGAAAATAGCACATTGCTTAGTTCTTGAGCTTAAATCTCAAGAGATTAGATCCCTTGACATGGATGAAAGAATAACCAGAATGTTACGTGGCGCCTAGCAGTGGAATGAAGATAAACTAGAATTTAGGACGTCGTCAATGACGCGACACCTACTGGGTTCAGTGGTAAATACCAATGGAGAGTGATGAGACCACGTGACTGACCTCGGGGAGGTTGCTGTTGATCCAGGAGGAGCAAGGAGTGACGTAGTCCCAGAGCACGAGGCCGCGACTCAGGATCTGTGAGGAGGGCCAGAACAGGAAAATGTCGGATTCTTAAGCCACGTTTGCGCGCCTGAAGGCTATAAACTGGGCCACCAGGAAAGCTCACGGGACGCAATGCAAATGGTGCTGGGTGAAGTACGTCCGGGATGCCGGCACGAGGGCGCGAACCCACGACCTGTCGCGGTGTACGTGTAGGTCAGCCCACTTACCAACTGAGCTAGGGAGGCACACTCGACTCGTAGAAGATAATTTACGGCACACTATATCCTCTCCTCGACCTGCTTTGGGACAATCGGAAAGGGGACAAGTAACTGAGACCCAAACCAAATGTTTCATTCGGTGGCTTTGGAAAAAGTTACCGGACAGTTGTACTATCCTAAACCTAAAATTGCAGTTGAATTAGCAGATTATTCTTACCGGTAGTTTAATTTCTTGGCGTCCTCCTCAAAGAGACAGGCGCCCATTAGACATGTGATTAAAAGAAGACTAACTGCAATAAACCATTGTGAAGTTTCCATTCTTTTCAGTATTATTTGTTATATTTTACACATAGCTGAGTTTGAGAGACAAACATTCTCTTTTCTCAGTGCACACTATGACAAAATCGGTCGACAAAACCCCAGAAATTCTTACCCTGAGCATGAGGAAGTCTGGTCTAACGAAATCCAGAAGGATCTGAGTGTCCGGGGCGCGCAGCCACTCAGCCACGGCACTGCAACACAGAACACAGGCTGAACAATACTAACACGGGACATAGCGACCACTCAGCCACGGCACTGCAACACAGAACACAGGCTGAACAATACTAACACCGGACATAGCGACCACCCCGCCACGGCACTAAAACACAGAACACAGGCTGAACAATACTAACACGGGACATAGCGACCACTCCGCCACGGCACTAAAACACAGAACACAGGCTGAACAATATTAACACCGGACATAGCGACCACTCCACCACGGGACTGCAACACAGAACACAGGCTGAACAATACTAACACAGGACATAGCGACCACTCAGCCACGGCACTGCAACACAGAACACAGGCTGAACAATACTAACACGGGACATAGCGACCACTCAGCCACGGCACTAAAACACAGAACACAGGCTGAACAATATTAACACGGGACATAGCGACCACTCCGCCACGGCACTGCAACACAGAACACAGGCTGAACAATACTAACACGGGACATAGCGACCACTCAGCCACGGCACTGCAACACAGAACACAGGCTGAACAATACTAACACGGGACATAGCGACCACTCAGCCACGGCACTAAAACACAGAACACAGGCTGAACAATACTAACACGGGACATAGCGACCACTCAGCCACGGCACTGCAACACAGAACACAGGCTGAACAATACTAACACGGGACATAGCGACCACTCAGCCACGGCACTGCAACACAGAACACAGGCTGAACAATACTAACACGGGACATAGCGACCACTCAGCCACGGCACTGCAACACAGAACACAGGCTGAACAATACTAACACGGGACATAGCGACCACTCAGCCACGGCACTAAAACACAGAACACAGGCTGAACAATACTAACACAGGACATAGCGACCACTCAGCCACGGCACTGCAACACAGAACACAGGCTGAACAATACTAACACGGGACATAGCGACCACTCAGCCACGGCACTGCAACACAGAACACAGGCTGAACAATACTAACACGGGACATAGCGACCACTCAGCCACGGCACTAAAACACAGAACACAGGCTGAACAATAAAACACGGGACATAGCGACCACTCAGCCACGGCACTGCAACACAGAACACAGGCTGAACAATACTAACACAGGACATAGCGGCCACTCCGCCACGGCACTGCAACACAGAACACAGGCTGAACAATACTAACACAGGACATAGCGATCACTCCGCCACGGCACTGCAACACAGAACACAGGCTGAACAATACTAACACGGGACATAGCGACCACTCAGCCACGGCACTGCAACACAGAACACAGGCTGAACAATACTAACACGGGACATAACGACCACCCCGCCACGGCACTAAAACACAGAACACAGGCTGAACAATACTAACACGGGACATAACGACCACCCCGCCACGGCACTAAAACACAGAACACAGGCTGAACAATACTAACACGGGACATAGCGACCACCCCGCCACGGCACTAAAACACAGAACACAGGCTGAACAATACTAACACGGGACATAGCGACCACTCAGCCACGGCACTGCAACACAGAACACAGGCTGAACAATACTAACACAGGACATAGCGACCACTCAGCCACGGCACTGCAACACAGAACACAGGCTGAACAATACTAACACCGGACATAGCGACCACTCAGCCACGGCACTGCAACACAGAACACAGGCTGAACAATACTAACACAGGACATAGCGACCACTCAGCCACGGCACTGCAACACAGAACACAGGCTGAACAATACTAACACCGGACATAGCGACCACTCAGCCACGGCACTGCAACACAGAACACAGGCTGAACAATATTAACACCGGACATAGCGACCACTCCGCCACGGCACTGCAACACAGAACACAGGCTGAACAATACTAACACCGGACATAACGACCACCCCGCCACGGCACTAAAACACAGAACACAGGCTGAACAATATTAACACCGGACATAGCGACCACTCCGCCACGGCACTGCAACACAGAACACAGGCATAACAATACTAACACCGGACATAACGACCACCCCGCCACGGCACTAAAACACAGAACACAGGCTGAACAATATTAACACATGACCCAGAACTACACACAATACTCTTACGTAGTATGACATATCTCGGCGTGACACGTGCGGGCCATAGACGGGTGGAAGGCCTGTGTTGACCCGCTGCTATCCATTATAAATTTGCGTTTTTAACTGAAGAAATGAAACGGCGGTGTTACAGGCCATATATACTATTGACGGTTACGGGGTACGCGGTGCGTGGTCACCTGTTGTTTGACTTGAAGAACATCATGCCCAGGGCCAGCGTGGCGCCAGGCGAGGTCACATCCACGTTGACACAGTCCCCCTCCTGCAACACACACAATCAGACTGCGTCACAAAAGACAATCAAGATGTGTCTCAACACAGACAATCAAACTGCGACACGACACAATCAAACTACGTCACAAAAGACAATCAAGATGTGTCTCAGCACAGACAATCAAACTACGTCACAACACAGACAATCAGCGTGCCACGCCAATCAATTCGATGTCACGTCAATCAACAGTCACAACACAATCAACTCGGACATTGTTTCGCAATACGGTATTGATCACGTGACTTTGGCGAGAGTACCGCGCGTAGTCACACCACAAAGAACACAAATATTATGGCACTAGCCTAGCTACTACAACCATTGCTTCATATCTTCTACCGGTGTTACATGCCAACCACCGTAGACACGACAGAGGCATTGCAACACCGGTCTACTGGTCGCTCTGCATACCTCGCAATGTCAGGTCTATATGTACTGGTCTGTAACATACGTCAAATCTTTAGGCCCAGGTCTTAGTCAATTAGGTTTTTTTTATTATTAAAGTTTAAGTCTACACACCTGGATCTGATAGCTGGGCGACCTGTATCTCTCTTTGTACACTCCGCTCTGTAACACGGTGAATAAGACATACTATAACATATCGGGAAAAACGATTAATAATTACATTTATTAATTAATGATAAATAGGACCATAATCCGCCTGTTTCATAAAACGATCTGCTGGCATTTGACAACGAATCTTAAATCACACTGGTTACAAAATGATAAATAATCTGAAATCGGGTGCACAAAAACATACACAATTACGTTATTGTATAAAACTGTATATTACGTTATTGTATAAAACTGTATATTACGTTATTGTATAAAACTGTATATTACGTTATTGTATAAAACTGTATACATTATTGAACAGAATAATCAAGCGGAAGCCACTGTATCTTACCAGAGACCTGCGGTGCCCTCCTATCATGTAGTGATAGAGCTGGTCAGGAATGCCCAAGTCAGACAGCCCCATCTCCCCCGACCCTTTCTGAAACGCAACCAAGTCCCACATGTGTAGACAACATTCGATTATTCAACGTATACCGTAATCTTTGAAGTATATAGAGTTCTAATTAGGTCGAATAAATCGATGTTGAGGCCGCCTAATGTTGTCTCGCGTCGCTTTATTCTGTCAGATTGCACGAAGGGGATACTATAGAAATTGAGCGTGAAAAGTTGGGCCTATGTATGTGTAGTCTACATGCAAGTACAGCACGTTACAGACGAGTCCAGGGGCCGTATAGTAGTTATAAACCACACTAAAGTCACGCCAGTAGACTCAGCGGTAAGTGAAAAATTTGTCGAGCGATTATCAGGTTCAAAATACATAAGTTATCACGCAAGAGGTGGATTTTGTAGAATAAGAAACTGCTAAACTTGTACGGAATACGATTTTTTTTATCACGATCACCACCACAGGTGAGGATACGACAAAAATGCACTTTTCGTGTGTGAGCTAGGTGTGGTTTGTGACTACAGCCCCTGTACAGTAGGTGTGGCGGACCGACCTGAAGCATGACGAGGCCCAGGGCCAGCCCACACGCCAGGCAGTACGACTCCCGGTCTGTGCTGTTCTCCATCTCAGGACCTGGCGGGCGGCCTGCAACGGGGTCAAGGTCAGAAGGGAGGTCAAGGTCAGCAGGGCATCACTGGACATATATATGCCGACATTATCAGGACATACGATGGTGAGCATCAAGTGGGAATACGTTGTAACGCCCCCCCCCCCCCCCGTTCTCTAAAGTGCCCTGGTAGACCAGCCACCCCACACCCTACCCTCTCACCTGTACCCTGTTAGACCAGCCACCCCACCCCTCCCCCCACCCTCACACTGTACCCTGATAGACCAGCCCCAGGCCCACCCCCTGCCACCTATCTCCTTCAGCAGCACCTCTGCCACGTGGCGGTGGGCGGTGGGCTGGTAGACCAGCCCCTCCCCCCTCCCCCTCTCATTTATCTCCTTCAGCCGCACCTCTGCCACGTGGCGGTGGGCGGTGGGCTGGTAGACCAGCCCCTCCCCCCTCCCCCTCTCATTTATCTCCTTCAGCGGCACTTCTGCCACGTGGCGGTGGGCGGTGGCCTGGTAGACCAGCCCCTCCCCCCTCCCCCTTTCATTTATGTCCTTCAGCCGCACCTCTGCCATGTGGCGGTGGGCGGTGGGCGGTGGCCTGGTAGACCAGCCCCCTCCCCCCCCCCACCCACCCCCACCCTCTCCACTCACCTATCTCCTTCAGCAGCACCTCTGCCACGTGGCGGTGGGCCGTGGCCTGGTAGACGAGCCCCAGGCCCAGCACGGCCGCCACCTGCACGTTGTGAGCCACGTCCAGCTCAGTGGATGTGGGCGGCAGGAAGGCCGCCAGGTGGATACTCAGCAGCTTCGTCGTCGTCGCGTCCATCGTGCCCCGCCTACCGGAGAGATCAAGCACTAAATAATTATGATGAAAAAACGGATATCAAATCTGCCATCACGAAATGAAGATTACGACAATGATGGCGCTGGTTGGGACCGGTGATTCACGACCATTTACGCAGCACTCCTTATATTACTTTTTTTTTTCCATAACCAAAATGCAGATATACAACAAGTTCGTCAATTTATATCACAATATTTAGTTACACTTTAAAGAGCTTGAGAGAGGGTCCCATTTCTTTGCAAAATTGGAGATTTTGGACGTGTACTTTTCTAATTTATAATGATATATAATAGTGTTGTTAATACCGATAAAATTCGAAGCTATATTCATCCATTTACATCTATATATATACTTCTTAGTTATTAAAAATACATGATTAATGAGTTGGCTGTATAAGGTCTTACGTTCACCCAATATACATGACTGAAAATCGGATATATTGCATGACTCATTTAACCATAGCACCAAAAGAGACCACAAAGACTCCTTATATTACGAATCAAGATACCGAATTGCGTTCATAAAAACAGATGTCCCTTAAACTTTAACGTAGATTTCAATATAAACTATTTTAAACTTTAACGTAGTTTTCAATATAAACCAATAGTTTTTGCATATCTTAACTGGTCACGGGACATATTTTGTCACGATACGTGCAGTTTACCGCCATGGTTCTCTAAGTATTGTTCTATATGTATCTGTATAACAGTATTACGCTTTCTCGCATTCTCTTTGGCTGCGGCCCACTGTGACACCAAGATTGGGATAAACCTAGCCCTGGTACATGCCTTGTAATCCGGGCGATTTTGGTCACCTCTCGCTTCGTTTTCAATGCTCCGCCATTTGCCGGACGTTAACAAACGCCGCCTGGCAGCGAGTGCTCACGATGTTTGTTTACTTCCGGCGAGCGGCAGAGCATTGAAAACAAAGCGAGAGAGGACACAAATCGCCCAGATTACAAGCAAATACACTTCCGATCAAAGAAATGACTATCCGACGAAAGTCATAAAAGCTTCGGGAACGTAATGGAGCAACTTGAGAGGTAGGAACTGCATCTCTATTCTGTTAGGACCTTCAACTTGAGCCACCGGTCCGCGATTTCTAATTTTAGGGCCTGGTAAACAGCATGGTGTGCTTCCAGTTGGACGACTTCCACTTGGACGACACCCCATTTTGGTACTTCCAGTTGGACGACTTCCAGTTAGACGACAATATATATAAATACGTTAAGTATCGCAAAATAAGCAATTCATACAGATGCATCATGATTAGTAAGACTAGTTGAGAGGTTTGCATATAAAATTGGGACAGTTTGAAGAATAGTACAAGCATTTTTTCGGCGTGTCGTCTAAGATTTAGCGTCACTGTGTTGTTGCCGACCGCCATTGCGTTGGGGTCGTGTTATTCTTACAAAGAGGTGTGAACGACACCTGCACCCTTTGATGTTCAACATGGAATACTGGCGGCCTTCCCGTTTTCACACCTCTTGAATTATACACTTGAGACCTCCAGCTTGTAAGTTAATAACGTTTGATGTGGCTTGTGATTAATATAACGAAATACAATTAAGTTCTTACTGCACTTTTTAGTGGACAAAGACCACTGATAAACATATATTTCACATGTGAAAACGTATGTGGCACAAACAAATCTATCTAATTCACACCTCCAGCTTTGAAGTGTATTTTCCTAATTGCACTCAACATCATTTTCGTATGTCCATGTCATTGCCTTTATGAAGCTCTGTGATTGCAATTTTGGGGATCGATTCATCTTACTAAATACATAATCTTGAGCACATCATCTTGAGCACATCGTTATCTTGAACATCAAAGAGTGCAGGTGTCGTTCACACCGTGGCGACGCCAACGCAATGGTGGTCGGCAACGACAGGGTGAGGCTAAATCTTAGACGACACGCCGAATAAATGCTTGTACTATTCTTCAAACGGACCTAATTTTATCTGCAAAACTCTCAAATAGTCTTACTAATCATGATGCATCTATATGAATTGCTTATTTCACGATACCTAACGTATTTATATATAATGTCGTCTAACTGGAAGTCGTCCAACTGGAAGTACCAAAATGGGGTGTCGTCCAAGTGGAAGTCGTCCAACTGGAAGTAATCCAACAGCATGGCTCTCACCTTGTTTCGTTTACGGGCGTGGTCAGAGAGGCATGTACCAGGGCTAGGATAAACCTATCCCGCACTCTGCGACTGGGCATTTTCGCAAAATAGTTTGATTGTCACTATACCAGAGTGAACTTTGACTATGGTAATTTGAGCGAGAATATGTATATGACAGGACTTCTAGTGCGAGATGGGTTTATCTTAGCGCCCATCTCCTATCCTATCCTCGACTAAAGGCTCGGACAGGATATGGGTGGCTCTGGTGCAAGCGACCCTCAGGTCTTAACTAGGGTCTCCCAACCCTGTGAGTGAATCTGTTGTTCGTTGTTATTTCTTATACATACATACATACATACATCCTCTTCAGTCATTCAGGCGTTGCCTATGGACTGCTCTTCGTGTTCAAAGTTTTCGTTTATTTGTGCGCAGGCGTGAAAGGTATTTATTTTTGCTTTGTAGTCGTAGAGAATGGGCTGTTTTGACCAGTGTCTGTCTAACCTGTTTTTTAGTGAGTTCAAGTTTGGGGCAGTCACTACGTTTTCCGGGAGGCTGTTCTAAAGGTCTACCGTTCTCTGGCTGAAGAAGGTACTTCTAGTCTTTTGTCGACTGTGGTCTTTGTATAACTTGTACGAGTTGCCCCGGGTTCCTTTGTATTCTGCCATTTTGAACATGGTAGGACTAAGTTCCGTCATTTACGTATGTTTTGGAACACCAAAAATGTCCCTATGTTTTGGAACACCCCCAATTTTGGAAAAAATTATTTTTTTTGTGGCTGTATGTTTTGGAACACCACAGATGGTGGGTAACTTTTTTGTATCAATGTTTTGGAACACCCTAATTTTCCGAAAATAGATCTATTTATTTAACTTGTGTTAACTTTAGCTACCTGTTGATCTCTCTGCGACCCATACCCTGGTTTATCAGTGACCAATCAGAATGCAATAACAATAACGTTGTTTGTTACCTGACTGCATCTACTTTAATGAATAAGGGAGTACCAACCTCCGATCCAGCACCCTCCCAACTTTTAGGCATCAGTTCCCACGCCCATCCAATATCACTCAAGCTACTCAAATGGGTAATATTGTAAAGGAGTTGTGTTCATTTCGGGGCATATCAAATGTCAGTCAAAACTCGCGGTGGCCACGGTATCCGCGCGTTCATTGTATATATGTCTGGGCTGCCTGACTGACCGCCTCTCCTCCCCCCACCCCACCGACACCCCCCCACACATGACTCGTGTACATTGTTTATGTCTGGGCTGCCTGACTGCTCTGTCTGCACCACCCTCCACCCCTGCCTAGCCATGTGACGCATATTTCTCCGTTTCTCTTCTCTCCATCAGAGCTGGTTGACCGACACTAATCTAAGTTTGTGACACCCCCCACCCCTCCCCCTCCTTCTCGACCGGTCCCCTTACCCTCGTGCCAGGCTTTGTTGGACAGGAAGCAAGGAAGCCAAATACTGTGTGATGACCTTACCCCACCCTGCCCCTTACACGCATTCTGTGGTGGCTACCGCTACAGAAGCTTTTGGGCTGACTGACCGTACAAGCCCCCTACCCACCCACCCCCCCCCCCCCGCCCCCATCCAAAAAAAAAGTATCAAAGTTTTGGAACAGCTGCAAAATTAATTAATTTTTTTGACTATGTTTTGGAACACCCAGGTTTGTAATTATTTTTCGGGTGTTCCAAAACATACGTAAATGACGGTAGTCACTAGATACATTCACGATTACGACTTGACTATGGGATGCTTGTGCTGAGATAAACCCATCTCGCACTCGAACCAATGTCATATGAATATCATAAGAGTTCACGTTGGGTGACTTACTTGCCGGCAGATATCCCCAATAACAGTCCGACACTAGTCATCTCATGGCCCTGTACAGAGAAAGAAAACTTCAATGGCAGTTTAACGGAAAACAATTGAACCAAAGGTCTTCAAACTACAATTTACATTACATTACAGATCTTGAATTAGGGAAACACGTGAAACCAGTCCCTGGCGGGTAGAAATCCTGTATACAAGTTTTAAAAGCAATCAATTATTTATCTTCACTCATATCACTTTAATTAAGTAATTTAACAATTAAATACAATTAAATGAAATGACTCGAGCCATACCGCAGAGGCTTTTCCAACACGTAATAGCCAAGGTATATATCAAAGTTACAAATATGATAATACTGCAGACCCCTCAACCGCACGATGAAGATATGCTTTATATCGAAGTTACAACTACGATGATACTGCAGACCCCTCACCCACACGGTGAAGCAATGCTTTATATCAAAGTTACAAATGCGATAATACTGCAAACGCCTCACCCGCACGAGGTAGTCATGGACCTGCAGCGTGGCCAGATCCTTGAGGTGTCCGTTCAGACCGAGGCCCATCAGAAAGCCCGCGTGTTCGAACCGCATCTCATTCGACTTGAGTTTGTTGTAGAGGATCCAGGCAGTGTCCAGCTGTCAACCAAGTCATCATATCGCAGCATTAAAGCTATTCACACAGCAATTTTACATCTATATTATGACTTTTTAAATTGTTTGGAAAAGATCCAAATGTCGGCATAAATATGTAAATGTTAACTTTATAAGAAATATATATGTCTTACCATGATGTAGTAAAGAGCAAAACACGGAAGAATTGTTCGAATTCTGATGACGTGGTACACAAGAAAGCCACACAATCAGTTCCACTCAAAATGCGTTTGAACTTGTACGAGGGAAACCCTTTAGGAGTAACTTCAAGAGATTTTACACACAATAAAATACCCGATTTTACATGAGGTATGATTGGTTGAATGGAGGGTAATATCATGAATGTGAATGTGAAAGAAGATCCCTCTGTGTGCTATGGACTTTACCTGGGAGGAGTGAGCGATCCGCAGGCCAGCAGCCACTCCGTTGTGGAACTGAGGCCAGTGCGTCATGTTCGGCGGAGTCTCGATGTGTGTCAGATCCACTGTCGCGTTCCTAAACAACGAAATGCGGTAATTTAACCGATAACTTATAATCAATGAGTAGCTACAAAACACAACACCATTGGGTCATGGTTACCCTCCCAGATGCGGTTTTCAAAATGCAACCACATCTGAATAAAACAATATTAAGAAACCAGTGATTCGTGGGCCAAGAATTGTCTTTGCCTGCCATACAGCTATGTCTGTTCTAGTCTCGTGGCTTAAAGTGGGACTAGTTTCACGAGTTTAATAGTCCTAATATTAACACGTGTGTAGCCGGCGCCGCGTACCTGGGAGGTGCCCGGCCGGTGAGGCACAGCTTGGGGATGGGGAGCGTCTCTGTGGGCACCGCGTGGTAGGTCGACAGGGTGAACATTCCGCTGTTGCGTCAGGAAGAAATCACACACAATTATTCAGGTGTTCTTCTGTAAATATCGCCAAACGGTTTGTTATAGATATTTTTTAAACATGGTTTTAGTTGAACAAAAGTAGTTATATATGTATATTAGTTCAAGTTACATATAGTTTTTATATAGATCATACATTTGTAGGTACGAAATTAATATTAAATAAAATTATGTTTTAAAGCACATACGTTTTACGTTAGTGGTGTGTCTACATGCGACACCTACCGGCCGCGTGGGAGAGCCATGGTCCGGATACACGTGGAGTACAGGTAGCGACACCTACCGGCCGAGTGGCAGAGCCATGGTCCGGATACACGTGGAGTACAGGTAGCGACACCTACCGGCCGAGTGGCAGAGCCATGGTCCGGATACACGTGGAGTACAGGTAGCGACACCTACCGGCCGAGTGGGAGAGCCATGGTCCGGATACACGTGGAGTACAGGTAGCGACACCTACCGGCCGAGTGGGAGAGCCATGGTCCGTACACACGTGGAGTACAGGTAGCGACACCTACCGGCCGAGTGGGAGAGTCATGGTCCGGATACAGGTGGAGTACAGGTAGCGACACCTACCGGCCGAGTGGGAGAGCCATGGTCCGTATACACGTGGAGTACAGGTGGCGACACCTACCGGCCGAGTGGTAGAGCCATGGTCCGGATACATGGGAGTATAGGTAGCGACACCTACCGGCCGAGTGGTAGAGCCATGGTCCGGATAAACGTCGAGTACAGGTAGCGACACCTACCGGCCGAGTGGGAGAGCCATGGTCCGGATACAGGTGGAGTACAGGTAGCGACACCTACCAGCCGAGTGGGAGAGCCATGGTCCGGATACACGTGGAGTACAGGTAGCGACACCTACCGGCCGAGTGTGAGAGCCATGGTCCGGATACACGTGGAGTACAGGTAGCGACACCTACCGGCCGAGTGGCAGAGTCATGGTCCGGATACACGTGGAGCACAGGTAGCGACACCTACCGGCCGAGTGGCAGAGCCATGGTCCGGATACACGTGGAGTACAGGTAGCGACCCATACCGGCCGAGTGGCAGAGCCATGGTCCGGGTACACGTGGTGTACAGGTAGCGACACCTACTGGCCGAGTGGCAGAACCATGGTCCGTATACACGTGGAGTACAGGTAACGACACCTACCGGCCGAGTGGGAGAGCCATGGTCCGTATACATGTGGAGTACAGGTAGCGACACCTACCGACCGAGTGGTAGAGCCATGGTCCGGATACACGTGGAGTACAGGTAGCGACACCTACCGGCCGAGTGGTAGACCCATGGTCCGGATACACGTGGAGTACAGGTAGCGACACCTACCGGCCGAGTGGTAGAGCCATGGTCCGGATACACGTGGAGTACAGGTAGCGACACCTACCGGCCGAGTGGTAGAGCCATGGTCCGTATACACGTGGAGTACAGGTAGCGACACCTACCGGCCGAGTGGCAGAGCCATGGTCCGGATACACGTGGAGTACAGGCAGCGACACCTACCGACCGAGTGGGAGAGCCATGGCCCGGATACACGTGGAGTACAGGTAGCGACACCTACCGGCCGAGTGGCAGAGCCATGGTCCGGATACACGTGGAGTACAGGTAGCGACACCTACCGGCCGAGTGGCAGAGCCATGGTCCGGATACACGTGGAGTACAGGTAGCAACACCTACCGGCCGAGTGGTAGAGCCATGATCCGGATACATGTGAAGTATAGGTAGCGACACCTACCGGCCGAGTGGGAGAGCCATGGTCCGGATACAAGTAGAGTACAGGTAGCGATACCTACCAGCCGAGTGGCAGAGCCATGATCCGGATACACGTGGAGTACAGATAGCGACACCTACCGACCGAGTGGGAGAGCCATGGTCCGGATACAGGTGGAGTACAGGTAGCGACACCTACCGGCCGAGTGGGAGAGCCATGGTCCGGATACACGTGGAGTACAGGTAGCGACACCTACCGGCCGAGTGGGAGAGCCATGGTCCGGATACAGGTGGAGTACAGGTAGCGACACCTACTGGCCGAGTGGCAGAGCCATGGTCCGGATACACGTGGAGTACAGATAGCGACACCTACCGGCCGAGTGGGAGAGATATGGTCCGGATACACGTGTAGTACAGGTAGCGACACCTACCGGCCGAGTGGGAGAGCCATGGTCCGGATACACGTGGAGTACAGGTAGCGCTGCTGCTCTTCTATAAAGTCATGGTCGCTGTAGCAGAAAGTAGAATTCTCACATGTTAACTTTCGGCACCCGCGGGTTTTTACATTGTTTGTGTATCATGCCGCAGCTTTACTCTCAATACTATAGTCTGTCGGTTTCGTTACTTGTCATCACGAAGCACGTGCCTACATGTGCCTACTAAGAAAATCAAAATCATATAGCAATCCCTATCACCTAGACGCTACAAAGACATCTTATTGTATTATGTGTAGCTGTGTGCAACAGTTTTGTGAATAGGTTTTAGAAGACCTTTGCGCACAAATGGTAAAGACAAGCATGACACTTAAAATAAACCCCACAAACCGACGTGATGTGACGTTCTGGGGACTGAACGAATAAGAACACTATAAGTTCTAAATATGATAATATTTACGTGGCGAAAAGTGGATAGACTCACCTGACTTCCGGTCGCTGTTGGATGGCGACGCGCACCGGTCTCGCCGACTGCAGCAACCTCCTCACTTCCTGGATCCTCAGGTCCTCGCTGAAGCGCAGCTTCAACAGCTGAAAATACGAAATAGAATATTGAACTGGGGCAAAAAACTTCCCGGTATCATGAAATGGAATTGGATGAAACATACACGAGATGCAGATGCCAGGTCCCGAACCCATGACCCGTTTGTTGGTCTAAAGCTCAGGCTGTCTACCAAGGCAGCCTTCCCGCCGCAATAGTAGACAGGCATGCGCAACGCATTCTCAACTTAAGATTCGAGGTACGGTTACTTTATCTCAACGAAACACCAACATTTCTTATCATTAATTATACAGCTTGATATATCAGTTATAAAATGTAATCTACTTGTAATCCCATTAATGGCAGTTAGGGCTTAATCATAAAGAGTAAGTATGTAGTTATGAGCAGCATGAATCCACGACTATAAAGACAATGACATGTCACCGATAAGCGAGAAATATTTGCTCTCCACATTATAGTGTCCCATTCCTATTCCGTTTCTCCAGGTGCCCCACTGACCTGTTTGTCCAGGTGCCCCACTGACCTCTTTGTCCAGGTGCCCCACTGACCTCTTTGTCCAGGTGTCACACTGACCTTTGTCCAGGTGCCCCACTGACCTCTTTGTCCAGGTGTCACACTGACCTCTTTGTCCAGTTGCCCCACTGACCTCTCTGACCAGGTGCCCCAATGACCTCTTGGTCCAGTGCCCCACCGACCTCTTTGGCCAGGTGCCCCTGACCTCTCTGACCAGGTGCCCCAATGACCTCATGGTCCAGTGCCCCACCGACCTCTTTGGCCAGGTGACTTCTGACCTCTTTGTCCAAGTGCCCCACACTGACCTTTTTGTCAAGGTGCTCCACTGACCTCCTTCTTCAGGTGCCCCACTGACCTCTTTGTCCAGGTGCCCCACTGACCTCTTTGTCCAGGTGCCCCACTGACCTCTTTGTCCAGGTACTCCATGCCGTCCTCCTCATCCTTGGCGCCCTTGGCTCCTGGCGCCGCGTCCTTGGAGAGTGACATGGGGGTCGCCTTCTCGCTCTGAGTCTGGATCTGCTTGGCCAAGTCCTCCCTCCCTGGAAGCAGGACCCAAATCCGTGCCCCACGAAATGATACGCATCACACATGGCGTACAAGCCGCTGATCAACACTCCCGCCGTAATTTACCTCCACACTAGAGATAAGCAGCCTGTATAGCGGGTCCTTCTGCCACGAAACCATTATATCTTTATAGCTCAAGCATTACTCACGACTACGATTAAGAAAAATAGATTACGTGGTCTCAAACATTGGATACGTGGACCGTGTAATTTGTATTTGAAAATTATCGGAAATTATTTTTCAATTATCTTGTGAGTATTTGCCCTTTGATATTTCACTCATTACATTCATAATTTACATTGGCTCTGTGTGGGGGCACCCCTTCATGTAGATTGTTGACTGAATCGTGTCTCTAACCACGCACATCCTGAGTGTGATGATTGGATTTGATTGGCACTTTCATCCGTCTGGGCGAGATGAGGACAAAGTACCGTTTCATCCCACGCTTCAGTGATTTAAACTTAACACCGGCGGAGTACCACTTATCTCCTGTAGCTGACCACATACCCATGAGGCGGTAGGCTGTCTCGGGCCCCCCCACCCACATACCTATGGGGCGGTAGGCTGTCTCGGGCCACCCCCCCCCACCACATACCTATGAGGCGGTAGGCTGTCTCGGGCCACGCCCCCCCCCCCACCCCCGGAGCGTTGTTGCTGTAGCTGACCACATACCTATGAGGCGGTAGGCTGTCTCGGGCCATCTCTCCCCCCCCCGCCCGGGGGGTTGTTGCTGTAGCTGACCACATACCTATGAGGCGGTAGGCTATCTCGGGCCACCCTCACCCCAACGGAGGGTTGTTGCTGTAGCTGACCACATACCTATGAGGCGGTGGGCTGTCTCGGGCCACCCCCCCCCCCGCCCGGGGGGTTGTTGCTGTAGCTGACCACATACCTATGAGGCGGTAGGCTGTCTCGGGCCACCCCCCCCGCTCCCCCGCCCGGGGGGTTGTTGCTGTAGCTGACCACATACCTATGAGGCGGTGGGCTGTCTCGGGCCACCCCCCCCCCTCGCCCGGGGGGTTGTTGCTGTAGCTGACCACATACCTATGAGGCGGTAGGCTATCTCGGGCCACCCCCACCCCAACGGAGGGTTGTTGCTGTAGCTGACCACATACCTATGAGGCGGTGGGCTGTCTCGGGCCACCCACCCCCCCCCCCCGCCCGGGGGGTTGTTGCTGTAGCTGACCACATACCTATGAGGCGGTAGGCTATCTCGGGCCACCCCCACCCCAACGGAGGGTTGTTGCTGTAGCTGACCACATACCTATGAGGCGGTGGGCTGTCTCGGGCCACCCACCCCCCCCGCCCGCCCGGGGGGTTGTTGCTGTAGCTGACCACATACCTATGAGGCGGTAGGCTGTCTCGGGCCACCCCCCCCCCCCGCCCGGGGGGTTGTTGCTGTAGCTGACCACATACCTATGAGGCGGTAGGCTATCTCGGGCCACCCTCACCCCAACGGAGGGTTGTTGCTGTAGCTGACCACATACCTATGAGGCGGTGGGCTGTCTCGGGCCACCCCCCCCCCCCGCCCGGGGGGTTGTTGCTGTAGCTGACCACATACCTATGAGGCGGTAGGCTGTCTCGGGCCACCCCCCCCCCCCGCCCCCCCGCCCGGGGGGTTGTTGCTGTAGCTGACCACATACCTATGAGGCGGTGGGCTGTCTCGGGCCACCCCCCCCCCTCGCCCGGGGGGTTGTTGCTGTAGCTGACCACATACCTATGAGGCGGTAGGCTATCTCGGGCCACCCCCACCCCCCCCCACCGGAGGGTTGTTGCTGTAGCTGACCACATACCTATGAGGCGGTAGGCTGTCTCGGGCCACCCCCCCGGCGGGTTGTTTCGGCAGTGGAAGATGGCCTCCTTCACAGGCACCGCAATCCCTTGCACCAGCGTGTCCATCAAACCAGGCTCTGGGTTCACAAAGGATGGACGTCGACGCCACATTTATAAACATGAATCTTGATTCGCAAATCCGTATTATACAATAAGTACCAGCAGGGGTCTGGAAGGGGTAAATCGGTATTTGAAAAATCGATATTTGAAAAATCGACATTCGACTTTGACCCCCAAATTTCGACACTGAGGATCTGAAAATGCGACATGCAACGTCGTGAAACGTCGACATTCGACACTGCACCCCCTCCCCCCTGCCAGACCCCTGTTCAACTGCAATGAACAGAATAGATAGATTTACAAAGTACATTATTCGAAGACTAAATGTGAAATAATATAGTTCCCATTTTATACATTATTACAGGCAGTCCCTTTTTTTTAACATAAATCACAAGTATATCGGCCAAAAATCACGACGTCCATTTATTTAAAAATTAATCTGCGAAGATTCGACTTACTGAGTTGTGAGAGGTAGAGGACCACCCTTTCATAGCGGATATCGGTTCCATAGTTAGGTTTGAGGTACTTGGAGAGTTCTTCGTCAATATCAGCACGGCGGTGGCCTATGAACGGGAAGATTACAAACAATATTATAGGGCATTACACTGCGGAACAAGTTTTCCGGGTACACATGTAAGTATAGGAATGTTTTATTGGTGCACAAGCATTAAAGTATCGAATGTGAGGATACCTACCTATATAATGTTTAGTAATGTAGCGGAATGGAAAGCCGTAATTTTTTGGCCGTATTGACCGACTTTCCTGCAAATGTAATTTTAAAAATAATTATAGAATTCTTTAATATTGCCAAACGCCTGGTATCTTTCGACACTGACCTAATTTCGACACCTTTGTAACAATTGTTTCTATTTTTCAATGAATAGCGTATGTTTGACGTCAGAGCTCACTACAGCGACACGTATCGACCGTCTCGCGTCAGTAACTTTATTTTAAAAATAATGAAATTCTCCAATATGATTAACTTAAATGATAGTTAAATTTCGTGGATGCTGTGAACACCGACCGGCACTAGCGACCTTCCTCAAGTAACAGCTCCACGTGACCTCCTCAATTTTCTCTGACGAGAAGATCATCACATACACCTGTAATATTGTAAAGGCAAACGACATTTTAGGGACACATATTTTGCAATGCAGTTTGCAACTAGACGTCGACAGTTTTGCTCGCGTTATATGTTGACCAACACACTTGATACAATGTGTTTAAAATGAAGCGTATCGTAAAACTGAAGGGCGGATACAGGTCGCTTGCAAGTAAGCGATACCTTCACCACCCTCACGTCATTGTCAACAATAAGTAAACATCAAAATAGTCACAACACTAAATGATTCGATTGAGCATATGTATGACAAAACTAGTATACACATGCATATAACCGAAAATTCCCACATGCTATGTTCAGTACGGAATGCCTCTACCGCATACCCTACGTAATGTTCACCAACAACCCAGCCTCACCCCCTAGCATCCCGCCCTCACCCACTTGCATCCCAGACCCCTAGATTACCCCCGCCCCCCACCCTACATTCTACCGCCCTACCGATCGCGATGACAACAGGAAGAACACCAGGAAGGGTTTGGGCAGTGACAGTGTAACAGTGGTCTATTAATATAATATCGTGCTAGGGTTGCAGTAATAAGCCTAGCGTCTTACCGCGATGAGGTGGATGGTCCTGAGGCTGACTCCCGGCAGGTATGGGAAGGGGGAGCCCTCCCGCCGCCGCAGGTAGGTGTACAGCCACTGGTAGATGCTGGGGGGCGTCTGGCAGAAGAAACCCGGCTGCTGCAGCCGTGACAGGGCCGCTGTCAACAAGAAACTTCCTCGGTGACCAACCAGCCGGTGCAAAAACACAGGATAACACAGAACCAGAGCCGCTGTCAACAAGAAACTTCCTCGGTGACCAGCCAGTCGATACAATAACACAGGATAACACAGAACCAGAGCCGCTGTCAACAAGAAACTTCCTCGGTGACCAGCCAGCCGGTACAATAACACAGGATAACACAGAACAGAGGCGCTGTCAACAAGAAACTTCTTCGGTGACCAGCCAGCCGATACAATAACACAGGATAACACAGGACAGAGCCGCGGTCAACAAGAAACTTCCTCGGTGACCAGCCAGCCGATACAATAACACAGGATAACACAGAACCAGAGCCGCGGTCAACAAGAAACTTCCTCGTTGACCAGCCAACCGATACAATAACACAGGATAACACAGAACCAGAGCCGCGGTCAACAAGAAACTTCCTCGGTGACCAGCCAACCGATACAATAACACAGGGTAACACAGAACCAGAGCCGCTGTCAACAAGAAACTTCCTCGGTGACCAGCCAGCCGGTACAATAACACAGGATAACACAGGACAGAGCCGCTGTCAACAAGAAACTTCCTCGGTGACCAGCCAGCCGATACAATAACACAGGATAACACAGAACCAGAGCCGCGGTCAACAAGAAACTTCCTCGGTGACCAGCCAACCGATACAATAACACAGGATAACACAGAACCAGAGCCGCGGTCAACAAGAAACTTCCTCGGTGACCAGCCAACCGATACAATAACACAGGGTAACACAGAACCAGAGCCGCTGTCAACAAGAAACTTCCTCGGTGACCAGCCAGCCGGTACAATAACACAGAATAACACAGAACCAGAGCCGCTGTCAACAAGAAACTTCCTCGGTGACCAGCCAGCCGATACAATAACACAGGGTAACACAGAACCAGAGCCGCTGTAAACAAGAAACTTCCTCGGTGGCCGCCAGCCGATACAATAACACAGGATAACACAGAACCAGAGCCGCTGTCAACAAGAAACTTCCTCGGTGATCGCCAGCCGATACAAATAACTCAAATATATTGTCCTGATTGTTGAGATATTATTCAAGGCGTTATATCTCAGGAATATAAGCGAGTTAACACAGAAGATGAACACAAGTTAAAGTTGTTTTGGTGTGGCAATAACTGTTTAAGTTACCTGCGAGTTAAATTGGCAGTAAATTAAGTTACCGGTGAGTTGAGATACCAGTTAATTAAGGTACCGGTGAGTTAAGTAGCCCGTAAATTAAGGTACCGGTGAGTGAAGTTACCAGTAAATTAAGTTACCAGTAAATTAAGTTACCGGTGAGTTAGGTTACCATCCACTTGAGTTGCCAGTAAGTGGATTGTGTAAGTAAATTCTACGTAGGCAGTTCTACCTTCTGGAATCATGCTGTTTTCTTGGAGACTGTTGAACAGCTGAGGCTGGTCGCGGCAGTAGTGGTCAACGTACAGATCGCACCGAAGATCTCTGTCGACAAACATGGAGCAGACGATCATAAGTAACCACGCCACACGGGCGGCGGGTAATGAAACCATGCATTGTAACGACGCCACCAAGCGGCGGGCAATGAAACCAGGTATTCTAACGACGCCACCAAGCGGCAGGCAATGAAACCAGACATTCTAACAACGCCACCAAGCGGCGGGCAATGAAACCAGGCTAACGAAGCCTGACTTCGGACGTCGACTATTACTGGTCTAGTTCAGGAAGTAGTTGTGCATATATCAGCTTCTGGTTGACGCTAAAGCAAATTTTATATTTACTGAAGGCAACACGGCGTATAGTATATCCCAGGCTGGGAGTCTCCCTAGCTCAGTTGGTAAACAGGTTGAGATGCAGATCAACGGATCGTGGGTGCGAATCCCGGTATCTGCATGTGGAGCAAGTGTCATTCAATTCCATTTCCTTGTCCCGGGAGGTTACATGGCCGACATTAGCCTCCATGTACATAAACGCAGCCAAACACAACCATGTCCACAGACTAGGGAAACCTGGACTTACCTGGCGAGCTGACAGAGGAGAGCCCCCAGAGGCGGAACTTCCTTGTCGTACAAAGAATCCACCTTCAATTCCTGGATTTAATCAGAAAAATATGTCATTTTGATGCTTACAAAGTCAGTATAACAAAGCACTCGAAATCAGATTGTCAAGCCCAATGCGGCAAGTAAGTTGAAGTTGAAGCGGGTAGTTAACGTTTACAAATGGTCCAAGCACAATATTAACCAGTAAGTTTAAGAAGACGTGCGTAGAGTCAACAAGTGCAATGGCAATAAATATAATAAAAGCAATATATGCTAATAAGGGATTAAAAAAATACATGCAATAAACGCAATATATGCTATAAATGCAATAAATGCAATACACAGATATAAACAAATCTCATAATGGCTGACCTCGTAGACGAGGTGCAGAGCGAAGAGCGTGGCCGGCATGTGGCAGAAGAGACAGGCGCTGGTCTCTATTACAGCATCGCCCACCTCCATCCCGGAGACGCTCGGCGACGGCGCGTCCTCCAGGCCCACAAGGTGACCTTGGGACGCCACGACGCGCTGGTAGTGATCAGAGCTGCAGAGATACTCCCAGTCCTGTCGGTCGACATTGGTAGGAGATAAAACCGGTTATGTTAAGGACGTTTTTTGATACAAAAGTTGTGAATTTTTTGTTTTACACAGCTATGCTTTTTGGGATTGGAAGCTAGTGAAAGCAAGAAATATAGATCTAATCTTGTGGATTCAAACTGTTGTATGATTAATCACTAGACCTAAAGCTATTTGGTTTGTATTGTTAATATGGCGTGTTGTGTTGCAGCTTTAAGAGTTTCAATTAGAGCTACGTGCCCGCTACCTACATTATGAAATGACTTATTATTTATTAGTCAATGAATTGACTAATAAATAATACGTTGGGACCAATCAATTTACCTCATCAGTGCCTTGATCCGAGGGTCTGGGCTTCTTAGGTGCGTTGCCATGCGACAGTGACGTGTCGAGCTCACCCTGAGGAGAGAAGGGAATCAGTGAAAAGCCACACGAAGAGTCGGCATTCTATATGTTCGGTGCTGAAGGCACAGTCAAGCAATTGCGACAAGTATAGCTCATTTCACCTATTATCGCTATACACGCATCAGGATGAATACAATAAGTTTGTGATGGGGGGGGGGCCTTTGCATAGACACAGAGCGCAAATACAAGGTCAGAAGTACAATTAGACTTAGAAAGTCGTCTTTCAGACCCTTGGATGATACCAACCTGTTTGGCTAGAGGTAGTTTATCCGTGTCATAGCCCATCATGCTTAGCAAGCACTTGGTGAACTGACACCACTCTGATTGGCCGTTGAAGCTGCCCGGTGCATTGTGGGTGGAGTACCAGCGAATGACAACCTGCATGGCCACATCTTTGGGCAGAACCAGCCTGACTGCTTCCAAACACTTCTTAACTGCAACATCAGAGCAAGTCAGGATAATCAGCATCTGTCCGCACATATCGGCACGCATCAATATATTTAGGCACATATCTGCATATATCAGCATACATCAGCACCTATCGGCAAACAGTCACATATCGGCATACGTCAGAACATATCGGCACATATCGGCATACATCAGCATATATAGACCTACATCGGCACCTACCAACACTACTTCACAATTATTAAATTGTTACTGCTTCCTGTGGGGAGTGAAATGCAACGCAGGGCATGAACAGTGGACGCCTGACGGGCGAGTCGAGGCCACATCGGTCACGTGACACATAGAGACTATAATCCAGCACGTCTCGAAGATCTACCAGCATAAGTAAAGAGAATAACTCCCTATCTTGTAGGAGTTTATCTTGTAGGAGTTTATATCTTGTAGGAGTTTATATCTTGTAGGAGTTTATATCTTGTAGGAGTTTATATCTTGTAGGAGTTTATCTTGTAGGAGTTTATATCTTGTAGGAGTTTATCTTGTGGGAGTTTATATCTTGTAGGAGTTTATATCTTGTAGGAGTTTATCTTGTGGGAGTTTATCTTGTGGGAGTTTATCTTGTAGGACTACTTACTGATAGGCGAGCCCGTAATTTGTGGCAGGAGCGTCCGATAGAGACTGCCGTCTGTCAGCTCCTGGAGAAATCACAGAATGGACGTGTAACAGATAAACAAAGTCAGTGATAAAGAAAGATACCCCAGTCAACGCAATGCAAATGGCGGATCAACAACTCAAGAGAGCCACACTCGGTGACTTCGCATAGTGAGTTTTCCTTCGTGGGAGACACACGTGAAATGTGAGAAATGTGTGAGAAAATAACTGTATTTAAATAACATGGAGGGTAACTTAATGTAACCTCTGTTCCCGAAATCTAGTTCTGTTTACGTTATTTTCGTTGGTAATTAATTATTTTATATAATGTCTTCTTTGAGGTTCCCATGAGAGGATGCATGCCATCGGGTGAGGTAATCCCTCACACAGATCTGACCATACACGTGGTGGGGTGGGGGGCATAAATCCACACAAGTGAAAGCAATTATCTACCACATTAGCCTCCGCTGTTAAGTATCTCGCTATTAACATGTAAAGGAGACTCACACCCGATCGGACGCTACACTATGCTCTCCAACATAACCGCATAAGATATCATTGCCATTAAGTTGACCTGACCCAGTTAGCCACGCACCAGGGTAAACTTGGAGTCGACGGGGTCACGAAGGCCGGTGAGCATGGAGGAAGCGCCCCCTCGCGGGTAGAGACTGAGCTCGTCGTTGAAGGAGGTCTCCAGAGCCTGGCTCGAGTCATCGAACTCCGTGGGCACGGGAGACAGGAGCTGTACCTGCAACGGGACGGCAACGGGGTTGGAGGCTTGGGGTATGGGACACGTCAGCAGACACGCAGGATGTGTACTGCGTTTGTGTTGTCCGAATTGGGTTTATACTGTCGAGGCCTTCAGACCCGTAATACGAAAGAATGACCATGTGCGCACAACAGGAAAAATAAAACTTTACAATGTATGAGCTATACTTGATACATTTATGTAATATTTGCAACCGTTTTTCAACTGTATGTAGTCTGAGTTGGGAATGGTTGAAATGTATCTTATCCCACGGGGTTTTAACACTGCTCTTTTCGAAAGAGGGACAAGGCATAGGCAGATATCGCGATATGTACCGAACAACCTTGACCTTGCCTCATCCGGTGACAACGGAATGGGAAAATACACATTAATACTCGCCACACTGACGCTCACAAGACTCTCACTGAACGAAGTGACCACTTATTAAGGAAAAATCGCTGGAGATAGATACATTATTCTATCTGATAATAATCGTAGAAATACAGAGGATAGAGAACAGATCACAGTCTGAATGAATACATGTATACATTTATAACTACAAAGTGAACATAACAAAGGCCAGGAAGTGAGTGCTCAACGCTGATTGGGTCGTGAAGCTCTGGCGACATGCACACCTCTAGATTCTGATAGCAAGGTTTGCGTCAACAGCTTTGCGAAAGAAAAATATAAAACATGAAGCTGAACCACATTAGCCTGTGGCACACACAGTCAGGCCTCTTAATTAATACTGTCTGGTGAAACGTGCATTTTCTAAAAACAAGCTTGAACATCACAAGTAAAGAAAAACAGTAGAGAAAGTGGTGACGTGTAAAGCCATGGCAGAGCACGACCGGCGCAGAAAGCTGGTAAATCGTTTAATTTAATCTTTGGTGCTAATAATTAGAGGCATACAAGTACAAATCACTGGCGACAAACCCAACAATACTAATAAATTCTCAAATTGCGCTGGTGCCTAATGGATCATTTACCTATCTATTATTATGATTACCGGAATAGAGGTATTATGAACCAGTCATTATGCTCTGATTATGTCAAGAAAATATAAAATATTAGACACAGATTGCGATTAAATATCTCGTACGTTATTTATAAAAGCTCTGGTAGCTACAGTGTAACAGATGTGTTAAGTATTAGATACTGATCGGCTACTGCATGGATTAGATTATTGGACACCCAATCTGTGGGTGGCTTTATAATAAATAAAAGATACAAACTCTAGAATATAAAGATACATTGTTATGCCATTAAAGTTACTGAGAAGCTAATACTATTTCAGCCGTCACTTGCACCATAAACAGGGAGCTTAGAAATCCGAAGCTCCAAAGGTCAGAGTTCGAAAGTCCAAATATATATGCAAGCATATATATGCAAGCTACAACAAAAAGCATTACACCGACTGAAAAAGGAGTGAAATCCAATCAAACAGCTGCCAAAAACTGCAAGGAACACTTTGCACAACAGATATATGACGACGGAAGCAGCATTCAATAGTTCAAGACGGTGTATAAGTATATATATATATATATTTATAGGTCCTTAGCCATGCGAGTGATTTCTACAGCGCTGGGCTAAGTAAGGTTAGCAGCAGCAGCAGTCGGGGTATAGGAGAAAAGGGGGGGGGGGGGGGGGAGGGGGGGAGCTGTATAGGCCGGCTCTTACCGGACCCGGGCCACTGTCCAGAAAGCTTGCGCCCTCCGAGGGAGCGAACGAGCTGTCATCCAGCACGGGCGGCTTTGTCCGTATGGGGGACAGCGTCGGCAGCTGGCAGGATACACCCGACATGTACGTCACAGAGGTCATTGCAAGGTCATTGCAAGGTTATGGCAAGGTCATGGCAAGGCCAATGCATTACCATTGCAATGTCATTGCAAGATCATCGCAAGGTCATTGCAAGGTCATTCACATTTCCCCTTGTGGAAGATTTTAAATTGTTCGTTTTGACGCGTTCGCTATCACGTGGCCTTGATAAGAAAGTGTGGTGTAGACCATGCAAGTCAACGTGCAAGGAGCGCGCATACACCTCCAGCACACGACGTTATGAACACATGCCGCACGCAAATTGAGCTTGCATATGGCCACGTACAGATTTTGACGTCAAATGAAGATGTAATGATTAAGCTGCTGATTCAAAATAGTATCAAATAATGAGCATTTGTTTCAACACTTATATAATAGTCATATCCGACGCCAGAACACTGTGGATACGCTTCAGTTTAGGTTAAGGTCACATGGGCGGTGGGCGTGACGATTCTCAGGGTTAATTTACCATGCAATGTCATACCATAGTACAGGGAAAATTAAGGAAACAACAACATTTCTATCCACGTCAGGTGATGAGTCCGCGAAGCGTGCTTTCAGAACTTGTTACCAAGGATGGTCCTCTAAACATCCCAGTTTTCACGGGCCAGTCATACGGCTCAACGTACGGAATAGATAGATAAGTTATTGCCTCTTATCATCAGTTCTTTCCGGTTCTTTTCTTGTCATCGCTGTCAGGTGCAGCGACATCTGGCGACTATTGTTCTTTAAGCCCTTTAAAGGGAACCGCCAGCCTGACCTCTAACGCTGCTTTACCGATTCATATAATACCCAATTATCTATCATCCAAATTACAGAATTTTTCTTTCTATCTGTAGCTCACAATAAAATTTAGAAGTGACCGCCGGGCACGATTTCGCCGCCTACCCAGGCGGCAGCCCTTTTGGAGGTGTGTCCGCGATTGACCAATCAGGAGGCGATACTCTAATTTATTCAAACCTGAAATTGCGCCTTATGTGTGAGCAAAACAAGAGCGCGTGATCATCGCTACTATAAAGAGCTGCGATTCTAACTCAAATTCTGGCATTGTTGCGGAGTCAATCGTCGCAAAACGTATATCAATTTGTTTAAATGGTACATTTCCATAAAACACTGAGATCATGTGCTACTGCGCGGCTTGGAACTGCCGCTGTTCATCTGTAAATCGCGGCCCTGATCTCTCTCTCCGCGAGTGGTAACATAAGGCGGCGCCACATGAATAGTCACAATACGCGTCACTGCTACCGGCAAAATGGCGCTCTGCTCGACATTGCTGGGGGCGGGTTGCCTTAATTTTTTTCTCCTTACCAGTCGGCCGAAACGAAGTGCTAACACTGGCCAATTTAACTTTAAGATGTAAACTTTCGGTGCAGATCGCGATTAAATTAGGTTAGACACCCGCTTTAACTTTTTAGTGATCGTGAAGATGTTAAACTCGTCATAGTAGTTGTACGAGTCGATATATATGTTAACTTCAGTGACAAGGACCCGACCTAGTTGCTGTAGGGGTCTGAAAATATTCAATTTCAGTGATATTTATCCTTTAAACCCAAAAAGGACGCTGATAATTTCCCAAAAAAAATTCGACTGGAAATGATGTATTTCTATTCCTAGCATATAGGCGCGCATATATTGTATGCAGGAAAAAAAACGAACATATTGTTAAGCCCCTTTTTTTGGCCAAATTCATCAAAATTTGCACATCACAACAGTTATTTACCTTTTAACATGTGAGGACACATCTATTTCTCACATTTACACAGTCAGACAATGTGTCCAGAATGTTTTTCCAACATATTTCGAAAATCATCATTTCAGTGAAAAATTGCTGAATGTACAGCTTTAATTAATCAGCAGAGTGTGTAGTAATGGTCTAATGTTACCTCGTCGTCGAATCTGGCGTCCATGGCGCTGGGCGGGCGGCTGGAGGTCACTGGGCCGCCAAGGGACAGACGGGCCACGCGGCTGAAGGGGGTGCTGGGCCGGGGGGTGAATGTGTGCTGACCCCCCAGGTGGGACAGCGACAGGGGCGACGGCAGGCCGCTCACGTGCACCTTATGCACCTGGAGTATTAGAGAAACGAGGCGTCCACACGAGCGTATGCAGGAAATGAGTGGCCTAACAAAACAATTACAGAGACAGGGACAGAGAGAAGTACTGAAGTAGTGAATAGGTATGTACCTTGGTGATGGTCCAGAGATAGGCACATACCTTGGTGATACCAGAGATGTACGTACCTTGGTGATACCACAGAGAGGTACGTACCTTGGTGATACCACAGAGAGGTACGTACCTTGGTGATACCACAGAGAGGTACGTACCTTGGTGATACCACAGAGAGGTACGTACCTTGGTGATACCACAGAGAGGTATGTACCTTGGTGATACCACAGAGAGGTACGTACCTTGGTGATACCACAGAGAGGTATGTACCATGGTGATACCACAGAGGTATGTACCTTGGTGATACCACAGAGAGGTATGTACCTTGGTGATACCCCAGAGGTATGTACCTTGGTGATACCACAGAGAAGTATGTACCTTGGTGATACCACAGAGAGGTATGTACCTTGGTGATACCACAGAGAGGTATGTTCCTTGGTGATACCACAGAGGTACGTACCTTGGTGATACCACAGAGAGGTATGTACCTTAGTGATACCACAGAGAGGTATGTACCTTGGTGATACCAGAGAGGTATGTACCTTGGTGATACCACAGAGAGGTACGTACCTTGGTGATACCACAGAGAGGTACGTACCTTGGTGATACCACAGAGGTACGTACCTTGGTGATACCACAGAGAGGTATGTACCTTGGTGATACCACAGAGGTACGTACCATGGTGATACCACAGAGAGGTATGTACCATGGTGATACCACAGAGAGGTATGTACCTTGGTGATACCACAGAGAGGTATGTACCTTGGTGATACCACAGAGAGGTATGTACCTTGGTGATACCACAGAGGTACGTACCTTGGTGATACCACAGAGAGGTACGTACCTTGGTGATACCACAGAGAGGAACGTACCTTGGTGATACCACCGAGAGGTACATACCTTGGTGATACCACAGAGAGGTACGTACCTTGGTGATACCACAGAGAGGTACGTACCTTGGTGATACCACAGAGAGGTACATACCTTGGTGATACCACAGAGGGGTACGTACCTTGGTGATACCACAGAGAGGTACGTACCTTGGTGATACCACAGAGAGGTATGTACCTTGGTGATACCACAGAGAGGTACGTACCATGGTGATACCACAGAGAGGTATGTACCTTGGTGATACCACAGAGAGGTATGTACCTTGGTGATACCACAGAGGTACGTACCTTGGTGATACCACAGAGAGGTACGTACCTTGGTGATACCACAGAGAGGTACGTACCTTGGTGATATCACAGAGAGGTACGTACCTTGGTGATACCACAGAGAGGTACGTACCTTGGTGATACCACAGAGGTACGTACCTTGGTGATACCACAGAGAGGTACATACCTTGGTGATACCACAGAGAGGTACGTACCTTGGTGATACCACAGAGAGGTATGTACCTTGGTGATACCACAGAGAGGTACATACCTTGGTGATACCACAGAGAGGTACGTACTTTGGTGATACCACAGAGAGGTATGTACCTTCGTGATACCACAGAGAGTACGTACCATGGTGATACCACAGAGAGGTATGTACCTTGGTGATACCACAGAGAGGTATTTACCTTGGTGATACCACAGAGAGGTATGTACCTTGGTGATACCACAGAGAGGTAAGTACCTTGGTGATACCACAGAGAGGTATGTACCTTGGTGATACCACAGAGAGGTAAGTACCTTGGTGATACCACAGAGAGGTAAGTACCTTTGTGATTCCGCTGTACAGCATCAGATCGCTGTTCATGTCCAGCACCAACATCATGTCCAGACTCTGTAACAACAATAAAAAAAAAAAACGTGGTCAGCGCGCCGGTCACCAGCAGCCCGTTGCCATGGTCACTGCTGGCACAAGTTGCCTCTTTTTTTCTTTCTAGTCCTCCACATTTAACTTCATCGCAACAATTTTATCTCCTTCACACTATACGTAATGACGTCACTCCTGCCTACCGCGGATGGATGGCTGGATAAGACTCGCTTTCAGCCACCTTTGTGTACACATAGCTTTAAAGTGGGGCCAATTAGGTCATTCCTGGTGCAATGAGATTAATGGTATGCCGACCAATCTCCGGACTCCGCGGACTCGGACGACGGAAGCTCTGATTGAATCTGGATCTGCCTATCTGGATCTCAGTGTGCGTCCCACTCACCTGGAGGGGGATGGCGTCCCTGGCCTGGATGAGGGACATCGCCCCGAAGATCAGCTGACTCCGGTCGTTACTCTCGTCAAACTTGACACACCTGTCAATCAAGTAGGTGATTTGATTGGGTTACTATGTACTAGTCGGGAGGCTAAGGGTAATATATAATATATCTCGTAAACGATTCCATGCGAATCTTAAAAGCGAGGTTTCAAAAACACATCAAATACACCCCGCCCCCCCCCCGACGTCAGAGCGGGTAACCGATAGCGGTAGTTTTGGATAGTTGCTATACGGTGTTTTAATACACTTAAGAGTATACCCCCACCCCCCACCCCCCCATCCCCCCGACACCAGAGAGTGTGTAGTTGGTGTAAGGACCATACCGTAGGTGGTGTCGGTAGTTGACGAGGTAGGCCAGGTACCGCTGTCCACACAGATCCTGGGTGATGAACACCTTGGACGCCCGTCCAATGGCGCCATCTCTGGGCGAACGACAACAACAGGCACGCCAAGGCATCAACACTCAATGATAGACCATCAAAGTTATCAGGGTAATGATGCACAAATAAAGTAATGAATGAATTGGTGCTTTATATATGTAGCATATATATATAATAACTGAGTCAATTAAAGATATATAACCAAATTAAGTCAAGTTTTGTCAGGCATCGTGCGGAAGCGAAAAGTTTAAGGATTATCGGCGGTTTTTTTGTCAACATTAGTGCCAAACAAGCATTTCGGTAGAGACAATACAAACGACGAGGCGTTATTACTTGGGGACTCCGGCGCCCTCCGACCACAGCAGATCCAGACAGATCTCCGGAGCGAGTGGCTCCATCACGTTGACGCAGCTCGCCTCGGAGAAGGAGCAGTTGTTGGACACGGGAGTCCTCGGTAGCGCGCCCCCTGGCGAGTGAGAGTGTCTCGCTGCGGGCGATGGCGTCTGGAGCCGGTGGAGGCCATCCATGACGGAGGTCAGGGCGCCGGGGGAGTTGGAGCGGCTGTAAGTGGTAGGTCGAATATTCAGGACGCGTCAATATCACGTCAATGGGAAAAGGAAGAGAGAGTGGAGCCATGTCCCCGGGGGTAACCGCCTACTCTTTGCGAAGGACATGGGATCTTTATCCTGCGACCATACAGATATGGCCACCGCGGGACTCCAACCATCGATCAACGTGCCGTTAGACTCTCAGGTGGCCAGAGCACTCAATGCGAGCGCTCTGGCCCACTGAGCTACCGGGCCGGCTCCCCGGCCGTAAGTGGATTGGTCGTCATGTTATCAGGGACACACAGATTACAACAGTAATAGTCCAATTGAATATGCGAATAATCTTATTACCTATAATAAGCGATAAACGCCACATAATAAACAGGTTCTATATGTATTCACTTTCTTCCTCAATATTGCCCAATATTTTTTAAAAACTACAACTTGATTGTGAAATAAATTTTGGTGCTTTATACCGTCTTTGTGCTAAATTAGGCCAAGATACCGGGACAATGACATTAGGAGTAGGATGACACTTTGTCCCTGATGCAGGTGCGGGTGCGAACCCACGACCCTTAACCCGTTAAATAACAAGTATCTACCTGGTAATAGATACATATTTCATTAATGCCAGACCTGAGCGCCAATCTGGAGAGGGACGGACTGTTGATCCTGGAGGGCCCGGCGGCCGGCGAGTTGACCCGGCTGCCCAGGGTCCTGACGGGGGAGGCGCCCATGCTGGGGGAGTGGCTGGAGCGGGTGAGGCGGGAGAGGCCGCTGGCCGAGAAGCTGATGGCGGGGCTGCGGAAGCCGGAACACTGGTCCATGGCCCCCAGCGCCGAGACATTGGGGTCCGCCAGCGAGCTGCCGCAGGCCATGCAGGCCTCCTGTGAGGGTGAGAGGGTGTGTGTGGGGATGGGGGGGGGGGGTGTTTACTTATTTTTAATACTTAGTAGCAGTAACGTTCTTGATATAATTGTTATTATTACATTCCAAAAGTACTTATTCTTAATACTTAGTAGCAGTAACTTTCTTGATATAATTGTTATTATTACATTCCAAAAGTACTTATTCTTAACACTTAGTGGCAGTAACGTTCTTGATATAATTGTTATTATTACATCAAAAAAGCTGGTATATCAGTAGCATTAATACGGAATTGGTAACTGTGCATAAAGTTGAAAATAAAAATATGCTGCATCGCTACATTAAAACAGTAGGCATATAATTATATATATATATATATATATATATAACATTCAACTGAAAGACTCAACACTTGTCAATTACCTCCAGCTTGGCCCTCCGTAGCGTCCACACCGAGTGGGTGCTGAGCAGCTTGTCATACGTGACAACCAGTGACAACTCCTCGCTGATGAAGATGATTTGTTGCGACGGCTCAGTCACAAAGGACACTTTCCCGGCACTCGTGCTGCCTAGAAACGCAATCACAACGTTGGGGCGATAAAACAAATCTCAGGCACGACGCTATAGTAATAAGTTATAACGATACCGTTATGCAGAAATGACACATGATTGACATGCATTTAAAATGCTAAACGATGTTCTGTTCTAGAGCAATAGGCCGATCCAGGCTGTCAATCATTCACTGACGTCACTGTTGCTTTTATCCAATCATGTAGTGGAAAAGACTCTTCCACGTGCGTTATGGCCGACAAAGAAGCCAGACAAACAACGCAGCACGTCACTTTCTTGTCAGTTTCAGAGATGAGTACTTGTCACTTGTACCCACCATCAGCTATGATTGTCAATTTCATACTCACGAGTAAGGAAAAACGACTCGGGCGTGGGCGGGGCTTAGTGTCGGAGTGTGGAGCGGTCTATTGTCCGCAAGTCCACTACAAAGTCTAGGACATTGAGGGCTAAATTGGACCAAGAAACCTCTCGATGGGTTGGATGACACATGCCTATCATACATATGCGAGGGCGCGAAGGTACTGTACCTCCTGTCCTATAGATGACGGGCGCCACCTCGTCTAGGGGATGCAGCATGCTGAACAGAACAGGCAGACTGGACGGGTCCCTGGCAGAAAGACTACTACAATCAGTCCCAAGATGTCATCTACGAACATCACGCACTATTCAACACAAAATGCATCGAGTTTTAACATTTTACCGTACAAAAATAATGTTGAACGAAAATGTTCAATTTAGATTTTACGGCGTTTGTAACAATGTATGTATGTAGATATCAGGGAAAACTGATTGATTGATTCAAGCATAACGCTTTAATCTTTAGATATCGCGTCAATGGGATGGTCAAGGTAGAGAGGAGCCATGTCTCCGGGAGATAGTAACCCGCTACTATTTGCGAAGAAAGACGTGGGATCTTTATCCTGTACATAGACATTTGTACATGTGGGGCTCGAACTACGCACCGGCCGCTTGGGCTGGCACTGGTGGGGCTCGAACCACGCACCGGCCGCTTGGGCTGGCACTGGTGGGGCTCGAACCACGCACCGGCCGCTTGGGCTGGCACTGGTGGGGCTCGAACCACGCACCGGCCGCTTGGGCTGGCACTGGTGGGGCTCGAACCACGCACCGGCCGCTTGGGCTGGCACTGGTGGGGCTCGAACCACGCACCGGCCGCTTGGGCTGGCACTGGTGGGGCTCGAACCACGCACCGGCCGCTTGGGCTGGCACTGGTGGGGCTCGAACCACGCACCGGCCGCTTGGGCTGGCACTGGTGGGGCTCGAACCACGCACCGGCCGCTTGGGCTGGCACTGGTGGGGCTCGAACCACGCACCGGCCGCTTGGGCTGGCGTGGGCTCGAACCACGCACCGGCCGCTTGGGCTGGCACTGGTGGGGCTCGAACCACGCACCGGCCGCTTGGGCTGGCCCTGGTGGGGCTCGAACCACGCACCGGCCGCTTGGGCTGGCACTGGTGGGGCTCGAACCACGCACCGGCCGCTTGGGCTGGCACTGGTGGGGCTCGAACCACGCACCGGCCGCTTGGGCTGGCACTGGTGGGGCTCAAACCACGCACCGGCCGCTTGGGCTGGCACTGGTGGGGCTCGAACCACGCACCGGCCGCTTAGGCTGGCTCAGCAGAGCACAGTCGACAATAGCCGAAGGCGTCACCTACCGGGCCACGTGCTGACCCCATGGACTTCATGTCAAACACTGGATCACCCACATTACAGAGACGTTCTGGAGCTATTAATGCTAGCCATCCCATTCCCATGATCCCATTAACATTCAGAGTACCTCTTGGGTGTCTTCAATCCTTGCTGGTGCTCTTTAGGCAGGTCTCTCTCGAACAGCAGGCCGTTCTGTATTCCCCAGCACTTGGATACCTGGGAGAAGACATCTGCGCTCGTTGTAGTTTTCGGTTGGTTTGTTGGTCGTATATTCAGGACGCTATAACCACCTTTGGTCATATCGCGTCAATGGGAGAAGGAAGGGAGAGTGGAGTCATGTCCCCGGGGGTAGCCCCCCTACTCTTTACGAAGAAGGACATGGAATCTTTATCCTACGACCACACAGACATGGCTGCAGCAGGGCGCGAACCACCGATCCACGTGCCGTTAGGCTCTCATGTGACCAGAGCACTCAATGCGAGCGCTCTAGCCCACTGCGCGGCCCCAGTAGCTCTCGGAACTTACGCTTAAATAAGCTGAGATTCTTATTTTCTCTATGACTCATATACATTCATAGAGAATTCGTCGACAGGGCGTAACGTCATTACGTCGCTAGAAAGGGCACATTAAACATCTACAAATATGCATAGATAGATGAACAGCTTATTAAGACCTGTATTTGTACTGAAAAGGGAATATATGCCTAGAAATACGCCCCCGGTGAAACTCGAGGTTCCATCGCTGGATTCAAACTAATAACTCATACTGAATATATACATTAAACATTCTTCACATTATTAACTGTAGGCCTAAATACTTGAGACCAATAAAGCACAGCGTGTTGTGATTGGCAAAGACTTGTTCCTCTCGTGTATGCCAATAGACCCTGGTGACTAAGGAATGAGACTTGCCTGGAACGGTAGAGCCGTGACATAGTCCTTGCCTTCCGTGGTGAAGATGCTAATGCTGTTGGCCTCCAGGACACACACGCCATGCTGGATCATCTTGGACAGGTTGACAGCTGGGTGTACAGTACAAGGTCAAGGACGTTACACCAGGACGTGGGGCGAGAAAGGGATTGACATAGAGACGACAAGTTTCAGGCGAACCATTGTTTAAACATAGTTCATGGATGACCCACGCCCACCGTTTACCACATTAATCCATTTCGTTGGCTCTTACGTGAAAGATGGAACATTATGCCACCAGTAGAGTACATTACATGTAGCAACAGGCTGAACGTTAGCAGCAGGGGCGTTCCATACCATCTGGCTTGAGTAGGTCCACATCATCAGCCGGCAGTAGAAACGAGCACCACAGAGCCTACAAGTGACATCAACACATCAACCTTCCGATCACACGGCTTACGGTGGCGCTACAGATGATCAAACGTCTTTAATACGGCTTAAGCCAAATAGGAACATGGCCAAATTCCATTGTAATAAAACTACTTCACCCTTGTGGTGGAATTGATGGAATCATGTCACTGATGAGATGGGTGAATTGGAGTTTTTTATGCCATATTTATGCATACATGGGCTTAACCGGGCAGAAAGCATTTCATGAGATAAATGGCTTGTCAAGCACTCTAAGAGACTCATGGGATTGGTTCAATGGATATTTGTTACCACGTCATCTAGGGCAGCTACCATGGTAACGCATGGTGAGGTCAGCCTACCTGCTGAACCGGTGTGTCCATGGAAAAGCTCTTAATGACCTTGCTGGCGCCTTCGCCTAGACCGCGACTCCACACGACCACGTGGTCGTGGATGTATAGCTCCTCGTCGCAACCATCTTTGGTCTCTGTGCTAGACCTCAGCTTCCACGAGTCCTAGATAAGGAACAGTAACGCAATTCGCCGTATGTCTTCATATAACATTCTTGGCCACTTTCACGACGAATAGAAGTTTCTCATCATTTCCACATCATATAGAATATGTCTTCATTTTTACATCATATAAAATACTCCTCCCCACTTCCCACTTCAAGGCTGCATAGGGCCTGGTAGCTGACCACCAAATATCAATAACTTGTGGGATTTATACTTCCAACTCATATCTAGTATAAATGCTATAAACCTCAATTCCTGTGATCAAAAATCCAAATCCATATAAAATGTACTCAAATGAATTCATAGGACTTAGAAATGACAAAGTTTACAAGGAGTTTATACATGGAGGGTCATAATCTCACCTTGATGGTGTCCCTAATACTGATGTCTTTGAGAGCCTTAACAATGGGAAGCCCATGGTCACCTTGGCCTGGCGCCCCTCCCAAGGCGTGAGGCCGCAGCGACACATTGCCAGGGTGTGACGTGCTATACTTCCTCCCAAAAGGCACAAACTCTTGGGCTTCCGAAGCACATATCATGTCCTCTTGACCCTCCAGCGCTGGATCCGGGTTGGCCACTTCCTTCTAGATAATGCAATATGCAGGCCCTGCAAAGGAAGTGGCGATAAGGTATATGCATTACTTTGGAGCTCACAACAACTGGAGAGCATAACCATTGCACTGTATACCGTAATTTCCGGTGTATAAGTCACACCTTTTTTCCTCGCGGCCGAGGGGTGCGACTTATACACCGGTTCGAATTATATATGGCCCAAGTCGAAGTTTGTCTCTCGAGACCCCCCCCCTCGCCTCCAGCCGAACTTGGACAGCCGGGAGATCGGGAGTCGCCGATGCACTGTCCCGGATTATCGTAATCCCATCCAGCTGAAGAGGCCAAGATGCCAATTACTCTGGCGTTCTTCCACAGTTGCGCGACACATTATCAAGTTTCTGTCGGCCCACTTATTCTAAGACGGCAGCTAGCTGTATCTAGTTACACCATTGACGTGTCCTGTGTCCTGAGCCATGCCACGTCACTGTAAGATTCTATTGGGTACTGTGAAACATGAATTGCAGTGCTTTATATGTTGTCTGCATGTACAAATCAGTCACTTCCATTACGTAACGTTATTTCAACGACGCTGTCATGCCCACAGTGCTTTGGCGCATGGGCAAATCTCACACCGAAGGTGCGACTTATACACCAGTGTGATCCATGGTGTATAAATATTTCTCAAAAATCGGTAGGTGCGACTTATACCCCGGAACTTACGGGAACATATTTGCATCTGTGTTTCCTGTAGAGGTTTGGTGAGCACCAACATACACATTGTGTAGGCGCCTTGACTAAAATTTGGGTGACAGCCCGCACTTGCTTTGTGGGTCAGGAGTCTAGGGATTTAATCCACTGTCTACCCATATCCATCTAATTTGAACATCAAGTGTCAATTTGTGGTGGATATATTTGCATTGGAATGCTGATTATCACAAGTACCGGTACTGGCAGTGCTTCTACACCAATTCTAGTGTATCTCCCATGGTAAACTATTCCCTCCACTGCACAAAGTAACCTATGGTAGGTAACCACACCCTATCATTCTGTTGCTGTGTTTTGACTTATTTCACAGGAGATTCAGTTTATATCAAGCATGGACATACACAAACAGTATTTATAGCTTCCATATTTATATTGGAACTACAGTGCTCCCAAAAATAAGGCCAAATACAATGGATGTGGTGATACACATTGCAAATGGCATAGCCATGTCAGTAAACGAGAAAGAAGCTCTCTCTTGGCCTAAAGAATGTATGCATCCAGTGACAGACCAGAATGGTTACACCAGTGAGACTGAGGGGTACATGTAGGAAGTTTTGAACTGTTTTCTATTAGACATAGATTTTGTTGGACTGACAATCAAGGAGGACTAGTTTGAAAGCATTCAAGTAGAACATTTGATAGTTCAAACTATTACCAATGCATATATATGCTGATACTGAATTGTTCTTAATAAGCCAATAACTTCTTTCATTTGTTTACTCATAGGTCATGAATACTCATGATGCACTTCAATCACTGCTGTGTACAAAGCAAAAGGGACAAGGAATAATTATAACTGATTAGAGAAACAACTGTAGTTCATTGAAATGTTTAGAATTATCCTGCCAAGCAGAGTATGAGCCAGAACTTCTTTTTTAGGTAAAAAAAGGGATTAGTGTACACAACAACATGGCACCAGCTGCTAAGGTTGCATTTTGAGTTCACAATTCACCATTCTATAAATAAAAGTAGTTCTCAATGTCATATAAAATTGTGAGCGCTGTATTTTTCTTCTAAACCTCCTGACAAAAAGGCATTTTTTGGGTGGGTAAATAAAACCTAAGTGCCCTCTAAATTGAAAATTTGCCCCCCAAAACATAGGCAGGTCTCTGGCTTCAGAGTGCAACTCTTAACTCTTTTTCCCCACTTACCCATGATTGCATAAGCATTCAGTCAAATAATGCTGCTATGCTAATTGTTTCTCCAGCTATGTGCCATTGTATAGCATCGACACACATCCATTTCAAGAAATATGGTGTCTGCTCTGTGCCCATCATAGCGATACTCACCAGATGGCGCTGCCCTGAAACAGCTCCATGTAGAGATTGGGCCAGAGACGTCACAGAAAATATACAAAACGCAGCTACGCAAGCATGAGACATGTGAAATGATGATTGCAAAATGGCGACAACAAGGAAGCAGATGTCTGCTAGCATGGGATTGATAGGCTAAATGCCTAAAGTCAAAGTCATAAATGCCGTAGACATGTTTCGACCCATATTTTCTGTGAATTTGCCTCGATCACTCTCAAAATCACTGACGTGAGAAAGCAATACTAGACCATTTTAATGATACTAAACTTATGTTTGTACTGCAATGTTATCCTTTTTTAAGACACAAACAATATTTCTCCATGCTGACATTCTATTGGCAGCAGACACACTTTCGCAAATAGACTAAATCATAGACAATGAAAGGCTCTTTAATTGCCATGGCATCTTCGTGGCTAGTATAAATATAGAGCATGTATTGTTCAAAGAACGTTTGGCGCCATGGCAACCATCATTTTATGATGCATATTTTAATATCTTGGCGACAGAGCATTTTCTACCAATGGCATGTCAGCATGGAGAAATATTCTTTGTGTCATAAAAGAGGATAACATTGCAGTACAAACGTAAGTTTGGTATCATCAAAATGGTCTAGTGTTTCTTTCTCAAGTCAGGGATGTTTAGAGTGATCGAGGCAAATTTGTGGGCCGAAACATGTGTCTACGGCATTTATGACTGACTGTAATTGTTGAAATGTATAGTTGTGAATATTGTATTTTCTAACATTGGAAAGTTTATAGGTAACATTTCAGGCAGTTTTTTTAACATCGAAGCGTACATTCTTTCACAATTGACACAATTGTGCATGCGCAGAATTTTGACTTTGACTTTATGTCAATACCTGCCTAGTCAACAGACAGTCTGTTGAATGCCATGCAGAACGGCAGAACTGCGAAACGGCTGAGGTATTTACGGGGGGTGGGGGGAAGGGGGGATGGGTTGGTTTGGTGAGGGGGGGGTGAATGGGGTGGGTGGGGGGGGGGGGGGGGGGTCATCGAGCCCTAGCCGCCAGCGGATTAGTCTGCGCCTCGACGATTGGGTGTCTGGCTTGGCGTCGGCCCTGATGGCTTCGGCATCGGGTGGGGGAGGGGGGAGGGGGCTGTGTCCGGCAAGCATGGATTAATCTGGTGTTTGGTGTCACTTTTGTTTGTGTTGTTGGCTTAGTATTCACTAAATTTTGGGGAATTGTCAACGGCCCCGTAACGAGCATGGATCACGTTCACGCGGCTCGTAATGAGCATCGATAACGCGGAATTTGCACGCCGCCCGAAACATTTTTCACACGGAAACTCAGCTTCATTCATTCTGATTTCATTTTCATCGCTTTCTCAGATGCATAAGTCTGCCATGTTTCAGACAAGGAATGATAGCCCTATATGCTGGATATCCTTTTATACCCATTTTATCCAAAGAAGGAGCTAGGATTTAATTGCATGCCAATGTGACCATGGAGTCAGAAAATATGTTACCGTACCGACCAGAAGCTGAGGCTTCACAAGTTGTTATCAAAGGCTGCTGTTGCTGATTGCTAAAATCAGAATTGGGGCCTCGTGAATTAGGATTCACAAAAAGACTGAAAAATTATTCGGGCCGCGTGGTGTTACTGTTATAAGTTGTTATCAAAGGCCACTGCACATGTGCCATCAAAAATACCAATCAAAAATTAAATGGCCATTGAGAAGGTATTGAGAAAGCCACGAAAATGAAATCGCATGAATTGGAATGAATGAAGCTGAGTTTCCGTATGAAAAATGTTTCGGACCGCGTACAAATTCCGCGTTATCAATGCTCATTACGAGCCGCGTGAACGTTATCCATGCTCGTTACGGGCCGTTGACAATTCCCAAAAATTTAGTGATTACTTTAGTGGCCCGGCTGTGAAGATTTCTCCTAAAAAATCAGTCAATATTGGTCCCATCCCCGCCCCTCCACCCATACACACCCAGCAACACAAACACAATTGACACCAATCGCCAGCTTCATCCACCCAGAGCCAGACCCTCCCCCCCCCCCCCCCCCCCTCCCCCAGCCGATGCCGAAGGCGAAGCCGACACCAAGCCAATCGTCGAGGCGCAGACTAATCCGCTGGCGGGCGGCTCGACGACCGCCCCCCCCCCCCCTACACCCATGGTAGGGGGTGGTGAGAGCGGTTCGGCCGTTTCGCAGTTCGGCCGATCCGAGTATACACACAGTCTGTTCACTGTTGTTAGTGACAGTGTTGACACTGACAGTGACAGTGTTGTCTGTTGACCGTCGACCGACGTGATTTATTTGTTTACTCTAGGACACCCTTGTCTGTTGTCTATGCAAACTAGAGTGCGTTAAAACCAAGTTAACTATACATTCGGCCAGGCTCACAGGACATATCCTGCCAATAAGTTTTTCCCCGAACAAACCTTTAGGAGTCTTGAAGCGTTTTTTGTGCAGTTACATTTCCCGGCCACTGTTGAATTGAGCGGAAGTACTACTTCGCGCTTCGCACGGATTTCGCCAAAGAAGTATTTCAATTGGTCAAAAATAAAGTTACGCACGTCTCATACGAGTAACGAGCATCGAAGAGCTGTCATAACGTACTCTTAAAGTGACAAACTTGTTAAATGTTTTTAATTGAAATGATTTCTTGTGGGTTCTCTCTAAAAGTGCACATATATGAGGTAGCTTGACCAACCCGGGGTATACAATTATAATTTGCTGCATATATTGTTACCAACATAATTGAATGAGTAATAAAATAATAATTTTTTTTTAAACAAAGTTGCATATCAAGCTCTTTCCCGCCAAAAGTAAGCAGGCGAAATTTATATAAACAAATGCAGAAAACTCGATTGTTTCATTCTATCAATTCAGAAACCTAATAAACTTCGCCATTTCGACTGTGATGTGGCAAACGTGTCTATCCTGGGACGCCACAGAACTCGGTCGCGGCACTGCTACTTATAACAAAGCATCGCGAAGCACACAAACTGATAACGTTTACCACTAAGTTGAAAACTTGTGGTAAATTGAAATCACGGGCAAGGCTAAGAGATTCTATTCGGCAGTCTGGCATGGGTGGAGTATAGCAAAAAGAAATCTTGAATGATTCAAGGACTGATTTTTATTTGTATCTTGACCGCTTTAGTTTTGGCGGGAAAGAGCTCGCTATGCAACTTTAAATGTCGTATTATTTAATTGAATGGGGAGCGTTCATTTTCACATATACTATTTACTGTATCTTTACCGCTATGTAGTTCAGTTATTGTATTTCATTGCATTGGATTATAAGTTAAAGATACACTGATAAATGCGCCGCAGTAGAAATGCCAGCGATTAAGAAGGTGTTTCTTTTTGTCAAAAGTCTCCCCGTCTTATTATGTAAGGGGCCCTACTTATTATCTCGGGTGATCGACTTAATTTCTAGGGGGCCGTACTTAATTTAATTTCTAGGGGACCCTACTTAAATAATAGTATATACCTACTCTCTAGGGGGGTCGACGTATTATCTAGGGGGCCCCACTTATTATCTAGGAAGATCGACATATTATCTAGGAAGATCGACATATTATCTAGGGGGATGGATTTAATATCGAGGGGCCCTACTTAATATCTAGGGAGATCTATTTATTATCTAGGGGTCCCTTCTTATTATATAGGGGTCCTAATTATTATCTAAGGGGATCAACTTACTATCTAGAGGGATCGATTTATTATCTAGGTACGTGGCCCTATACTTATTATCTATGGGGCCCTACTTGTTATCTAGATGGGTAGACTTAATTGTCATCTTGGGGGCTCGACTTATTATATAGGGGATCCGTTGGGGGGGGGGGGGGGTGGGGGACTTGTACGATTAGTCAATCCAAGAGCCGCCGTCGCCACCACTATGACTAAGGGCACGGGCTATGGCGGCGGGTTATGCATGGATCCAGGCTCCAAGCTATGGCTCCAGGCTATGGCTCCAGGCTATGGCCCCCGGACTCGGGACTATGGCTTTGGGCTCCGAGCTATGGCTTCGGGCGCTGGGCTATGTCTCCGGGCGCTGGGCTATGTCTCCGGGCGCTGGGCTTTTTAGCTCCTACCGCTTTGCTATGGCTTCAGGCGCTGGGCTATGTGTCCGGGCGTTGGGCTTTTTACCTCCGACCGCTTTGCTATGGCTTCGGGCGCTCGGCTTTTTGGCTCCGACCGCTGGGCTTTTTGGCTCCGACCGCTTTGCTATGGCTTCGGGCGCTGGGCTATGGCTCCGGGCGATGGGCTATGTCTCCGGGCGCTGGGCTTTTTAGCTCCGACCGCTTTGCTATGGCTTCGGGCGCTGGGCTATGTCTCCGGGCGCTGGGCTATCGCTTCGGTCGCGGTCTATATGGCTCCGGTCGCTGGCTATGGGTCCGGGCGCTGGGCTATGTCTCCTGGTTATGGCTCCAAGCTATCAGGGGCGTAGCTAGCCGTACGCACGTGCGTACAAATCAGGCGGTGCAAGCACTTGCAATCCTGGTTAGTTGTATATTCAGGACGCTTTAACCACTTTTGGCGACATGTGACCACTTCGCGTCTATGGGAGAAGGAAGGGAGAGTGGAGTCATGTCCCCGGGAATAACCCCCTACTCTTTGCGAAGAAGTATATGGGATCTGTATCCTGCGACCACACAGACATGGTCACTGCGGGGCGCGAACCACCGATCCACGTGCCTCTCAGGTGGCCAAAGCGCTGAATGTCAGCGCTCTAGCCCACTGAGCTATGGGGCCGGCCCCCGTGCAGTCCCGTTGTTGGGGAGTATTTTTTTATTTCATCTGCAGCAGGTGCGTACACTTGCTCCAATCCCTGCCTACGCCCCTGCATGGCTATAGCTCCGGGCTCCGGGCTATGGTTTCGCGATCCGAGCTATGGCTCCGGTCGCGGTCTATGGCTCCGGTCGCTGGACTATGACTCCATGCGCTGGGTTATGGCTCTGTGCGCTGTGCTATGGCTCCAGTCGCGGTCTATGGCTCCGGTCGTTGGGTTGGTTGGCTGTATATTCAGGACTCTTTAACAACTTTTGGTCATATTGCGTCAATGGGAGAAGGAAGGGAGAGTGGAGCCATGTCCCCTGGATTAAACCCCCTACTCTTTGCGAAGAGACAGACATGGCCGCAGCGCGCCTCGAACCATCGATCCACGTGCCGTTAAGCACTCAGGTGGCCAGTACACTCAAGGCGAGCGCTCTAACCCACTGAGCTACCGGGCCGGCCCCCCGGTTGCTGGGCTATATAGTAAGTCGGTAGATAATAAGTAGGGCCCCCTAGATAATAAGTCGATCCTCCAAGATAATAAGTAGGGCCCCCTAGATAATAAGTCGATCCTCCAAGATAATAAATCGATGCCCTTAGTTAATAAGTATGGCGCAATAGATATTAAGTCGAGGAGACTTTCAAGAACAAGAAACACCTTCTAAATAAGTTTTTATATCTATGTCCCCCGGAAGCTTCGGTATAAATTGCTACGGAGTGACCGGAAATCTTTACTTCATTTTTTGTTTAGGATAGATTCAGAATTAACAATCACGGACATGTGCACCTCAATGTCGATCTGCGCGCAGACTGGGCGTAAATGCACAGCGCTAGGTTAGTAAAATTAAGTCCTTGTGTTATGCTTGTTCAAAGTGGTCGCTCTATGTATGTCAGACACAAGCCAAGCTTGTTGACTGGTTAGTTGTATATTCAGAACGCTTTGACCAATTCTGGTCGTATCGCGTCAATCGGAGAAGAAAGGGACGTACATGCGGAGCCATGTCCCCTGGGGTAACCCCCTACTGTTTGCGAAGGACAAGATATTTATCCTGCGACCACGCAAACTTGGGGCGCAAACCACCGATCCACGTGCCGTTAGGTTCTTACGTGACCAGAGCGCTTAATGCGAGCGCTCTAACCCACTGAGCTATCGGGGCGGCCATGCCAATCTTGTTCGAGACACCAAGCGGAACAAGATGGCGTTCCACTTATAGGGTTGCTTTGTTAGCCGGTCATAGGACACAAAATATATGAATAAAAGAACAAATGTTAAATTTGTATTATTATTTATTGCGACATCTTAGTGATCTATCAAGGCCACAAGAGGATTGTAAATGTGGTCCCATAACCAATGATTTACATCGTTTCAAGCCATTCGATGTATGAATTATTGCAGACAAGTAAGTGTCTAAAAGTAATGTTAGTTCCATAACCGCGCATAAAGTCACGATGACGAGTAAAGGAAGTAACCGTGATGAAGTTATTATTAAAAAGAAAGGGACTAATTAGTAATGCAAATTGATAACACAGCACGGAGGCAAACAAAAATGGTATAAGCCCACACCCATTGCATATCTCTAACATGATGTCTTGACATATAGTACAACAACAAAAATGTACTATAAGTCGTAAAATGTTCGAAGTTCCAAGGAATATCTTTCTTCATACCTAACAAAACATGCTTCAGAAGGAATGCACAATTCGAATGATGTTAAAAAATACTTTCAGGTTGGCCAAGACATCTAAATATATAAAAGAAAAACTTCACAAAAACAAAAAATCCTGAGAAAAAAATGAAACGATCTAAGCTGAACCATAGAACACAACAGGTTATTTTAAAGACAACCATGATATACACGACAAACATTTCGTATCAATGCTGAGAAACATAACAGAGCACTAATATAATGTGCGTTTTCATCTAGATCAAGTATCTTATGACATCGAGCTCAACATTTTGCAAGATCAAAGGTAAAATCAAACTTATAATCATGTCGTTATGGCATTTAAATGTTCTGATGTGCACAAACAATAGGAGTTGCCACGAAGGTTTAGTCTGGAACACATTGCTCCAGGTTTTTCCACCCTTCTTGTGAAATGCGACCATGTGTGATAAGTTTTACACTTAAACTCAAGACAAGTAGAAAAACATGAAATATAATTAAGCATCCACTAAATTTCTAAAAAGTATATCATATCATTACATGGGGGACCATTAACCGTATGAGCAGCTGTAGTAAATTTCAGTACTTCTTGAGAAAATGCTGTCTTTTGATTCCCACGAAGCAAATCACGTGTTTATAAACAATCACATACATTAAATTAATCGTTACATATCACAGTAAAAGCGATCCGCACCGATTCACAAACAAATCCATCAACAATTCTAGCTTTCAATTCAAATTGACGAGGTACAAAATATTCTTGATATATTAACACATTAATCAAAAGTTCTGTTTCTCCAACTAACATATATACACCTACAAGCATCTAATATTTCATAATAGCTTTGAGCAATGGATTTGATTGTAGAAGCCAGTATTTGTTAGGCCACTGGGGAAACCGTAGACATGTGAAAGTACACGCGGCGGTAAAAGGAGAATTATTATGCAAGAGATGTAAATATAGGGAGCATTACCGATGTACACCGCATTATGGCCAACGGGCGCGAGGCTGGACAACTATTACAGAAGGATGATGCTCGACTCAGCGTCATCAGATTGTATTGCTTTTATTTCACTGTGTACTGTGGTAAGTTTTACGAAACATACGAATAGTGATAACTGCTTGACAGGCACGTGATTGCGGAGACAAATTTCGTATAAAAATTAAATAATGTGACATGAATATATTGGAATGCAACGGGACGTTTTCATTTGTTTAACAGCATCGTGGATTCGATATGCAAACGGGCGAGTTACAATGTGAGCACTGGGCCGGTACATGATAACGTCCATATCTGGAGCACTAGATCAGAGGATTATAACGTCTATATCTGGAGCACTAGAGTACAACATTATAACATCTATATCTGGAGCACTAGACCAGAGGATGATAACGTCTATATCTGGAGCACTAGAGTACAACATTATAACGTCTTTATATCTGGAGCACTAGACCGCCGACCACAGTGTCTAGATCTGGAGCACTAGACCGGCGGATGACACATTATCGCCCCCGCCGCCGGTCTGCACCACGTCGGTACAGACCAGGACGGGTGCGATGCAGATATCATAGTCGTCCTCGGTCCAGCAGGACACGGGTCGATCGTCCTCGACCGGGACGCGGCTGCTGCCCTCCTTGCGGCTGGTGGAGAAGGAGTGGTCCATGATGATCCTGGCCTTCTCCAGGCTGATGGCGTTGGAGCCACACGTGTGTCGGTTAGCCGTCAGCGAGGCCTTGGCCGCCGCAGACATCGTATTCTTCCACGAGGAGCCCTTCGTCGTCATGATGGCTTGGAACGCCAGCGTGTGCACGTGGAGACGCGTCAGCTGCCGGCGGCCTTCACCTTCGGCGGTGCTGTGCAGGATCCGGTAGACGTCTCTCATCTGGTCCAGGGTTGTGGCTACCCTCGGGTATGGGTCCGAGACCAGGGTGACCGTGCCGTTGGACAGCAGGCTGTGGAGGTTCGGGAGTTCCTGTTCGTTCATCCCCAGAGAGTCCGAGTAATAGACCACGTGTTCCATGACGTCATTCATGCAACTTTCTTCAGCAAAGGACGCCATTTCAAAGTGAGTTCTGGTTTCTCGGGGAGTATCTTTGATGATATTCCGAAGAAGCTCAAGTCGAGATTTCCGTTGTCCTGTAAAATTAATGTTAACAGATAGATATAATAACACTTGGATTACCAAGAATGTTCTGTCAGGATGCCTTTCTGATACCAGTGCTATACACAGGAATGGACAGTTATCCAGCTTGTTCCTTCCACACAAAAATAACACAAAGAATATGTAATATATATTAGATATTTCTTTGCAACAAACAAAAAGACACTACTGACCTGGTAGAAAGGGGAAGCTATCCATCATCTGCAGACCGCCTATTACCAGCAGAGTTGGGGAAAAGGCAGTCAATTCTGACGCAAATTCTTCCAAGGAAGATAACGTCGGATTGCTGACATCACTATGGAAGATAAATCTGTAAAAGATATTGAATATATGCCATCAGATGCCCATCACATAGTTTGCTCTATCAGCATTACACTATCTCCTGCACCACATAAGTTAGAAATTATAGATTCATATGATCTTTTGCCTTTTGCTTTTTTCCTTCTAAAGTTGATCTACTATAAACCATATAGGGAGATCTTATAGGGAATGAATTCTGTAAAGATCATGATTACCTGTTTGCTCTGTTTGATTGGTACTTTCCCCAAGTTGCATCTCTGGAATATTCCAACAGAAGGTGAATGTCATCTTCTTGTAACTCTCCACCTGTAACTGAAATAAAATAAAAATGAATATAAATGAATAGAACAACTGGCACATAGATACTGCATATTAACAGCATATTTCAGGATATAACTAGATACCTTGGTCACTAAATTTTGGTTAAAAATGTTTAGTTGAAGTATGCAGTAATTCACATGCTTCAATGCAAAAATCACAATTACTGCATAAATTCCATTTGATGTACTTACTGGTGATATCAGAATCCAAGTGACTGCGTAGGTTCACAGACTTCTGTGCACCAAGAAGGACTTGACAACCTTCTTTGTGAAACCTACTAGCCATAACAGGAGCATTGCCTCCCAAAGCTGTAGAAGTATGTGGAAGGCTTAATGCAGCAGATGTCAGCTCCAGAAAAAGGCTACTATTAGAAATATAACGTCTGAAAAAAGAAGACGTAATAAACAGATTGGACAGACATGTAGCTTCATTTTATTAGTATAGATATGACAAACACCCAGATTTAGACTAAATTGCCCTCAAACTTCTTTGTAGTCTGCAGTTACTGTTTTTAAAGTTTTATTCAATCGTTATAACTTTTAAGTTCTAGCTAGTAGCTCTTTTTTTTCGCTTAAAATTTGTTTATGATCTATGCCTTATTCACTGTTGTTGCAACTAAATAAAAAGTAAAAAACTACTTTCAATATAGTATGTACGGAAAAACAAGATAAAGCCTCATCCTATACCTGTTTTTTTATACCTTGCAACAATACCCCATTAGACTTTTTGTCAAGATGTTTCCTCAACTAAACTGTTGATACCAAAATTATAACAATATATTGATGTAGTAAATAAACAATTTTTTTTTATAAAATTCTAGGATATGGAGATTTAACAGATAGACCAAACATATCATTTGTTTTATTGCTCTTACATATAATTTTTATTTTCACCGTTTATTTCCTTCTTATACAGTCATTAGATTACCATCATATTTATATGATAACTTACTCGGCAGCTGCACCATGCCGAAAGAAATAGGCGAATATTTCTTCAAGGTCTCTCTTGCTGTTAATATTGTCTTGATGCTGAGGGACATCTGGTGGAATGGCTCCTATCTTTTCCAGAACAACCATGCCTTCAGCTATGACATCCATACAACTTCCAAAGCCAACCGCCACCCTCGGCCTGGACAGTAACGATACTTTCTTCTCAGCCCGCAGCAAGCCAGACAAAACATTCTGGAGTCTGGTTTGTAACTCCTCTTCCCCTCCACGGTTGTAAAGATAAGCTGCTAAAAGGAACAACACGGAAACGCAGCTCGCTTTTACAGTAAATGACGCCATTTGACGCTTTGACACGTTTGCAATAAGTAGTTTATCAGTATTTTATCTCGAAAATCAGTGAACTGTTTGTTATCACGGTGAGTAGTACGTCATCAGTTTTTGTGTTGTTGAGTAACGCAGACGAAATGGGCATCGAAATTAATCATAACCTCAAAATTCGTTCTTTTCTTTTAAAAGCCGAGTGGGGCCAACAACCATGTTGCCTTGTTGAACAGAAACATTTTATAAATCCAACTAAATGTAATTCAACGGAAGGCGTAGACTTTATTACAATCTGAAACAAACTTATGTCCTAAAAAATGTGCGTGACGTCATTGATACTGACAGTTGAGAGTGCACTGGCACCACTGAGAGCCGCCGTGGAGAGTATTTACTTTGTTTTGTGGCAATATCTGCGGAGATATCGTAGATGATGTGAATCGTTATTGTACCTTTTAGTTGTTTATCAAAGCCTGGTGAAGGTTTAAGTAAGTACTATTGCTTGGAAGTACAACCGAAGGAGAAGAGCGTTAAATATACATATTATCGACGATACAATGTATCACACCACGTATATATATATATATTTCTTGCATGACATGTATGTCTTTCACATAGATATAAAGAATTACGTTGAGTTCGGCCCTCGTTAGTTTCGGCACCATGAGTTCGGCCCCCGCCACAGCCCCACGCTTGGTGGCGGGCAGCTCACGGGCAGTAGGGGCAGTGACTTCGGCCCCTGCCTCCGTCTCATGCTTGGTGGGGGTGGCGGCTGGCAGCCAGTAACTGATTCGGTCCTCGCCTCAGGCTGCGTATTTGGTGCCCAGGCAGTTATGCGCCCTCCCTCGGCCTGGGCGGGGGTGGGAATGGGGGTCGTGTTCCCATATCACAAAGAATACATTTTTCTATGAATTGATGGAATGAAAAAAAAACTATGGATATATAAGTTTGGAGGAATGGAATAAATAATATTAATCAGCCTAAACAAAAATGCTATTCAACCACCTCCTGCCTGGTCCGAGAGCATGCAGCATGCGGGGGCCGAAGTCACTGCATGCCTGCTAGCCGCCACCACGGGCTGCATGGGGCCGAGGCGGGGGCCAAAGTCACTGCCTGCGAGCCGCCCACCACCACGGGCAGCATGGGGCCGAGGTGGGGGCTGAAGTCACGGTGCCGAAACTAACGATGGCCGAACTCCATGGATCCTGATTTAAACACTTAAAATAAATGTAGGGATTATTCGTACAGATCTGTATGAATAAGCCATGTGACTATTTGTACGAGAAGAATTAAATTATCTCTATATCTATAAAGAAGTGAGTGCCGTATTATTAGTCTGTTGTGTTATTGGTATGTGAGAAATTAATCTATATAAATTATAAGCTCAGTCAGTCTGGTCAGCGGGGATAGGGGGAGCTCGATTGTCACGTGACTAGGCCATGATTGGCCAGGGTGTTAAGGGGCCATAGATAATTGGGGTAGATTAGCGGTCAAGGGACTGGTGCTGAAAGAATAGTAAACTAGCTTGTTTATACAGACCAGTACGAATAGCCACAGCATAAAATAAAAGATTGTAGATTATATACTTGGGTTAAATTACAATATATTTACATTACAGCTAAATTGTAATTAAATAAGATATGGCTCGCATTTTCATTTGTCATAAAATAGAGGTGGGAAATGTTCTTGCAGCTAACCTATCCGCCATCCCTCTCATCTCTCCTATATCATAGACCATTAAGTTTCATCTGCAGCAATTACTCTATTGCCTAATATGTAGCAGCTATAAAGATTGATAGTTTACTCTTCCCTTATCTTTCTTCTCCCCTTATCAAATATCGGTTGGGATATCTTATGACAATAGCTGCATATTTATATTACATTCAGATAATTGTGTCTGATGTAATTGATCAAAGCATTAGATGGAAATTAACATTTTATTAGAAAAATCTAGACAGTAATTACTTTCTGTATATGATATATATCTCACATAATCTGATTGGTTGTTCATAAAATAGATACTGGGCAGGTGTCTTCTCCCTCATTAGTATCATCGATTACTAGGTGTAAAGATACATCAATGAATACTTAATATGGTAATTATTTTCTTACGTACATAGTTTCTTTACCCTTGAGTATATATATAACAATCATTTTATGTCAGTTATCTTCTTAAAAGCCTCAGATCTTAAGATATTTCAAGTTATCAAATTGTTTTTGGAGTATAGAGGGAATACCACTACAAAGTGGTATTTGTCTTCTATAAGCTGAGATCTCTGAAGTATTATAATAATTACTAAAAAAAGCTTCTCTCTACTTGACCATAATGGCAAATGTGGTATATGTCTGGTTTCCATGCATAGATGTGGACACATTTATGTTGCACTGCACAGGGAATGTTGCGGGGGGCAGGATTGTGCAGTTGTATGCGGGTTTGAGTGAAGAAAATGATTAGAGTATAGGTAGGGGCTAGATAGCTCAATAACCACCATTTTATAGTAAAGTGATGATCTGGTTGAGCCCAGAAGGAAATTTAGATAGTTTTGTGCATGTTTCTGGAACTTGACTGAATACAACCCCTAAAGTTGGCACCTTCAAAGCCAGTGCCATCAGCAATAACACCCTGATAGCCAGCCCCCTTAAAGCCACTCAGCGACAACGTCCTCAAAGCCTACGCCCTCAGCGACAACGCCCTCAAAGCCAGCGCCCTCAGCGACAATGTCCTCAAAGCTAGCGCCCTCAGCGACAATGTCCTCATAGCCAGCGCCTCAGCCACGACCTCCTCAAAGCCAGCGCCCTCAGCGACAAGGTCCTCAAAGCTAGCGCCCTCAGCGACAAGGTCCTCAAAACCAGCGCCCTCAGCGACAACGTCCTCAAAGCCAGCGCCTCAGCCACGACCTCCTCAAAGCCAGCGCTCTCAGCGACAAGGTGCTCAAAGCCAGCGCCCTCAGCGACAAGGTCCTCAAAGCCAGCGCCCTCAGCGACAAGGTCCTTAAAGCCAGCGCACTCAGCGACAAGATCCTCAAAGCCAGCGCCCTCAGCGACAGCGTCCTCGAAGCCAGCGCCCTCAGCGACAAGGTCCTCAAAGCCAGCGCCCTCAGCGACAAGGTCCTCAAAGCCAGCGCCCTCAGCGACAAGGACCTCAAACCCAGCGCCCTCAGCGACAGCGTCCTCGAAGCCAACGCCCTCAGCGACAAGATCCTCAAAGCCAGCGCCCTCAGCGACACGGACCTCCAAGCCAGCGCCCTCAGCGACAACGCCCTCAAAGCCAGCGCCCTCAGCGACAAGGTCCTCAAAGCCAGCGCCCTCAGCGACAAGGTCCTCAAAGCCAGCGGCCTCAGCGACACGGACCTCAAAGTCAGCGCCCTCAGCGACAAGGACCTCAATACCAGCGCCCTCAGCGACAAGGTCCTCAAAGCCAGCGCCCTCAGCGACAAGGTCCTCAAAGCCAGCGCCCTCAGCGACAAGGACCTCAAAGCCAGCGCCCTCAGCGACAAGGACCTCAAAACCAGCGCCCTCAGCGACAGCGTCCTCGAAGCCAGCGCCCTCAGCGACAAGGTCCTCAAAGCCAGCGCCCTGAGCGACAAGGACCTCAAAGCCAGCGCCTTTAGCGAAAAGGACCTCAAAACCAGCGCCCTCAGCGACAGCGTCCTCGAAGCCAGCGCCCTCAGCGACAAGGTCCTCAAAGCCAGCTCCCTCAGCGACAAGGACCTCAAAGCCAGCGCCTTTAGCGGAAAGGACCTCAAAACCAGCGCCCTCAGCGACAGCGTCCTCGAAGCCAGCCAACGAACAATTTTGGTTAATCATATTATTGGATACAAACTTTTCATCATTTGTCACCTGAGTTGCGCTTTTTTTGTGGTCCGGTTTCTCCGAACCGTCTCCGAGTGCCCATTTTTTATCCCTTTGGACATCTCCGGGACTCTCTAATGGTTTCGTACGGAGTAACCACGTGACAAGATGGCGATGAATGGCGAGGGCGAGCGCCATTTTCGCTCTCCGAACTCATTCGCGATCGCTTTTTTCGGCTCGTTCTCCGGAATCGTCCGTAGATAATACATTACATATAAATCGACATTCACAAATTCGACAAGCAATGGCGGCTTAACTGTGTCTCTTTGACGTTTCAGACCAGGTCTCCGGGATGAGTTCTATGAAGAAGCGAGGTGGTGGCCGACACAACAGAGGAGGCGGGAAATCTAGTCGTGGGCGAGGTGGAGGGGGAAAGCATGGCAGCAGCAGTCGTGGTGGTGGCTCTAGAGGGAAAGGCGCTGTTGGTGGTGACAGTCGCAAGGGCGGAGCGCGTGCGGCGGCTTACGGTTATGACGACGATGCCGTCGTCTTCGCCAGAGAAGAGTACTCATCAGAACAGAGGTATGGGCAATTTGTGTTGGGAGTAAGATAGATGTTGGTAATTAACTGAATATTCAGGACCACTCATCAGAGATGGAATGCTTTTGAAGTTGGAACAGTCCTGAGTTGTGAATCTGATTAAATTCTTAGCATACCATTTTGGAAGAGAAGAAAATGTGACAGTTCGGGACGACTTAAACTTTTCCGTTATTTTTAAATAGACTTCTAAATTGTTATAAATGGTTTTAAAATCAGAAGGTTAAGAATGCCCAAAAAGACGAAACAGTACCATACTGTCACCCTAAAATGAATGTTATGCAGTGTGCTAATATAATAGTGTATCATATACTGAAGGTGGAGCGGCATTTACCGTAGAGCATGGTTAATACTGGTCCTGTTTTTTGTTTTGTTCCAGTATGCGCTATCCCAAGAAACGGGAGGCGAATAAAGTGCCGATGCAGCGACTTCACATGAGTGTGGAGAACCAGGAGATGGTCAAAGATATGCTTCAAACACTGCATGGAAACACCCCCGTTGATAGCGTTGCTGGGTGAGCAGAAAAATTGCTATTCTCTGAATTAACTGAAGTTGCATGCTAAAGAAACTGTCCCCTTTGCAGCGCTGCGCTCACAATAGACCGATCAAGGCTGTCAATCATTAACTGACGTCACTGTTGCTTTTATCCAATCATGTGGCGAAAAAAGGCCTTCCACGTGCGTTATGTCCGTGAAACAAAACAGCTTTTCAGTTTCCGACATGAATACTTTTCACTGGTGCCTTACCACCAACTATCCTTGTCAATTTCATTCTCACGACTCACGAAAAAGGACTGGAGCGTGGGCGTAGCTTATTGTCGGAGTATGGATCCGTCTATGAACTGAAGACGAACCTTTTCCCTGGTGCTGATTCAGGGATTGTGAAGCGGAAGAGGAGGAAGACGAGTTCCCCGTGGACAACGAGTACGAGGAGGTGAGCTGGCAAACGGACGACCAGTACTGGATGAGCGATCGGAAGCTGGTGGTGGAGGACTTACAGCCGAGTGTATCGACCAGCTCCAAGCAGGGGAAGGCCCAGACCTTTAGCAACATGGCATTGCTCAAGCTACTGCGGTATGGCAGGGCATTCATTCATTCACATCTTGCCTAATGTCTCAAACACGGGGGTCGCGCTCCGCTGCGCGAACGTCTGTTCGTGAAGGGTGAAAATGGCTTTAAAAAAGGATTGGGGGGTTGGTGGGGGGGTAGGGGGGGGGGTACACGCTGCGGTATGGCTTCGCTCTATCCCTGATCTTCACCCGTTATCGCTATTTGAGTCTTCATAAGTTAAAACATCCGACTCCTAGCAACCAAGCAACTGTTGCTCAAAGATAAGGAGACCACTATCGTGATTAAATAATTAACTGTTATGGACTGTTATATACTCCCACAGACTGAAACTAATTTATATATTTTATATTCTTATAAGAAAAAAGACACACTTTTGAGTCGGAATGTTTTTATTTTTTGTTTTATGCTAAATCGTAGCTTTCTCTTTAGTTCTTGTATTGTTAGCAATCGCTTAGTCACGATTTAACCTATATGCATAACGGACATCGCGGATGTGGTTATTGGCGCGACCAAGTAGCAACAAACAAATCGCGGCCATGTCCAACTTGTGTCAAATGCATGACCCTACTCTTCCGTCCACAGATATGGTTTCGACAAGGGTCGATGTGAGAAGGCTTTAACGATGCACGACGGGGACATTGGCAGGTCCCTGGAATACCTCCTCTGTAAGTGTTTCGACCTTAAACTAGACCTCCCACGGTCGCAGGACGACGACGACGAGGAAGGCTCACCCAGCGAGGACGAGGCGTGTGAGGGTGACGCGACGGCAGAGGGAGACGCCGCACTGTGGGAAGACATAGAGGAGCAGAGAGTGGAGGAAATGACAGCCCTGGCCTCTATCTATGAGAAATCCTTCAGCGAAAGACTGTACAACAAGGTGTGGGTCATATCCTTAGAACTCCCCCACCTCACGGAGATGGTTCAGAAGAAACAGATAGACTCCATGAAGGATACCGACGTCAGGCAAGCTATGCAGAAACGACAGACGAAGCCGGAGACGCAGGCGCGCGCCCCCGGGAAGAAGAAGCCAGGGATTTGCCAGTTTTTTCAAAAGGGCGGTTGTCGCTTCGGCGATCAGTGTAAGTACAAACACCAGGTGCTGTATAACGAGACAGATCCGCAAGCTGACGGCCGAATCACGGCGCCGGAAGCGCAAGACGTTCAGCCGGAAGTTAATCTTTACAACTTAGAAATCCGCTTTCCCGACGGCAATCGCTACCCTTACGAGGTCCCCTTCATCGCCTTCTCGAGCACCAATCCCAACATGGCCAGCGACGTGTGTTTGAGAATATCAGAGAGACTGGCGGAAGAGGCTCGGACGTTAGCGGACAGCGGTCTGCCCGCTGTCTTCTCATTGGTCAACGTCTTGGAGAGTGAAGACGAGCTAGCGTCTCTCTTCGCGAAACCGCCGATGAAATTCAGTCTCCCGGAACCAATCCTGCGTGCGCTCGACACTCCAGCGGCGGCCAAGCCGGGGAAGGAAACCACCCTCCCTCTGGCGGAACTGGGGACCAGGGTACGGCCTCTAGCGCAGCTTCTGTCCCAAGCGGACGAGCAGAGGGAGCAGGAGCGACTGGCGGAAGATCCGGATGAGCCGCCGACCGTCCAGGGTGAATCCGCGTATCATAAACAAGAAAACATGAGGTTGAAGTACGCTAAGAAGGATACCGGGGGTCGACGCCCGGACCCCGTGCAGATCGAGCGGATCAACAGGAGACTGAAGGAGAAGTTCAGGAGGACACAGGTACCGTCACCTCACTGTGTAGCTGATGTATCTCATTTATTTATGTAATGTCATCCCCTTTGTCTATGTATTGTTATCTCATTGGTCTATGTAATGTTATCTCATTGGTCTATGTAATGTTATCTCATTGATCTATGTAATTTTGTCTGTTATCTATGTAATAAAAATTCCAATAATCGTAAGGATCTCGATTCGGTTGCGGTTCCTTAACTTTGATTGTCTGATTCGATCACCTATTGAACTCACTTTATCGTACGCTCATGTCGTTTCTAACATATATAAATATATATATATAATAAGACTTCCAGTAATAACAGAAATGTCGATGCTGGTTCTCTTAAGTTGTATATTCGGATGCCATCACATCAGCTGTTACATAAAATCGGATACACGATAAAGTTCGATGAATTTTTTGAAGATTTTTATCTGGTGTACTCGTTGCAGCAACAAACATCTTACCAAAAGATGTTGGCCATTAGGGCGAAACTTCCTGCTTGGAATGAGCAAGACAAGATTATGGGCGCCATTCACAGAGATCAAGTGCTCGTTGTGAGCGGTATGACCGGGTAGGTGTTGAAGCATCAATCATCTGCAATGTTGCATGACAATATTAGTAGTATTATGGTGAGTTCGCCGATTCACTACTGGTTGAGTGATCATTCTATTGGTCTTTGTCCAGACGAGATGTCACCAACCGACAGTTCCTGCTGATATATCTCGTTCGGCTCTTCCTTCTCTGTGTTGGTAACATCTTTGTTGGCCACACAACCGGTAATGCACGATATAGCCTTGCACGCTGAAACTGCCCGTTACATTAGCCCGCATCATTTCCTTAGCAAGGGGAATTTGTATAGGCAATGCCTGCTTTCCAATTGCGTAATTAAAAATGAGTTTGAGCTAAATTAACTGGAATCAAGCGTAACTTGTTTTTTCTATTTTCTTCCGATGACTTCTGAACCACACTATTTGTGTCGCAGATGCGGCAAGACCACACAAGTGCCGCAGTTTTTGCTGGACCGCTCCTTACAGGAGCGCGGAACCAACGTCTACAACATCCTGTGCACTCAGCCCAGACGTATTTCTGCCATGGCCGTCGCAGAGCGAGTCTCAGATGAAAGAACGGAAAAAATAGGCGGCATTGTTGGATATCAAATCCGACTCGAAAGTGTTCAGGTTGGCTGACACCTAATTACTCTCTTATATTAAAATGTCCATCGCTGTTACCACGAGATAGAATTATGCCGAAGCGTCACAGCGTTTACCATATTCGTCCATCTTTCCAACAAAATTAGTGCCCACGAAATGGTTTATGGTATAAAGTGGTAGGCGCGAGATATGTTGAAACAATAGTGTACTGGAAGAACGACCAACATGTTTCGCTGTAGTTGTGACATTTTCCCGTTGCTTGAGACAATATCTCAGTTACATCATGTATGTTCTGTATCTGGCTCCGCTTGCTGCTTTGGTCATCGGGCTGTTAGTTTTACAGCCCTGGCCTGCCGTATGTGCTGCACAGCCTATAGCCTAGGTCGCCCGTCTGAGACCATTGTATTGTGTGTTGCAGTCGTCCGAGACACGGCTGCTGTTCTGTACCACTGGGATTCTGCTGCGTCGACTGGAGACGGACCACCTCCTGGAGGGCGTCTCGCACGTCATCATCGACGAGGTTCATGAGCGCAGCGAGGAAAGGTCAGTCCCGCAGTGAATATAGGCCAGTCCCGCAGTGAATATAGGTCAGTCCCGCAGTGAATATAGGTCAGAAAGGTCAAAGCCGCAGTGAAAAAAGCTCTGTCCCAGAGTAAAAAAAGGTCTGTCCCAGAGTAAAAAAAGGTCTGTCCCGCAGTAAAGAAAGGTCAGTCCCGCAGTGAGGAAAGGTCGGTCCCGCAGTAAAGAAAGGTCAGTGCCGCAGTGAAGAAAGGTCAGTCCCGCAGTGAGGAAAGGTCAGTGCCGCAGTAAAAAAAAGGTCTGTCCCGCAGTAAAAAAAGGTGTGTCCCGCAGTAAAGAAAGGTCAGTCCCGCAGTGAGGAAAGGTCGGTCCCGCAGTAAAGAAAGGTCAGTGCCGCAGTGAAGAAAGGTCAGTCCCGCAGTGAGGAAAGGTCAGTGCCGCAGTAAAGAAAGATCAATGTCGCAGTAAAAAAAGGTCTGTCCCGCAGTAAAAAAAGGTCTGTCCCGCAGTAAAAAAAGGTGTGTCCCGCAGTAAAGAAAGGTCAGTCCCGCAGTGAGGAAAGGTCGGTCCCGCAGCGCAGTGAAGAAAGGTCAGTGCCGCAGTGAAGAAAGGTCAGTCCCGCAGTGAGGAAAGGTCAGTGCCGCAGTAAAGAACGGTCAATGCCGCAGTGAAGAAAGGTCAGTCCCCTATTGAGGAAAGGTCAGTTCCATAGGGAAGAAAGGTCAGTCCCGCGGTGAGGAAAGTTCAGTCCCGCAGTGAAGGAAGGCCAGTCCCGCAGTGAGGAAAGGTCATTCCCGCAGTGAGGAAAGGTCATCCCCACAGCGAGGAAAGGTCAGTCCGCAGTGACGAAAGGTCAGTCCAGCAGGGAGGAAAGGTCAGTGTAAAGAGTAATTGGACTATTGGTTTAGGCGGCCTCACTGGTTCGCTTGTTTACATCTTGTTGACGTATTAATTTTAATGGTGGTCATCGTCATTATATTTGATATATTTTATCAGAATGTTTTGCCCGTTTTTGTGTGGTTGGCCTTACTTGGTAATAATCATGAACTGTTGTTGCCTTGCAGTGACTTCCTTATGCTCGTTCTGCGGGACATGCTGCCCAAGAGACGCAGCCTCAAGGTCATTCTCATGAGCGCCACAATGAACGCTGACCTCTTCTCGCATTACTTCGGCGACTGTCCTATCATTGATATACCAGGTACCTTAGCGTGTGGCAAGGCTGCACCGCGTCATCATCTTTCCTCGTCAGCATTTATCAAAAATAATATGTTGGTTTTCCGTAGCATTAGTCTTGTGAGCAAGCCGCTGTGGCTACCGCCAACAGTTCCGCGACTGGACCCATATAGGAGCGGACTGAGTTACATCTATTGAACTACCGTAACATGTACTACGAAGTTCCTGTATAATATTATATGGAAAAACTGAACTTTCAAGACTATTTTACTAATACGTTTCTTATTTCTTGACGGCGTAAGGGGTAAGGCACTGCTTTGTTGTTATCTTGTGATCATTTTTTTTTATTTTTTTATTTCCATAACAAAAATGCAGATATGCAACAAGTTCGTCAATTCATATCAAAATTTAGTTAAACTTTAAAGAGTTTGAGAGAGGTCCCATTTCTTTGCAAAGTTGGGAGATTTTGGACGTGTACTTTTCTAATTTATAATGATATATAATAGTGTTTTTAATATTCATTCATTTACATCTATACAAATATACTTCTTGGATATTAAATATACATGATTCATGAGTTGGCTGTATAATGTCTTACGTTCACCCAATATACATGACTGAAAATCAACTGGTAAGGATATATTACATGACTCATTTTACCATAGTACCAAACGAGACCACAAAGACTCTATATGCCGGCAACTAAACAACAAATGCTCTATAGTTTCTAGTTCGCTTCCGCAAAAATCACATCTATCATTGGGTTTTAACTTACATTTATATAGAAAAATATTTGTCACAAGTGCTCGATGTAAGATCAGATACTGGAAGCTTCTCGTACTTCCATTAATGGTACAGTGCAATGGTTTAGTATATATTTGACATTTACCGCTATCTATTTGCTCGTTAAATACTGCTGCCCACTTGTTTTTCATTCTTTACATGATAATCCAAGGACCCAACCAGTTTTCTATAAACATATTTGCATAGGTGTTGTGAATTTAAAATAGACGCTGTCCAGCTGCCAGATACATGTGGTAGTTTTGCATTGGCATTTCTACACGCCCCTTTCCATTCGTGGGGTATACAATGTTCAAAACTATAAAAGTCTACGAAATTTAGATCTACATGATGTTGCTGTACAAACGTTTCCCAGCCGAATACATTTTCGTTGTCATCAACAAGATCATTAATAAACATCACGCCGCATCTAATAAGCTCGTGTTTTCGCTTTCGAAGATTATCGTTTTTCATCAAGTAGGAGTTCCAAAGTGGATATTCAAAAACCGTTTGCTCTTCATTTGAGTTCGACCTGTATTTTATCTTGTGATCATGTCTTTGATGTAATGACAGTTAATATAAGTGTTGATATTTAACATTAAGTTGACATTAAGTAATGACATTTGCATTCGCAACTGCAGTAAAGGTATTTAGGTCAATGACAAAACGTTAAATATCTTTTGTTTATAATGAATATGATCATAGGCCACTTTGGGGGATATTTTATATTATATTATATTATATTAGTCTTTATATAGACTTTAACGTTATTGGACAAGTGACTAACTTCAATTTAGCTTTTAAGACTACTGGTGGTTAGATATACGATATGTCCGGCCTTTTCTAGTGCCATGGGGGAACGTGTAAATGATCAAATACTTGTTGTAGCAACTGGAGTAGAATGGTATCACTGAGGGCTTGTATTTTATTTTCACTAAATAATGTTTTTGTGACGTTTGTATTTTGCAGGACGAACATTTCCTGTCGATCAGTTTTTCTTGGAAGATGCAATTCAATTTACGAGGCAAGTAATCGTCATAAAGACATGTGCTTGCCTGGAATAACATTTTGAAAAGGGAGAGCTCCTTATGGGTGGTTCCTTTCACTCATTCAAGAAATGAAATAAAATAAAATGTTATTGTTTTTTTGTGCTGCTTACATATATTTACGACCTTGACCTTCCCACGGTCGTGATTTGACCTGGAGATAGAGATTAAACAATCCTACTTTAACCAACCAACCATTCGTTTACGACGGTGAACATTATCATACCCACCTCTACAAATACCATGCTCACATCAACTATAATACAGATACTATGTATGTGGCGCGCAACCCCGTGGTAGGTAGCGCGTTCGGCTATTGTATTGCACTCTGCTAGACTAACCCGAGCGGCCGGTTCGTGGTTCGAGCCCCACCTGTGCACATTTTTGTACAGGATAACGATCCCAGGTCTTCCTTTGCAAAGAGTAGGGGGGGATACCCCCGGAGACCTGGCTCCTCTCTACCTTGACCCTTCTCATTGTTGGGATATGACCTATATAGGCGTCCTACTTATACCAGCCACCGTGAATGTGTCTCCATAGGTACGCCATAGAGGATCGGTCGCCCTACTCCAGACCCGTCAAGCGATCCGGAACCGGACGCCAGGACAAACGGGGTGGAGCCGGACGCCCTCACCTCGGTGACCTTCAGGATGACGAGGAAGCGGCGTCTGAGCATGGGGCGGACTACCCCAAGGACAACCTTCAGGATCAGATTCTGACGACCAGACAGCTCATGGCAAGATATCCAGGTTCGACAATCAAAATATGAATACATGTAAAAGCATTTATTTTATAACCAATATCAATCCTCAGTACATCTTTAGCATGTTACGCGTTTCTTTTCTACATATTAATACTATAAAGCTAAATTCATTAAATGCTGTTCACACTGTTTTTGTGCGTAATTTTACTAGGTAAAGACTCACGCAGTCTCCTTTTAGTTTCTTTAATGGCTAACGTTTGTGGTCAAGCGCAGTTTGAAAGAAAAGTATGATTGAGTTGATTGGGTCTCCTGCAGCCTTTAAATTTAAATGTCTCCGAGCGCAACGCAAATATCGGCCAAAACAGGTGAACGGCATTAATTAATTTAACTTTAGTATTATAATTATGCTTATTTAATGTAATGCAAAATAATAAAATAATATTACAAGATTATTTTTCAGTTGAATTAAATATATAAAGTATGAAAAAAGGTATCCAAATATAATTGGATAGAATCTGTAATTGTGTCTCATTTGTTGAGGATGTCAGATGACTTTTATGTAGAATTTTCGTGTTTTAGATTACTCGAAGTCGACGATAAAAACTCTGGCCATGATGGACTTGGACAAGATCAACAACGACTTGATAGAGGCTCTGATTGAGTGGATCATAGACGGGGACCACCAGGTATTCCCTCCACTTTGGTTATTCCCATATTTGCGTTGCTTCGATTGTTATTTTATATTTACTGTGGGCGAAATCTAATCCAGTCTAGCTTTCATCTGAGCTTGATGTTTTCGAAACCTTCTGGTTCGCCGGCCCCAAGATGTTGTCCAGTTTAGCACAAAGCTGGCCTGTAATGTAGATTTTATAATATATTTTAATATAATATTTTAATAAAGTTTTATTTTTAAACAAAAATGTTATTACTCGGTTGGCAGTACCCAAGAGGCGGCGCCATTTTGGTTTTCCTCCCGGGGATGGGGGAGATCACCAGTCTGTATGATCAGCTCATGAGCAATCACCGCATTGGCGGACGCAACCAGCACAGGTGGGTCTACACGGTCTATTGTCCTAGCCTCTCTCACGTATTACTCACTTTTACCATTTAATACAATACTACATATCGTGGGCACTAGCACGGAACATCGACCACGTGATGTCACTCCCATGTGTTGTAATATGATACTTTATGGTCGCTTTCATATAAATAATAATGAATTCTAATACATCCCCTGACAACTGCAGTGATAGCAGACACGGCTACTCTTCGGTGGATATCCGGTTCGATTGCTGCTCCCTTGTTTGTTTCGTGGGTCCTCACGACGTAGTTTCTGTGAATCGATCTGAATAATGAAACCGAAACTGGTATACAAAACACCCATGTTGGTTTTGAATATCTGATCTGAGAGGCCAATGACGATGTATCTTTACTTCAGAGTCCGGCTGATTCCCCTCCATTCGACGTTGTCCAGCGAGGAACAGAATGCGGTCTTCAGGTCGGTGCAGATTTAACACAAACACAACATTGTTCATTTAAATAGTAAATATCTGTTATCCCATCATAGGCTGTGCTGAGTGTAATTCGAGTTGAGTGTTATGTTGTTGCCCAGGGATACGTTTTCTCGCACTCACTTGGCTGCGGCCCATTCTGACGCCAGATCTGGGATAAACCCATCTGGCACTCTTCGACGGGAACTTTCGAAAAGGTTCTATTTATTTAAACAAAATGTTGGCAGTACCCGAGGGGCGGCATCATTTTGGTTTTCTTCCCGGGGAATGGACGGAAATTTGACTACGGTTCGTGCGACAAAATACTTGTGACATTGCATCTCGTACAAGATCGGTTTATACAAGTCTCCAACATATCCTAAATCGAGGATAGGACATATAAACCCATCTCACACTCTAATCCATTTTTTTGTGCGTAAACAATACTTATTTACTATTGGCAATTTATGATTATCTCACAGGACAAGAGTACGACAAAATGAAACTCCAGACTATATGCATATGATATTGATTAGAGTTACTGTTAGTTACTAGAGGCATTAACATAGTATTTTGTATTGTGAGATAATCATAAACTTCTGTTCGGCTCGCTGCAGTCGTCCCAAGGATGGCGTGACGAAGATCGTGTTGTCGACGAACATAGCGGAGACCTCGGTGACCATTGAAGACGTGGTTTACGTCATCGACAGCGGTCGGATGAAGGAGAAGAGGTGAGGGGATGGGGCGCCACTCTATGTATAGTTCTCATTACCGTAAGCTCTCACATGCAAGTCGCACCGTAGTATGAAACGTGTGTGTACTATTTCGAACTTGCGGGCGCCGTCGTGCGTAAAAAAGGCGACTTATGCACAGGGAATTACGGTAACGTGAGCTTTTCTGTCATTGGTAAATTTATAATACTGACAAACCGAGTAGGGTAGGCCCACGTATTGGATCTGAGTATGTATCAGTCAAACAGATAAATATTATACTGCCGCTTTGGTTTGCAACAGCGTACCAAACATGTGTATGCTTATCTTTGTTAGTAATTTTACAATGGTGATGAAGCTCGGAGAAAAGTATACATGTAATTGAAGAACAGTCGCTTATTTAAGTTTAAAAACACTTACTATGAAATCTATAGGTCGGGATTAATTTACACCATTTGACATTGGATTCAGACAAAATGAGATCACTTCCATACCAGAGTATGGCATCAAATTACGAATAGCGCGTGTTGACATCACAGGTGGTATAATAATACACAATCAATCGTGAAAACTATAATCCCGCAGCTTTGGTTGCGATGCCTGTGTCTTTAGTAGCATTGTAAGTACACATTCTAATTATGGGTACCCGTCAATTACACGCGTATTGAGTGCTTTGGCCACCTGAGAGCCTAACGGCACGTGGATCGATGGTTCGAGCACCGCTGTGGCCATGTCTGTGTGGTCGCAGGATAAAGATCCCATGTCCTTCTTCGCAAAGAGTAGGGGGTTACCCCCGGGGACATGGCTCCACTCTCCCTTCCTTCTCCCATTGACGCGATATGACCAACAATGGTTAAAGCGTGCTGGATATACAACCAACCGTCGGTTACAAGTGCGCACGGCCTGTCTATGTGGGAGTGGGACCGCGTGGTGAGTGACCGCCCTCGTGTTTGCCCACGTCAGGTTCGACCCCTCCAAGGGGATGGAGAGTCTGGAGCTGGTGTGGGTGTCCAAGGCCAACGCCATGCAGCGCAAGGGACGTGCAGGCCGCGTGGCCGCCGGCGTCAGCTTCCACCTCTTCACGGGACATCACTTCACCTTCCAGATGCCCAACCAGCCCGTGCCAGGTACGGACTCACTGTGTTTAGGGACTCACCATTTGATATTGAGGGGGAAACTATGTGGGTTTTTTTCCGCAAATTAATTTTTTGCGCAACCTTCGCCAAACAAGAATCGTGTTGCTTACGAGCGCCACATAAAAAATAGCTGGATGTATGGACATTAAGAACCGCTAAAACATGCTCTTCCTTTGATGATGATCCCCCCAAAAAATTGCCGGGGGCAAGTGGTTGGTCCCTTAGTCGATAATACCAGTGAAATTACAATTATGCCCCACAGATCACCAACATGTTATATAAACTCACAAACACTATTAACTTGTTAACTGATAGATTTGCATCTCTTTATATATGGCATTTCAAGGTTATTTAGATGTGTCTTTATGAAGGAATATAGTTTATTCTTCACTTATCTGATGATATTTTTCTCTCGCTCACCAGAAATCCACCGGGTGCCCCTGGAACAACTGGTGCTCCGAATAAAGATCCTGGATATCTTCAAGAGTCAGGATGTGAAGGTAACGTGGCTCTGGTTCTGTGGATAACGGACGTTATGGATTCCAATTGTCACGCGCGGAAAATGGGCGATAATAAGGAGAAATACATGATGGTTAAAGCACTGGGTGCATTTCTGCAGGTACGAGAGAGGGAGTTCCAATCTGTTAGAATGCACTCTGTTTTGCGTTCAAAGTATTTACCTTTAAATCTTCAAACTGTCAGAGTGTGTGATTTCATATTTTCCTTCGTTATAAATATGTCGACGAGAGGCGGAAGTTTTAATCAGTCAACTGGATGTTTTTGTTTATAATATGCTTAAATTAAGGGAAGCCAACTGAATTGTTTTGACGTTATATTTGTCATATGGCCTACGCACAATGAGCACACAACAACAGGATTGTACCATGTATGCACTTTGGCCGGTGGCCGTTTTCTGCAATAAACTCCTTCAGTCACATTCACCGGTGACGTCACCAGGTGCCCGATAGGCACCAATAACATGGACATTGATGAGGTACCAGCCTTCTTTATGACTTCCGCTTTGTACCTCCAATATGCGTCATGTTATTCGGGACCACTGAAGTGTCCGGCGGTGTACCGATGCGTAAGAGGTATATGCCGGGGTACAAACAAATGCACCCACTGCTTTGTAAATGTAACCTTTCTGCCCCACCTGTCCCACTATTTGCATGTTCCTGTGTTTGCCTTCCCTCATTTCCCCGCATCACTCTCTGTCTCTCTCTCTGTCGTACAGAAAGTGATGAACAAGTTGATCGAGAGTCCACCCGAGGTTGGCATGGTGAGCGCCATTCAGAGGCTCCAGGACCTGGGGGCGCTGGACGAAGAGAAGGTGAGAATGGAAAGCGCGCCTCTGATTGGCTGATAATAGGCTGCATAACCACTACGCCGTATATGTCTACTATCAATTAGAATTTGTGGTTAACGAGGATGATGACCATGTATACTGGATTTGTGAATATAGTGAAATGAAAATGTAACTGCAATCGCCGCACATTTGTTGTTTATTCGTATGTAAAATAAATTTATTATTATTCCAAAATTCACATACGTTGAGCTATCATGACAATGTTTGCTATTTTTAATATAATAGCTCAGCTTTATAATCTCATGATGACTTTATGTTATCATGTCTTTTTTTTTATTGTTTTGCGAAATATGTATTTCTTGGGAATAATGGCGTGTTAATTGTTGAAACCTGTGTTTTGTAGCACTATACATGTATGAGTTCCCTAGTGTGAAGTAACTACTTCATGCCTTGCGCAAGACGATTTAAATTTTGTGAATCATGTTCACATATACAAACATAATATATATTAGGTATATTTATTGCTCCAATATGATTATGGTGTGATATATTATTATAGGAACTGACGCCCCTTGGATATCACTTAGCGTTCATGCCCGTGGACGTCAGGTAAGACATGGGTATAATTATATTTATAACAATATAATGTCATGAGTGGAAAGGGAACTGTTAACTTTTAAATACGTTGTTTCTCAAGGAACTCTTCCATTTAGTGTCTTATATATTATGATTAATGAATTACTTTCATTATTGAGGGTGGTGAATTTAAACATCTGGACTGAGAAATATAAGACAGTAAGAACAATGACGTAAAGAATACCGCTCACGCCGATGTGTTTTGCTCTGTGTCTAGGATTGGCAAGCTGATGTTATACGGCGCCATATTCCGGTGTTTAGACGCTGCCGTCACCATCGCCGCTACGCTCAGCTTCAAGTCCCCCTTCGTAAGCGCACCCGTGGCCCGCTAACCCTGACATGAAGTATTCGTGTCTTTTTTTGGCTGCTATGAAGTGCATTGACGGTAAAACATTCTATCAGGAGCCCGAACTTTGCTGATTAGAAACCTATAGATATCCATGTGTATAAGTATCTGTTCATACATTTATGGCGATAGTTATGTGATGCACGGAATAAAGAATGAAACATTCTTCGAATCGTCGTATCCGCTGACGCCAGTAGATAAACATGGAGACGACGAACACACTGTTACCCACTAACGCAGCCTCCCGCTGTTTCCAGGTAGCTCCTTTCGACAAGAAAGAGGAGGCGGACCAGAAGAAGAGAGAGTTCGCAGTGGGTTGCAGCGACCATCTCACCATGCTGAAGGCCTACAACGTAAGTCAGGAGACCTTGATGACACATGGTCAATAACATATGCATTATGTGTGCCTTGTATTCCTACGCCGTCTGTCGATGTTCCAAGCTGTGTACCATACGGACGATGGGCCGGGCCTTACACAGATCACGTGACCGTCAGTGAAAGCTCTCGGGTTACTCTCCAATAATTATTTATTATTACCGCATTAGTGCATTGTGTCGTCACCTTTAGAGCTTGTTGTTTTTTGTTGTTGTATGTTTGGACGCCCTCTATAGTCTGCTGTCTATTTCCAACATCTTGTCCCCCCTTTTATCACCAGGCTTGGTTGTCGACCGGCAAGAACAACTCGCGTCAGGCCTACATGTTCTGCAGGGAAAACTTCCTATCTATCAAGACTATGCAGGTAAGCCGCGTGACTAGGTAAGTAAGCCACGTGACTAGGCAGTTAAGCCACGTGACTAGGCAGGTAAGTCACGTGACTAGGCAGGTAAGTCACGTGACTAGGCAGGTAAGCCATGTGACTAGGCAGGCAAGCCACGTGACTAGGCAGGTAAACCACGTAAACAGATAATGCCTTAAAGGAAATAAAAATATTATCCCTTGTAGCTGACCCAAGCGTTTATTTGCTATCCATGCGTCAACCCTCCAAAGCGCAGATATTTGTGACGACCCAGTTGTCGCAATACATTTTTAAAGTGACAGCCTGCAGTTTATAGTGTAAGCACTCATATTAGACGGATATAATCGGTTGAATTTTAGTTGCTAAATCGACAGTGGTTCTCGGGCCTAATTTTTAGAAGAGATGGTGTACTCTGCGGCTTGGAATTGTAACAATTCAAGCGTGAAGCGAGGCCGCGGTATATCTTTTTACGCATTTCCGCTCGCCCCTGGGCAAGCGAGAAAAACCCAAAACGCATGTGGGCGCCACATGTATGATCCATGACGTCACGCTCTGTGGCAAAATGGCTTGTCGCTTGAATTTATTGTGGACAGGATTGCAAATTTATTTCTTCGAACCCGTTGTTCTCTAAGACGTGTCGTGTTTTGCAAAGTTGCTTTCAGGACCAAAACATTACTGAGGCCTCACGATTATAATAACGTTTTTACCCGCTTTAAGTTTCCTATGTGATGTATAACTAACCAACCAATTCTTCTAATTGTTCCGCTTGGTCTTTACCATATACAAATGTTGTAACTCACTTTTAAGTTCGTAATTTTTAGATAGATCTTCTCGGATTCTCGTCAGGAGCTGAAATTCGGTACCCGCAAATGGATTGCATATACTAAGAACGGACTAATATATATCTATATCTATGTATATAGCTATCTGAAGTCCTATTACCTTGTTTCATTGGTGTTAGATGTTGGCGAGCATGAAGCGACAGTTTGTGGAGCTGTTGTCAGACATTGGCTTCATCAAGGAAGGTCTCACAGTGAGGTCGATGGAGAGAACCGCGCGAGGAGGCGGAGACGGCGTTCTGGACGCCACAGGTCACGAGGTCAGACAGCGATCCACCACTATTATTACATGTCATGGTTCTGTTCATCTGATGACAGAAATAAACTATTTGTGTCTAGTTTGTTGCGCTTTCCGTTAAACGTGACTGCATTATCTTATGATATTTGTGCTTATATAAGATTATTTTTGTTGGTTATATCGAGCCTGAGTCGTGTTATGGGAAGGAGTACGAAGAAACCTATAAGTACCGATATATACGTTAGATGATTTAACTTTAAATCCAATGCTGATAGTAGCTAGAGTCAGTAGATTGCACTTCCAAATGTCCCTTGTGTGTGGCACGTTTCCTTTTCCTCTGTTGCAGTCCAATTGTAACAGTGACAACATGAAGCTTGTCGCAGCCATCTTGGTTGCTGCCCTGTACCCCAACGTGGTGCAGGTGATGACTCCGGAGTCCAAGTACCAGTTAACAGGGGAAGGTACGCGTCCCGCTACAGCTTCTCACACCGCTGTCCCTCACACAGAAACCAACGACTTTGGCTGAATAATCTCCACCATTTGACTGGTGTCTCGGTTATATTCTTAGTTTCGAGCCGCCGCCTTTTTATCTCCGTAGATTTAACGCCGTTGTCTCCTATGTTGGTTCGGTCGCGGATCCACCGTTGGGGGTCGAATTCCCCCGTGGGGGCCACGGCGGCCTGCTGGTAGGACTAATGTCATGACAACGAAGTGGTTTCTTTATTTCAGGTGCGATACCCATCAAACCCAAGGCAGAGGAACTGAAATTCAAAACTAAATCAGTGGGTTATGTAAGTCTTACAGTTTTCTTCCTATAGTCATGATATATATTAATGTAACAAACCTGATTATGCATTGAAGATGGTGGACGAAGCTTTTCTCTCCCAGCTTTATTGTAACATTGATGTCATTTGCTGACGTAGACTTCCTGCACATTTACCAACCCTTTTGTCTATGCATACCATGGCCAACATTTTGTAAAACTTACTGCAAACCAATAATACACATTATTTACGTAAATGTGTACATATCCATGGCCAAGCAAAGTAAACTGAAGTAAATGAGTGTAAATTTACATTCTTGTAAATGTCGTTATTATGTTATAAACTTACTGACAACGTAATGTTACAGGTAAACATTCATCCGTCCAGCGTCAACTTCCAAGTTCGTTACTACGAGAGTCCGTACCTCGTGTTCCATGAAAAAATCAAGACTTCCAGGGTATGAGAGGCGTTTACCAGCAGCGACATGCGCCAACATTAACGTTTTTCATCCTTACAGTCTCGTTATAAGTTACAATTATAGTTTCCCAAATGTTCGCCTGTCGACTCGTTGTAATAAGCTTAAGTCATCTTTTGGGTCGTTTCTCTACGTAAGGGCGAACCATTGTCTCAGCATAGCTCACGGATGACTCATGCCTATCATTTACTACAATCGTTCACATTTCGTGGGCTCTGACATAGAAGATGGACAGCTTTTTGTTGCCAATGTCGAAGTGATGGCTCGTATTAATGGCGTAAGCGTCCTTGACCTTGCTCCAGGTATACATCCGGGACTGCACCATGGTGTCTGTCTACCCGCTGCTGCTGTTCGGCGGAGGCTGCGTCAAGATTGACCTTGACCGAGGCAACTTTGTTCTCTCTGCGGACGACGGCTGGATCAAGTTCATGGCCGCCTCCCAGATGGTAAGGGGCCGGCCCGGTAGCTCAGTGGGTTAAAGAGCTCGCCGTGAGTGCTCTGGCCACCTGAGAGCCTAACGGCACGTGGATCGGTGGTTCGCGCCCCGCTGTGGCCATGTCTGTGTAGTCGCAGGATAAAGATCCCATGTCCTTCTTCACAGAGAGTAGGGGGTTACCCCCTGCGGACATGGTTCCACTGTCCCTTCCTTCTCCCATTGACGCGATATGACCAAAAGGGGTTAAAGCGTCCTGAATATACAAGCAACCCAGATGGTACAAACGACCGTATAGGGGTGTTGTGTATTGATGACTATATCGTAGAGACTGATTCTTGTTCAGTCATACTGGCACACGCCCAACTGAAACAAGGGACGGAAATATGCCCCCAATATTTCTGACCTCTCGTCGGTGGCAACTGATGTAAAATGTGTACACATCTTGTAAATATGAAGCGTACTCTGGAGCAAGTTTCTTCAAAATCCATTTGTGATAAATTCTTGAGATCTATAGATGTTGAATATGCGATGTTGACACATGCATGTGGCATGAAGGTACCTGGTGTCCATGGTCAGGAAGGTCGGTTGTTGTTGCAGGTTGCGGAGCTGGTGAGGGAGCTTCGTCTAGAGCTGAACCAGCTGATGCAGGACAAGATCGAGAGTCCTCACCTCGACCTGTGCTCCTGTCCGCGAGGAAGTCGCATCATACCGACCATCGTGAAGCTGATCACCACACAGTGACAGGGCAGGAACGGGAGGCGTAGAGGGAGACCCCCGGTGAGAGCGACCTCCACACGGTGAGAGCGGCGACCACTCGGTGCGACCACTCAATGAGAGCCGCCACCACTCGGTGAGAGCGGCCACCACTCGGTGAGAGCGGCCACCACTCGGTGAGAGCCGCCACCACTCGGTGAGAGCGGCCACCACTTGGTGAGAGCCGCCACAACTCGGTGAGAGCGGCCACCACTCGGTGAGAGCCGCCACCACTCGGTGAGAGCGGCCACCACTCGGTGAGAGCGGCCAACACTTGGTGAGAGCGGCCACCATTCGGTGAGAGCCGCCACCACTCGGTGAGAGCGGCCGCCACTCGGTGAGAGCCGCCACCACTTAGTGAGAGCGGCGACCACTCGGTGAGAGCCGCCACCACACGGTGAGAGCGGCAACCACTCGGTGAGATCGGCCACCACTCGGTGAGAGCGGCCACCACTTGGTGAGGGCGGCGACCACTCGGTGAGAGCGGCAACCACTCGGTGAGAGCGGCCACCACTCGGTGAGGGCGGCGACCACTCGGTGAGAGCCGCCACCACACGGTGAGAGCGGCCACCACTCGGTGAGAGCCGCCACTACTCGGTGAGAGCGGCCACCACTCGGTGAGAGCCGCCACCACTCGGTGAGAGCGGCCACCACTCGGTGAGAGCGGCCAACACTTGGTGAGAGCGGCGACCACTCGGGTGAGAGCCGCCACCACTCGGTGAGAGCGGCCACCACTCGGTGAGAGCGGCCACCACTCGGTGAGAGCGGCCACCACTTGGTGAGAGCGGCGACCACTCGGTGAGAGCCGCCACCACTCGGTGAGAGCGGCAACCACTCGGTGAGAGCGGCCACCACTCGGTGAGAGCCGCCACCACTCGGTGCCAGCGGCCACCACTCGGTGAGAGCGGCCACCACTCGGTGAGAGCGGCCACCACTCGGTGAGAGCCGCCACCACTCGGTGCCAGCGGCCACCACTCGGTGAGAGCGGCGACCACTCGGTGAGAGCGGCCACCACTCGGTGAGAGCCGCCACCACTCGGTGAGAGCGGCCACCACTCGGTGAGAGCGGCCACCACTCGGTGAGAGCGGCCACCACCCGGTGAGAGGGCCACCACTCGGTGAGAGCCGCCACCACTCGGTGAGAGCCGCCACCACACGGTGAGAGCCGCCACCACTCGGTGAGAGCCGCCACCACACGGTGAGAGCGGCAACCACTCGGTGAGATCGGCCACCACTCGGTGAGAGCGGCCACCACTTGGTGAGGGCGGCGACCACTCGGTGAGAGCGGCAACCACTCGGTGAGAGCGGCCACCACTCGGTGAGGGCGGCGACCACTCGGTGAGAGCCGCCACCACACGGTGAGAGCGGCCACCACTCGGTGAGAGCCGCCACTACTCGGTGAGAGCGGCCACCACTCGGTGAGAGCCGCCACCACTCGGTGAGAGCGGCCACCACTCGGTGAGAGCGGCCAACACTTGGTGAGAGCGGCGACCACTCGGGTGAGAGCCGCCACCACTCGGTGAGAGCGGCCACCACTCGGTGAGAGCGGCCACCACTCGGTGAGAGCGGCCACCACTTGGTGAGAGCGGCGACCACTCGGTGAGAGCCGCCACCACCCGGTGAGAGGGCCACCACTCGGTGAGAGCCGCCACCACTCGGTGAGAGCCGCCACCACACGGTGAGAGCGGCGACCACTCGGTGAGAGCCGCCACCACACGGTGAGAGCGGCAACCACTCGGTGAGATCGGCCACCACTCGGTGAGAGCGGCCACCACTTGGTGAGGGCGGCGACCACTCGGTGAGAGCGGCAACCACTCGGTGAGAGCGGCCACCACTCGGTGAGGGCGGCGACCACTCGGTGAGAGCCGCCACCACACGGTGAGAGCGGCCACCACTCGGTGAGAGCCGCCACTACTCGGTGAGAGCGGCCACCACTCGGTGAGAGCCGCCACCACTCGGTGAGAGCGGCCACCACTCGGTGAGAGCGGCCAACACTTGGTGAGAGCGGCGACCACTCGGGTGAGAGCCGCCACCACTCGGTGAGAGCGGCCACCACTCGGTGAGAGCGGCCACCACTCGGTGAGAGCGGCCACCACTTGGTGAGAGCGGCGACCACTCGGTGAGAGCCGCCACCACTCGGTGAGAGCGGCAACCACTCGGTGAGAGCGGCCACCACTCGGTGAGAGCCGCCACCACTCGGTGCCAGCGGCCACCACTCGGTGAGAGCGGCCACCACTCGGTGAGAGCGGCCACCACTCGGTGAGAGCCGCCACCACTCGGTGCCAGCGGCCACCACTCGGTGAGAGCGGCGACCACTCGGTGAGAGCGGCCACCACTCGGTGAGAGCCGCCACCACTCGGTGAGAGCGGCCACCACTCGGTGAGAGCGGCCACCACTCGGTGAGAGCGGCCACCACCCGGTGAGAGGGCCACCACTCGGTGAGAGCCGCCACCACTCGGTGAGAGCCGCCACCACACGGTGAGAGCCGCCACCACTCGGTGAGAGCGGCCACCACTCGGTGAGAGCGGCCACAACTCGGTGAGAGCCGCCACCACTCGGTGAGAGCCGCCACCACTCGGTGAGAGCCGCCACCACACGGTGAGAGCGGCCACCACTCGGTGAGAGCCGCCACTACTCGGTGAGAGCGGCCACCACTCGGTGAGAGCCGCCACCACTTGGTGAGAGCCGCCACCCCTCGGTGAGAGCGACCACCCGGTGAGAGCGGCCACAACTCGGTGAGGGCGGCGACCACTCGGTGAGAGTGGCGACCACTCGGTGAGAGCGGCGACCACTCAGTGAGAGCGGCGACCACTCGGCGAAAGCGGCGACCACTCGGTGAGAGCGGCGACCACTCGGTGAGAGCGGCGACCACTTGGTGAGAGTCGCCACCACTCGGTGAGAGCCGCCACCACTCGGTGAGAGCGACGACCACGCGGTGAGAGTGGCGACCACTCGGTGAGAGCCGTCACCACTCGGTGAGAGCGGCCACCACTTGGTGAGAGCGGCCATCACTCGGTGAGAGCCGCCACCACTCGGTGAGAGCCGCCATCACCCGGTGGGAGCGGCCACCACTCGTTGAGAGCGGCCACCACTCGGTAAAAGCGGACATCGTGCCCACACGAAACAAAACGTCAAGATTAACTATAGGTCGAATGCACTGCATCTTTTGTTGTCTCATCATAGCCAAGAGCGCCACCTACTGGATTACAGGCGACATTACTTATGGTGCCATTTGTCTGAGTTGTCATGATATTATACTATTTATTATTTCGGGAAGATAAAGTGATGGTACATAGAACTTAAATCATGTTGATGCATTTGATGGATATTTTTCCATAACAAAAAATAGCAATAGGGACTAGGTAGTGTGCAATTTTACCTGTTAAGTGCTTAAATCAAAAGTAGATCTCGCTTGTTTCCAATAAAATGGTGATGTATGACAAGTTCACCAGAATGACCAATGCAGATACATCTGTGCTATGTAAGCTTTTTTTGCAGAAAGGATGTATGTGCGTTTGATTAATGTCAGTAGGGTACACAAACATCGTCTATGGGCTTGTTGTTCTCTTCCGTAGCTGAAGATAATGTTAACGCTATGTAATCGACGTAAGGAATGTTTCTTTTGATGGATTCGTGGGCTTGAGAATATGAGTTCATCATGTAGATAAATCCGGGTAGAGTTTATGTGAACGCCTCTATTCTGTGGGATACTGCGATGGTCTTCCGACCGCTCTACGCAGACACTAGTTATGTCAACAATGTCAATGTTATCTGTGATTGTCATCACTTGTGCTGTGTTCAGTTATGTGTATGCTGACTTTCGATACTCTCATTCGCTGCGGTAACAAACAAGATCTGACGGCCCGACGCACAAACCTAGAAAAAAACTATCAAGCCAGTAATCGATTTCAGGAGCAATCATTTATCACATGACTCCCGCTGAGATATTCATATAGAATGCTTGCAGATGAGAGTATGCTTTATGTTACGTTGTTTGGTGCGAGCGAGGTCCAATCATTCAACATATGCAGTGCAGTAGATGATTTAATGTTTATTTATGAATATGAACCTCCCATACGTGCCTTTCATAGACATTGCAGAGTGGAATAAAGTTATAATCATGTCTGTGTTTAATTTTATGACATTACGCAGCTGTTGTATATTTAAGTTACATGATTGATAAGCCTTGAAGCCATTGTATTTTGTAAGGGAGGTGGGCGTAGGAGGGATATCTCATCTCGGATCCCAGAAATAAAATTCCTAAATCCTGCATCACGAAATGAGGATCATCTTGGCAGTTCACAAGAAATAAGGTGCCCTTTACAGATCACTGAAATGGGCAGACTTTATTTCATGTATAATGGTAACAATTTAAATGAATTTGTCTGTCATATTGTGACGTACAGCTTAGGATTGACCCAGTTAACATGTTATGATGCTCTCCACATGAATTGTCATTTATTACAAAATTTCCTAATGACAAGGTACAATAGGCCGAAATCGTGTTTCGTAAGAATCTCAAGAATTCCTGGAAGCCAATCGCGTTGATCGGAACAGTTACCCCACCCCACCGAAATTAGGAGTCGATATCTCAAGGCATTCGACAGTTATCGCACCGCAACAGACTCACGGACACAGACAGACCAATAGTACACACCAACATAAAACTTCACAACTAAACTGTCTTAAACTGAAGTCAACTGACAACTCCTGTGCCTGGCACTGCCATGAACCTTTCAGTAGAGTAGGCTTTTTACTAGCCCCTACCCGATCTCCCGGCAGAGGGCGTTACGCTTGCGGCATAGTCCCTCTGCCCCACGTCAAACTTAACCTTACATTAGCCTGAATGTTCATACGGTACAGTCAGTCTTTACACTTGTTCTTGTGACTGTACAGAAGCTGGGGTGGTCGGATGATTGAGTTGGTTGCTATGAAACCGAGATTGCGTCACCCGTAGGGTAAAAATGACGTAAAATGTAAAATCCGGATTATGTCTTCGGTCCACTACAATGGCCTTGACCTTAATAATTGACTTGCTTGACTTTTTTTGTGACGTATTGAGCCCCTCGGATCCAGATTTGACACCTTAGATACAGATTGACCCCTCAGATCTATATTTGGCATATTTGATACCTCAGATCCGGCAGCTCTAAAACTGTCGCTATAGTGAGCATCCTCTCAATTGTTGGTCCCATCCGAAAAGTAAAAGTCACTCTTTAGTTTCGCCCCCGGGCTCAACGATCTCGCTCGGTGGACAGCTAAAACCAAACTGCCCGTTTATGTAGTTTCGGTCTACATTTCTAGTTTCTACATCCCAAGGTCAAGGTCACAGGAATTATAGGACAGTTGGTTGCTATAATTCCTGTGACCTTGACCTTTGACGTACATAGCCCGCTAACGAACTTGACCGAGATCTGTCGAATACCTATCGATGGGTAAAGGTACAGAACAAAATGTTGCGTTTTGCGACCTACAGAGCGCGCGCGCAAACACACACACAGACAGAAAAACGAACAAAGTGATAGATGCCGTAAAATCGAAGATTTTACGTCATAATAAGGTCACTATAGTCTCCTCCACAGCCCCCCGCTATGGGGCGCCAAGTGTTACCCTGTGATATTTTCCGAAAGAGAGTCCTCACGGTCTTTACTTAATTTTGTACTTCTCGTTGTGTTATTCCAATTGTTTCTAAACTTAATTTCGACAACCCCAACTGGGTGTTCGTTCCGAGATCGGCCTCAACACGTGGTGGCGAAGGCGCTGAGGCTAAACGCAGTGGTCAAGTATCGATGATTTATTTATAGGTCTACTGTCTTAAAACTCAAATTAAACCAGTTACCAACTCCGTTAAACGGTGTGTCACTTACCTGGCAGCACTTGGTGAAACTGCTGCCAGCCTCTTGCTCCGCAGGGCGGTGTATCCGATTAAAATAAAAGTCCTACTTCCCTCCTAGCTAGCTAGCTAAAGCCCGACCTCCCGCAACGCCGCTGACTGACTAACTGCTAAACTCAACCCAAGCGGTGACATCACCGCTGTGGTTGCTATAGCAACTCACGTGAGCAAACTACAGTATGGCGCAAAAGTATGGAGACCTGGGATACCACACTCCCCCTCCCTTTAAAACGTTCGCCCTCGAACGACTAAACCCAAATCACTAATATTATGACAGCGAAGTTGAACCATTATAAATCCAAAGCAAACATAACGTCATATCTATACTAATAAAATGAAGCTGTCTGCCCCACTATGCCGCGGCATGGAAGAGCCCATTGACTCCAGCAGCCGCCTTGAGAACCTACGCCATGAGAACCTATCCAGCCGTCGCTCTTAGATGTGTCAAAGCTATCGCATGTGTCAACACAACCGCTGGGTGCTTATCACCTTATCCCGCGGCCTGCGGCGGGCTACCTGGCTTGGTGCCAACAGTAATAATATTTCTCCCAACGCCTTATCGCCCGAACCGTCATCAAAACAAACAAATCCCGTATTGTCTCGCTTCCACAACTTCCCAGTAGTAGCAAGAGAACGAACTCCGCCCGGGAAACTCTGCCCGGGAAACCTATAATACGCTGCTCTTAACATCAGTCACGGCAATATCCAATTCCACCCACACCAACCAGGGTTAATGGACTCCTCTCTGCTCATCCCCCACACCCATCCACCCGACTCCTGCAGCCCCACGCCCCGTCGACATTCATCAGACTCCGGCTTTAATGGCCCGCCCCCCCCACCCCGCCCACCGGCACCCACTAGACTTAAGCTTTATGCACTTCTGTTTTTGTTCGTACCCTCTACTGACCTAACGACAACAGCTATCGTTCACGAACTTTTATGGAAATGTGGCGTGTCCGAGCCTCTACAATTTTCAAGTATTATTGTTGTATCCAGTACAGAATACGCAAATTGCAGCTAAAGCACGCTGACAAAAATGTGTACATGTCTAGATGCAATCTGTACCAATATAGTACCGGAAGCGTGACGTTAAAGACCGGTGTACATAAACAATTCTAAGTATCGTATATGTTGAAATTATAACATTCATTTGTAACCAACAAACATGCGCAAAATAACTGAGCGGACGCGTGTCGTTAAAGACCGACGTACAGAAACAATTCTAATTATCATATATGTTGAAATTATCCTTAACATTTATGTCCCGTTATTCACTAGCTCCCGGTCGATATCATTATCGATATTATTTCTGCCCAATGTCTACCTTCTGCCTGCTACTATTTGACGTATAAACCTAAATACTGTCATACTGTCATACTGTCATACTGTCGTACTGTTACCAGCAATGACCACACATAAAAAAAAACCTGATATATCAGCGTTAACACCAAAACAACACACAATAGCCGTTTCCGGCAAAGTCTGTATCGTTCCACGACGCAGAGTTGTCACTGGGTCACCGATGTGGCCGACCGCGAAGTGATTCCGTGGTGGCGCCCGGGCCTCGTCCCGAGGCTCCACGGCAACACGGCATTGACGCCACCGAGGACGCCGCTGAAGCTGTCACAAATGCCGGCTGGGCCGGATCTGACACGACCAAAGTTCAGTTTCGGCCACCGCAGCAGCCAGGATGTCCGCTGCTGTAGCGACCACAGGTAGCGACGTCGTCATGAATGTCGTCGCTATCCGGTGACTGTCGTAGCTGCAGTAGCAGCCGCTGCTATCGGGGACGCCGATGATACGGTGGACGCCGATGCTGTCGCGGACGTTGTCGCGGACGTTGTCGCGGACGCCGATGTTGTCGCGGACGTTGTCGCGGACGTTGTCGCGGACGCCGATGTTGTCGCGGACGTTGTCGCGGACGCCGATGCTGCCGCCGATGTTATCGCGGACGCCGATGCTGCCGCCGATGTCTGCCGTAAGTTCGGCCGATGATGCTGCGGTCACCGATGATACCGGTGACTCCGCTGATGCTGGTGCCTGGGACGCCGCTCTTGTGTAGGGGGCCGAGGCTGCCGTTAGTTCGGCCGATGATGCCGCGGTCACCGATGATACCGGTGACGCCGATGATGGCGCGGACGCTGCTGGGGACGCTGCTCAGGCTGCCCTAAGATCAGCACGAAGTAGCGCCCTTCCGGCGCTCTGTGTTGTCCCGCCAAGCACTTCAGCAGGCAGCCGTTGAACGAGTGAGGTCATCCAGTCCACATTGGCACACACTTCCTCACGACACAAGCACTAGGTATTGGTGGTGTCATCAACCGTACACTGACACATGACACACAGGTCCTCAGGTGTTACACTTTGTAACCCCAAGCGACTTAATCAACATGTCATAATTTATAACCAATTTACTCCATACGGATAGTTTAAACTAGGTTAATACTCCCTAACATGCTGAAAAAGGCCACAAATTTACTATAGCAGCTACAACAAAGTATCTAAAGATATCCCAATAAACCACACACTTAATCACTGGTAACTTTTCACCTTTATCAGATCTACACCAAAATCCGCCCCCTGCGATACCTCGACACTAACACACACTGTGGACGTAACTCCCCTGCCAGCCCAAAACTCCTGCTAGGCAGCCCATTTGTCTTGGTTTCCAGCCCATACCAGGCCAACTAAACTGTGAGGACACACCGTGGTCGGCGACTCTCAAGATGGCTAAACAAACGGAATTTTCTATCACGCCAGGCGTAACAGGCTCATGAAGACCCGAGGCAACCTGGCTGTGACGTAAACCGCCCTCTACTTCACAGTTGGGGATTGATGCTGGACTGCGTCACCGAAGTGATCTACATGGATCCAGCATGTCACCGCCACCGCTTATACCTGCGTGGGAAACCATGGCACCGAATCCGTGCCCCGCCAAACCTCAACAAAAACCTATGCCTCACTACACCCTCTGCACAATGGAACCCACAAGACCTTTTTCAACCGAGTACGATCCTACACAGTGTCACACTAAATATCAACCTGTATCCGAAACCGGGGCCACATCTTCCAATAAATTACCGCCCAAAACCAGTTTTGGCGCGAACGCGCACTCCTCGGCCAATCAGAGACCGGCATTTCGACCACGTGACGGCCTCACCCCTATTGAACATTCTAGAACTTTGAAAGGTCCGCCATCTTTGCAAAAAATATAAATCACAGATCCCTACCTCGAGTTACGTTAGCACTGGTTAAAGTATTAATATTTATCCCAAATGAGTCTTTGCTTAATCCCCCATCCTGACAAAATCTAGTCTAAACTTTCAAGTCCTTCACCTGTTCAGTGAACACCCTGGTGTATCAATTTCATCACCACTCAACCACCATGCCGCATGCGGCAGTGCGCTCGCCATTTTGCCACCTGTCGCTCAACCACGTGAAAAGACCGCAGGTTCACGGCACCAAATGTGATATTTTAGGAACTGGTGTGTCTTTACTGACTTTATTTTATTTCTCGTTGTATTAATTTAGTCTTTCTCAACCCCTCTCATTTCGTCAACCAAAGAGGCTTAATTCTGTCTCTACAAAAGTGCATTTTGTCTACGAAAAACTTTTTCGTGAAGACAAAAGTTCATTTTGTAGACAGAATTAACTTTTGTAGAGACAAAATGTGCATTTCGTCGACAGAATCAACTTTTGTCTCTACAAAAGTGCATTTTGTCTACAAAGGCAACTTCTGTCTTTACAAAAGTTCCTTTTATCTACGAAAAACACCTTTGTAGAGACAAAATGTTAGTTTCGTCGACAAAATCAACTTCTGTAGAGACAAAAGTTCATTTTGTCTACGAAGTCAAATTTTGTCTCTCCAGCTCACGCTGAGATTTATATGGGGCGCCAAGTGTTACCCTTCTTATTTAGTCGACCAAAGAGGCTTCTGTCGCCACAAAAGTGCATTTTGTCTACGAAAAACACTTTTGTAGAAACAAAAGTTCATTTTGTAGACAGAATCAACTTTTGTCTCTACAACAGTGCGTTTTGTCTATAAAAGCAACTTCTGTCATTACAAAAGTTCATTTTGTAGACAGAATCAACTTTTGTAGAGACAAAATGTTCATTTCGTCTACAGAATCAACTTGTGTCTCTACAAAAGTGCATCTTGTCTACAAAAGGAACTTGTGCCTTTACAAAAGTTCCTTTTGTCTACGAAAAACGCTTTTGTAGAGACGAAATGTAAATTTCGTCGACAGAATCAACTTTTGTTCCTACAGGTCACGCCGAGATTAACCGCACATTAAGCTTAAAACAGCGACGCGACATAGGAAGCTTTCGTGGCGCATTGGTAGAGCAGCGAGCTCGGGATCACAAGGGCGTGCGTTCTTGTAGACAAAATGCACTTTTGTAGAGACAAAAGTTGATTCTGTCGACGAAATGCACATTTTGTCTCTCCAAAAGTTAATTCTTTCTACAAAATGAACTTTTGTCTCTACAAAAGTCGATTTTGTCAACGAAACTTACATTTTGTCTCTACAAAAGTGTTTTTTGTAGACAGAATTAACTTTTGTAAAGACAGAAGTTGCTTTTGTAGACAAAATGCACATTTTGTCTCTACAAAAGTTGATTCTGTCGACGAAAAGCACATTTTGTCTCCACAAAAGTTAATTCTGTCTACAAAATGAACTTCTGTCTCTACAAAGGTGTTTTTCGTGGACAAAATTAACTTTTGTAAAAACAGAAGTTGCTTTTGGGTGCGACTATGCGGCCCAATACCGCCCGCCCCTCCCTCTGTCACTTTACGATGCCCGTGAAGTTAGCATTCAAGGTGTGATCTCTGTATTCTTTGACTGCAAAAGTATTAAAACGGCATTAAATCAGTCAGGGGCAGATCTAGGAATTTGGAAAGGGGAGGGGGGTTGCTATCTAAAAACTTGCGACCGGGTTGGGGGGGGGGGGGTGCAACCCTCCCGACCCCACCTCTAGATCCGCCCCTGATCTTAACAGTATCATCCTGTTGGAAGTTGAAAGAAGGGAGTTGGAATGGGGTGCAAAATGTCTTCCATCACTATATACATATATATATCATAATAATATCTGTCCTGCTAAAAGCCTTACCTAGCTGGCTCTAAGGTCACATGGTGCTGTTACACCACGGCATACATGCTGCTTAGAGGGAGGCCTGATAAGCTTACAATCATGCCCCCCACCCTACTTCCTGGAATCAAATGGTATGCCCCTTTTAAAGCTATAATGGGTCACCTCAGACGTTATTTTGAAACATTGGTCATGTAAACTTTCTGATTGTTCAACACCATTCAGGTCATAAATATCAATATAAAATTACCTGCATCAACCTATTAAAGTAATATTTTACTTTTATTAAGTATCATTATAAGCATTATCATATATTAAGTATCATAAGCCTGTGATATAATATTTTATTGCTCATTATTACATTTAATTGTTTAAAAGTATTCAATGAACATTTTACTGTATCACTCCTCTCATATGCTGCGTCTTATAGTGAAAAAGCTATTGTTTGTTACGTGATTTTATCTTTTGGTGAAACAGAAATTTGTATTATATTTTTTGGTAAAAGGTGTAGTTCTATAGCGCATAAAATTAAAGGTTCATTAACAGTTCTGTACATGTTTATGCTGGCTTCTCATCACTTAGAAAAAGAATCTAGGGAGTCAATCTTTTATGGTCACACACATTCATAATAATTAAGTTCAGTCTACCAGCCATTAACTTAAGCCTGAAATGTCAAATAAATCATCAATATGAAATTTTAAGCACTAAATACCGGTATTTGCTTCAAAGAGTAAAACATATATTAAAATAAAACATATTATAAATATCTTTTTATATAGCTAAATTCTTGAGATGGTCCCTCTCACAAGAAATTGAACCCGTATATCTGAGATAGTCCCTGAGAGCAAGGCTACATTTAAATCCCCGCACAGTTACTTGCTCTTTTAAAGTTTAAGAACCCAAACAAATGCAGAGGTTCATGTGTCATTGGCTCCTTTAAATGTGGGGTCACAGAGGTTATATCTGTGGGCCGGACATTCGTAAACATACAGTCGTAGGTACCTTCTCTCCCATGAGTGATGACGTGCCTGTCGTTCATGTATCTGACACACCAGACGAGTTAAAAAAACAACCTGGAGCCCTCGGAAACTGAATTGAACCCCAACGCACCAGAATTTGCTCCTAATCGTCCATGGTGTGCGATAGATAAAATGGAACCCACGTCCATTACCTACGTCAGAAAGCATCTACAGGCTGTAGAGGAGCTTGAGACCAAAATCGCTGTAGAAGTAAATAGTCTCAAGGCTACTAACAACAAGGATAGAGTGTATGACATTAAGATCTATGCGTTGGTTTACGCCGACGACGTGTTGGTCTACTCAGCTAACTTCGAATCTCATCTGGAACATTTACGCTCCATTTTCACAACCCTACGACAGGCCAACTTGCGCCTACATCCTGAATAATGCTCCTTTGGACATAAAAAGGTGACATTTCTGGGACATGTTGTGTCTAAAGACGGTATAGCTGTCAATGCAGAAAAGGCATAGGCTTCCACCACCTTTCCGATCCCAATCAACGTTTCGCAAATTCGTACCTTCTTAGGTTTGGCGCAATACTATCGCAAATTTATCAAGGGTTTCGCACAAACTGCGTCTCCGCTTAATAACCTACTCAAGAAGGAAGTCAAGTTTGTTTGGGATACACATTGTCAACAAGCCTTTGACACACTGAAACAAGCATTGACCACAGCACCTATTCTAACTTACCCCTACTTTGACAAAGACTTTATCCTTATCAACGACGCAAGTGGCTGTTCCGTGTCTTACATACTGGCACAACGTGATGATAATGGTCGAGAAGTAGTCGTTGAGTATGGTGGTTGAGCGCTTCGTGACTCAGAACGCAATTGGGGTATATCTGAGCTCGAGGGCCTAGCTGTAATTGAAGGCATACGCCAGTATCATGTGTACTTGGCGGATCGACCTTTCACTGTCATAACCGATCACTCAGCTCTTCGGTATATCCAAGACTATGAGCTTACCACTGGCAGACTATGCAGATGGTCGTTGTTCCTGCAACAATATCGGTATGACATCCAGTACAGAAAGGGAAAGAGCAATGCAAACGCTGATAGCCTAATTCGTAGAGAATAAGACCCCAAAACGAGCAATCCGTCTACTTGAATCCAAGGTGTGTTCACTGATTCTGAGGTGAAATCATTAGTTGAATCACCAACGCCGCAGACAAATGAACAACGTTACATCCAACTCAACGCTCCTCGACATATTTGCTCTGTTACTGATAATGACGAATCTTCAGTAAGTGCACAACAGCAGCGTGACACAGAGCTGGCAAAGATTATTAATTATCTTTCCACCTCGACTCTTCCGTCAGATCTGACATCAGATCAACAAGCACGATTCATTGCAGAGAGTCATGAATATATCCTAGATGACGATGATGGTTTGTTGTACCACTTTTATTACCCCAGGGGTAAAGGAACCAAGGTGGCACGACTTGTCAAGCAGCTTGTTGTTCAAGTATGTGAATATGTAGTATATTGCAAGATTTATGTTTATGTCAGTAATGTGACAAAATTAAACTATATATAAAGTTGTGTAAGGTGAACGGTTATGTTGATCAACCGACAGGATTTGTCATTCAACAAGAACAGGTTTTTAAGTGAAATTATTGGAATAATTGTTCAGCTTGATATATAATATGTGAGCTGATTGTGACGAGAGGAGAGTCATTCACATTTGAAGGTGATGAGATGATTTGGTTATGATTATAGTATGATCAGTGTGTAATGTAACACAATGCTGGTGATAATCTGCTGTGAGCATGGTAACCCTGTGGCGTAAGAGGAGTAGCTTGAATTGCACAAGATCACCTAACTCAAAATTTTCTATTCATCAAAATATTACTTCAGGTAACAAAAATTGCTGAGGGTCTAGTAACCCCATATTTAAGGTGTCATGTCTGTTCTTGCATCCCAGCTGTGCATCTATATGCACGTATTTCCATGTGACAGCCAGATGTATCAAGTCGTGTAACTAACACTCGGACACACAGGAAACCCCTGTCTCTCCTCAAGCAGGAGTGTTGTGTCGGCTGAAGCACTAGACAATGCGAGAGTATCAGGTACAATTGTACACTGGTTTTGGGAAGAAAGTTGCTTCCATCTGATATTGATAAGGCAATGGTAAAAACCTTTTATTAATACTGGCTTGTTAAGTTGGTATGAGAGTCGCCGCTGTATTAATGTCATTTGTGCACAAAATGTCCACAATATAATGGTACAACGGTGAACTAGAATTTGTATTCCTGAAATATGTGGAATATCAAAACTGACTTTATCCTGGTGCACTAGACGCCCACCATATAAGGAAATGCAGTTGAGATAGGTGTAAGCGTAGACTTTGTATAGATTACAGTTTATATTTTTTACTCACCTTTATCATTGGTGTATCACCTAAGAGATTATTAATCAAAGCCAATAGTAATTCATTGTTACAGAATAGCTCAGGTATGCAATGACTACAGTATTTAGTTGAGATACAATGTATTTAACTATGCTCTCACTTACGGCTCAGACCGTAAAGCCCCAAACAAATGCAGAGGTTCCTGTGTCATTGGCTCCTTTAAATGTGGGGTCACAGAGGTTATATCTGTGTGCCTCCATTGGCTACTGGGTCTCCCGGCTGTCCAGGGCCACATGGGTTTTGCATTCATAGAGACTCATGCAGGAGTCAGTTGGCTTCGGGATCCAGACCTGGCTGGACGCATCTTTGAATTAATAAAGAACTTCCTATAAAGTGAATACATCGTTTTCTGTTTCAATAATCTCGTGATAACAGCGACATCCCAGGATCACACCCGGTAAACCATTCCCCACTGTCCGCGGTTGTACTATCAGTGTGTTGTACCACCTAACGCCGATAGGAACCGTGCGACAATATAGATGAGAAAAGTGACTGCCTGAGAACATGATTGGATAGATTTGCAGCAAAAAAGTGAGCTGCACGTATAACATGGAATATATCTGTTCCCTCTGGAATACTGGTAATTAGAAAGGTATTTTGTGCCGCAGCAATTCCTCTTGAAGTTTCAGGAGTTATGGGGATTTATATGTGTGCGTGTAGACAAAAATTATATTAAAAAAACATCAGCCATATTCAATCGAAGAATGACAAACACATTTATTGAAAGCATTAATAAGTATTATTTCATGAAACTGAATGAAATACATTTCGTCCAATTATTCTTTGCATTGATGTAAATCAACATTGGCTACCAAATTTTCATAATGACCCAGCTCATAATTTTAAGAAATCCCTGGCTTATTTCATTTCAAAATCTTGCATTAGCATACATTTGAACTGTGCTTCACTGTGAAAGTCATGACACAGCATCCTGTGATGGCTCCAGATGTGGTGTCCGGGTCTTGACAAAGCACCATTCTCGCAAGTTTGACCATTTGAATATAAAAATAACATATATTAGGGGTTTGACAGATTGATCATCAATTTAATACATGACTATATATAATAAGGTACTGGCCAAGCTCCCACCATGTGTGATTTGGAGATGCAGTACATGTATATGACTATACAACGGTAGTAGAGCAGACAACTATGTACAGTTTTCTCAGACAAAGTAAATTACCCAGGTGAAAAAAGTAATACTTGCTGCTTAATACTTGATCATCTGACCCATCTGAGTTTACTAAACAGAGCCATAATCTGCTCATATGTCATATTGCTCAGTCAGTTGCCTAAAAATCATGCTTACCGGTAATTGTACTTCACATAAATGAAAATAATGACATGTTCTATACATTTCACTCATGTGCATATGTACATGTCATGTACATATGAAGTCCTTACACAGACTATACCAGAAATAGATCATAACATTACCGAATTTAGATAAGAATTAAGGAATTAACATGATTAAGGCTAAAACCCTATCAAGTAATAAATAACAGGAATATATCAATATTAACACCTATTCTACATGACTCAATAGCATTTGACAAATGAATATTGTCTAGAGGCCTGCAAATATCTGCACAATAGCTCTTCATGCATCTAAAAGAAAAAAATACAGATAAGCTTATTAAACTGTTGCAATAATTTTCTTATAATTGTTTATATTGACACACCACTGATATTACAGCTGCATTAAGAAAATCATAAATTTGAAATGAAAAATTTGGCACAAATTAATCAAAGGCATTTAATTGCATCTGTATAACTAATGAAGTTTATACTCCTAATCATATGTAATGAAAACATAAAAATATTAAATATAACTTAAATTTACCTGCAATTTCCATAGATGTTGCTTCTGCCAGCTTATTTCTTTGCTGATGTATAACCGCATTGACAGTGACATCACTGTCATTTCTCTTGGGAGGTCACTGAAGGCATCAGCTGATCAGCTCTCCCCCCCCCCCCCCCGCTGAACTGGAAAGTAAACATTCTCGATTTTCGCGAAATGTATTTCCGCCTACAATCACATTATTTTTTCCTAAATAGCCATGCGTCTGCTTTTCTTTCCTGGTTGTTTCGTATATATGCGTTAAAACTATTTCAGGAGCAAGTTTAAATCTTATTTGAGCCAAGAATCTTTCACTTCCGCCAAAACTTTGTCAACGGCGGCCATGATGATGCATCGCACTCAGCTAAATTTAGCACAGCCAATGAGAATATTCGAAACAGTCAGAGCGCGTTGACCAATCCCTGCCAACCTTAGATTAGCCGTTTACAGCCCCACGTGGAGCGAGCGGAGGTGGGGCTGTGGAAGAGCCTAACCCAGCCTAAGCCTAATAACACATGAAATCAGCTGATGAATGAATGAGTTCTGTCACAATTATAACCTTTTTGAAAGGGTAGAAGATGTTTTTTGCTGTATTAAATACACAAAGCTCGTTATTTTTATGTTTTATTCTTGAAAATTATATCATTGCAAGAAATTACAGCTGATTTGACCGTTTTTCAAACGGGGGAGCCCGGGTTTCAGCTTCATGGGGCGCCAAATGTTTATACATCTTAAGACGAAAGTCTCCGACGGTCCATCGACAGATCGAGTTTGCAGATGGCAACTCAAAGGTCAAAGTCACGGCCATTTTTGTAAATTTAGCCTAACCATTTCCGGAGCGACAGGCGGGGAAATTGAAAAATCCCTATTAGATGACAGTTGTCATCTAATCACGCAGAAAGTATTTCACGCATTGGGTCCTTCTGTACCTTGTTTCAATTTTGCAAATAGCCGGAATAGTTTTTCTGAAAATAATTCTTAAACTTTAAGGTAAGCTACCCATAATAGCAAGGTAAAAGAACTCTGTATTTGTGATTATTTGATGAATTTATACCCAATTACACACCTTCTGGGGAATTTTTAGGATACTTAACCGTTCCATCAAGAAAATATTCTCTATTTTCCAATTATACTCCCATTTCACAAAATGACCAAGACTTGACACCTACCACAAATATGTAATTATGCTACAATTCAGATCAATATTAAGTCATTATCATCAGTAATAGCTCTTAGGAAAGCTAAAACCTAGTGCCATAAAGGAATGATATTCAAAAATGTAAATAGTAGCCACAACAAATAACAGAATGGTAATAATAAAGTGCAATTATGCAAAATCATGACAGTTTTTGCCAAAATTCGAAATCACCACCTTCACAACATTGGCTATAAATTCATCAAAAATAAATAAAAATCTTGACACCAAATCACTTTTAAAAACTTCTAAAAATATAGTTCTTGTAATAAAAATAAAGAAAAATATAGGTAGCCGTGCAAATCTCCCAAGAAACACGTCCTCAAGCTTGAAAATGTTATTTCACAAATATTTTTTTCACACCAACTATTAGTAATTTACGCCTTGTGTTTACAAATTGACATTTTAATCAATCTGGTTATACATAATGGTCTCCAATATAATCATGATCTACACGAATGTTTTCTGAACTATTTACACGTTTTTTTGTTATTTTTTTCTTGAATGTTCCGACTTTATCACGGAGAGCCGTTCTCGGGTAAATACCCTGTGAATGACGTCACGAATTGGGGATTCTCCTGTGAATGACGTAACGAGTTAGGGATTCCCCTTTCACTGACACCCGCCGATGTTTGTCGATGTTCACCGAGGTCTGCTCAAAATCGCCGAGGCTTATTATGGGTTGCTTACCTTAACAATGAGCTCTATATATACGTATGAGAGCATTTAGCAGAACAGTGACATCCTCTATTTCTCCACGAAGGCAACAAATCAGACAAACGAACCTTGCGTGCGACATAACATTAATATTTGGACGCAGGTGACACTATTGATCAAGGTCACGTAAAGGTCAAGGTCACAGCAGGCACAAGGTCATGAAGCGTTGAAAACGTTAAAATGGTTTTCCCGTGTAACTCCTGTAATCTTGGGTTTAGACAACTACTGTTTGTTTAAGAGTATTGTTACGATACAGCCGTGCAGACCAGAGATTATAATTAAATTATGTCGTGTTGTATTTAAGTTAGCCGCAATAGTCTAGTTTAATAGTCGTTGATGCTTGCAGTGAGCTGGTTACGTAACTGAGTCCTGCTGCCCTGATCCCACACTCGTGCCACAGCGAGTGCAGTCTAAAACCTGGCACGGACTAAAATTAAACACGGCCTGCGTGGCATCATGAATGTGGACCCCCCACACCCCAACCTCACGTTTCCAGACAGTCTGGAGTTCGCCTTCCTGGCTTCGATCCCTGCCTCCCCATTGGCCAGGCACACATTATCCTAGCCGTGGCAGCAGAACTTAGTTGCTTTAGCTGGCTCAATCTGTGTTTCTGCCCAATATTCAAGTATTATTTAGTTTAGTTAAAGACCACGCCGATATTGGTATTTTGGCTCAAATGAAAGCCCGTGGTTCGAACTGACCATTTATATATACAGATTCGAGCCACAACAATCCCTTGTACTCTAAAAATAAGGATTTGTGGTTGTGTCATACTAATTATTGAGGCCAGGTCGCATGTCTGCCTAATTAACCGTTTTATAAAATATCGAGCTATATTATAGGTGACATTGTCGGAAAGGTCGCGCGCAGACCTTTGTGCTGGTATAATTGATGTTACGGTTGCATGCGTTTGAAGAATGCTATATGTAATCTCCGGTGTCCCAGGGAACACAAATTAAAGCCTGGTCAGGAAAATCTAGGGAGCTCGCCTTGGTTCTGGAGGCTGGCTCACAATCGCGTCCGCCAGCGGTCAATATAAGGGCCTGCTGCCGGACGAGCAGACACATCCCCATCGGGAGCCAAGACCAAGATCACCAGCCTCGGAACCACGAAGAGCTACTCCTGACCAGCGCCTACCTCGGGACCCGGAGATCCATTGCTGTTAATATTTAAATAAAAGCGAGTGAAATCACGCCACGAGGACTTATTGGTCTACGGACGCCCGTAGCACTGTTGGAGATCCGGTCTGGTCAACCTCGCAGCAAAGGCAGCACCTACAGCTAACCCGTAAGTTTAGTTTCATTCTTTATTTCACCATTTAACATGGCTGGTGGTAGAAAAGATGGAGCCTATGGCGAGGGTCGGCTTCTAGTTGGGCACACAGACGATAAAAGTCATCTAGATACGCGTCCAGGCGTTCAACGAGTGCCTGTTCCTTGATATAAGTCAAAGTGCGACCAGAGAAACGTTCCTGGAAGCGTTTAATGAGCCGATCGTAATCTCCTTTAATGGCGGGTGGGAGATAACAAAACCATGTCTCTGCTGGCCCTGTGAGATACACCCCAAACACGGAAGCCCTGGTTACGGGTTTCCAGCCATGGGCTGTGGCAAAAATGTCAAATTTGCGCAGCCACGCTGCCGGGTCTTCGTAGGGATACCCTCCAAATGGCACTGGTTTAATTCCTCCTTCTGTGGGACCCTTAGCACTTTCAGCACCCGCACTAGCTCCATACGTTTATTCGTGGCCTGAGGGATGACCTGAAGACCTTTGTCTTGGAGCGAGCCCCAGCAACCCTCGAAGAGGCTATAAACAGTGCCAGGGTTAAAGACTCGGTTACGAAAGTGACCACCCACTCCCTGTCCCGACCCGGTCAAGATATCGGTATAGCAGCCCTCGCCCCTCAATTGGCCGCCCTAACGGAATCGGTTACCCAACTCAAGGACGAAGTGAAGAGGCGACAATCCCATCCCAGGAGCGCCCCAGATGACCAACGCCCATTCCGCAGTCTCCGCACTACCGACGGCCGACCCATCTGTAATCGCTGCCAGAGGGTTGGCCACGTGGAGCGAGCCTGTCAGGAGCGGGCCGGACCCTCCGTCATGTGTTCCTTTTGCCATCGCCGTGGTCATATGGAGCGTGAGTGCCGGACGAAGCAACGGATGAGCGACCAAATCAAGTACGGCGACGGCCGAGACAACCAGATGCCACCCCGGAACAGCTACAACTACCGGAGGCCGGTCCAGAACTACCCCAACTTCCCTCCGCCACCCCGGCCTGCACACGGACAGCAGGGAAACTACTGAGGCCCCAGTCTCAGGGGGAGAGACTGGAGCCCGCACCCACAGCCCAGCGCTATGATGTACACTGAGTGGGACCGCGCTGACGACATCGCTATAGGGCTGTACAGTTCTCGCGGGTTCTATATCCGGTTTAGGTCTTTTGGGGACCAACAAAAAAACACGTGCTCTTAGAACGAGTGCGCATCACGCTGGTGCCTTGCTGCAACTGCGTGACTCGCACTCATTGTAGTCAACGTTTTAGTGTTGGGAACCGGCCGGCTGCGCGGTTTTTGCGTGAAGAATCGAGTGGGTGTGAAACTATTTTTTGTTTGCTTTGGTCCAGGCATGGCTAACTATAAAATCATAATATAATTAAAGATAAGACATTTATCTCTCCATAATGCATGGGGACCGTTCGATGAGACTGTTGGAAGCGTTGTTTTTTGAGCCAAATCATCGACGGTTCTACGACAAACGGAGCACCATTGTCCTCACCTGCTCAGTCCACATAAGGAGCGTTGTTACGTAACCATAGATACCGCGCGCAGACACGCGCGTCATGATGATTATTACGTCATACGACATGGAAAACCCCGCGCAACACATTAGATCGCCTGACACTGACAGTCACTCATGAGACAACCGCATTCTGGTTTATCAACTGCCTGACCGCTCATACATTACATAAATCTACTCGGATGGTTATAATTCGGATATGCACATAACTTCAGTGGTTATTTGTGCTTCCAAGGACAGCTTTAGCAGATCTTGTGTGTGAGGCGAGTGAAGGCAAACAACCGGAAGTTAGGCAGCACATACAGGCCGTTGATGCTGGGCATTGACGTAGAGCATAGGTATCCCTGTCTCGTGGGGTCTCGATAAGATCCCGAAGTGACTGTACAGCCCTATGACTTTGAACTCACTGAACTCGTGTGGTAACACTCCTATTTCAATGGTTGCTGGCGAACAAGTAAGTGATGTCATTCAACCGATCCTACCACGGGCTATTGGTGACGTCCCCATCAAATTATTGACTCGGGTAAATAGTGTACCTCCCGGTGACGAAATAATGTATCCACCCAATGATTGTGTGTATAGAGCATGCAGTGATAGTGAATTAATATCAAGAGAAATGTACGATAGATATAACGCTAGGCGTTGTGTTAATTCAAATGTTTGTTGTGACGATACCGCTGGCGGGCGCGCCTCTGACAGCGCGCACGCGAGCCAGTCGTCCTCAGGCCCGGCCGGAGCGCCGCGCACTAAGTTTAACTTATGTTATGCATCCACGAAAATCCAGCCAGTTGAGCGTGTGTCGTTGGTGAGCGCCATACCCGATGTATTAGTTGAGCAACAGCGGCCAAAGGCGTATTATGCGGCCGAAACAGCTGATAGCGTGGCGTGTTACGTAACCCCCGCGGAAATCGCACTCGGGCTTCCGCGAAGCGAAAATGACGTGTTGCCCAATAAAAAGGTTGAGCCCGAAGCGGTAGGCGAATCCAGAAATGGAAGGTGGCCTGGTGGCGGAGCCTGGAGCCACTAGCTCCGGCAGTAGTGTACTGATTGAACCCGAGCCGCATGTGTGCGAGTCTGGCTCGTGATGGCTAGTGATGTTAAACTACTAGGTACAGTTGAGATCCCAATTACTCTCGCAGGTTCCCGTAAAAAGCATAATCTGTATGTGGCGGAATCTATTTCAAACGACCTCATCTTAGGATGCGACTTCCTGCAGACACACAAGGCATGCATTGACTTCGAAAATAGAGTGTTGGCTTTGCATAACAATGACGATATTCCACTGGAGGCCAGCGTTAGCCTGGTTAATTCAGTGAAGCTCGTGGCGGCCAGCACGTTCACTGTGCCGCCATTATGCAGAATGGTCGTCCCCGCAGAAACCTACACAAATGTGACTGATGACTTGACAGGTATGACAGAACCTAACACTAATCTCACCAGACGATACAGTTTGCTTGATGGCCGTGCTTTAGTCTCCACTAAAAGCAATCAAGTTCCTTTTCTCTTTGTCAATGCAACTCCAAAACCAGTCACGAGTTATCGTAAAACCCATCTTGGCGAGACAACACGCATAGGGCTGTACAGTCACTTCGGGATCTTATCGACACCCCACGAGACGGGTATGCCTATGCTCTGCGTCAATGCCTAGCATCAACGGCCTGTAGGTGCTGCCTACCTTCCGGTTGTTTGCCTTCACTCGCCTCAAACACAAGATCGGCTAAAGCTGTCCTTGGAAGCACAACTAACCTGTGAAGTTCTGTGCATATCCGAATTATAACCATCCGAGTAAATTTATGTAATGTATGAGCGGTTAGGCAGTTGATAAACCAGAATGCGGTTGTCTTATGAGTGACTGTTAGCGTCAGGCGATATGTGCTGCGCGGGGTTTTCCATGTCGTATGACGTAATAATCATCATGACGAGCGTTTCTGCGCGCGGTATCTATGGTTACGTAACAACGCTCCTTATATGGACTGAGTGGGTGAGGACAATGTAGCCCTGGTACATGCCTCTCTGACCACGCCCGTAAACGGAGCTAGTGTGAGAGCCATGCCGCTGACACGGCCGAAAACAAGAAATCGGCAGAAATCGCGGACCGGTGGCTCAAGTTGAAGTTCATAACAGAATAAATATACAGTGCCTACCCGACAATGTGCGCCACGACGTTCCTAAGGCTTTTTGGACTTTCGTCGCACTTTCATTTCTTTGCTTGGTAATGTATTTTCTTGTAATCCAGACAATTTATTTCACCTCTCGCTTCGTTTTGAATGCTCCGCCGCTCGCCGGAAGTAAACAAACTTAGCGTGAGCACTCGCTGCCAGGCGGCGTTTGTTGACATCCTAAGGACAATGGTGCTCCTTTTGTCGTAGAACTGTAAACATCGATGATTTGGCTCAAAATACAACGCTTCCAACGGTCTCATCGAACGGACCACATGCATTATGGAGAGATAAATGTCTTGTCTTTAACTATATTATGATTTTACAGTTAACAATGCCTGGACCAAAGCAAACAAAAAATTGTTTCACACCCACTCGATTCTTTAGGCACAAACCGCGCGGCTGGCCGGTTCCCAACACTAAAACGTTGACTACAATGAGTGCGCGTCACGCAGTTGCAGCAAGGCACCAGCGTGATGCGCACTCGTTCTAAGAGCACGTGTTTTTTTGTTGGTCCCCAAAAGACCTAAACCGGAAACAGAACCCGCGAGAACTGTACAGCCCTATTGCTACCATGGACAGCGAGAAAGACCCATCTCAACTCCCTCGTCCTCCTGAGCTGCCTGACGTTGACCATACTAAGTCTGACCTCACGACTGGCGAAAAACATCGACTGATGGCCCTACTGACAGACTATAGGGATGTTTTTGCAAATAATCAGAGTGAATTAGGGGCGACAACTTGTGTTGAACACGTGATTGACACGGGGGACAATCCTCCGATCAAACAGCGACCATACCGGACGTCTTACAAGCATAAAGACGAAATAGCGCGACAGGTTGGTCAAATGTTAGACCAGGGTGTCATCAGACCGAGCCATTCACCCTGGGCTTCTTCAGTGGTCCTTGTTCCCAAAGCTGAGGGCAGTTATCGATTTGCGAGCAAAAATCTGTGTTTCTGCCCAATATTCAAGTATTGGTATTTAGGCTCAAATGAAAGTCCGTGGTTCGAACTGACCATTTATATATACAGATTCGAGCCCCTTGTACTCTAAAAATAAGTAATTGTGGTTGTGTTGTACCAATTATTGACGCCAGGTCGCATGTCTGCCTAATTAACCGTTTTATAAAATATCGAGCTATATTATAGATGACATTGTCGGGAAGGTCGCGCGCAGACCTTTGTGCTGGTATAATTGATGTTGCGGTTGCATGCGTTTGAAGAATGCTATATGTAATCTCCGGTGTCACAGGAAACACAAATTAAAGCCTGGTCAGGAAAATCTAGGCAGCTCGTCTTGGTTCTGGAGGCTGGCTCACAATCGCGTCCGCCAGCGGTCAATATAAGGGCCTGCTGCCGGACGAGCAGACACATCCCCACCGGGAGCCAAGACCAAGATCACCAGCCTCGGAACCACGAAGAGCTACTCCTGACCAGCGCCTACCTCGGGACCCGGAGATCCTTTGCTGTTAATATTTAAATAAAAGCGAGTGAAATCACGCCACGAAGACTTGGTCTACGGACGCCCGTAGCAGTATTCTTCAGAGAGAGCCTGAAAAACAATCTTGGCTCAGATTTTACGGATACTGACAGTTGTTCGGGCAATTGGCCACAGATTTTAGTGTCGCTGTGACTACATGTTGGAGTATGTACCAATGTTAGTGTCATCATGTTTGCCAAATGGCATCGAAATCGAACTAGTGGTTTGAACGCCCACAATAATAACAAGAGCCGAAATCAGCCGGAGGCTGAGGCTTACTGACAGAAGTGACTTCATCTTTGACGCACACGTCTGTGACACCATTTATGCGCCGAAACTATGGTACAGGCGATGACATGCAGAAACACATATACTATAAGCTGCTCCTGCCTCGTGCTGGCTACATGATGCCTTCAGTGGGCAGACTGGGTTAAACAGCTCCTTGAACGAACAATTTGGGCTCAATAGCGCTATAAACGGGCAAATTGGAATAGTTACCGCCTTCAGCGGCCAATTTGGGCTAAACATGGCCTTCGATGGCCAATTTGGGCTCAATAGTGCCGATATCCCAAGGCAGTTCTAGCCCACACTGCCCACTGAAAGCCGTATTGGGCTTGCTGAAAGCGCAATTTAGCCCAAATTGAACCTCTACGATGCGGATGCTGGAATAGCACAATCTAACGGCTGCTGTTCAACGCGGGCTGTTTTCCCAGATAGAGGGCGCCATTTTGAGTGAATTCGGCCAAATCCCGAGTTTCTACGTGTCCTTGGTCCCGCCCTAATGCCTGTTCTCGGACTCGTCATTGCTAAATTACGGAGCCCTCTAGCGTCAAAACTAAGCGTGCTAGGCTAGAAGCGAATGCGGATTCCTCACCAAAGTCGACGTTTGCCCGTCCTTTGAAACCAGTCCCGACTCTCTAGCGTCGCTATTAAGCAAACGGCGGCCATCGCAAAGCAGACCCATTGCCGCTCGATATCGCCGTTGACTCATAATGGGAGCTTCAGCAAACGGGGGGTGCACCTCTTGCGAGCGCTGTAGCGGCCAAACTAAGCGTCCTAGAGCAATTCTATCGTCATTTACCTTACACTTGCCTCTCGCTTCATGCCAAATCTGGGCTCCCTAGCTCAAATATTAACCGAGTTACGGCCCTTTCAAGTTCAATACGCCGTTTAACGCGAGGTGCACGTCAGTTTTGACCTACACGTTTCCGTACCACAAACAAAGTTACGCCCGCCAGCAGTTGTCCCTTGATATAAGGTACAGCGTCAAATCAACCGGTAGTCGCTATGAGGTATAATAGTCCAGTAATAGAGGTTATACAATTATGACGTCATCACGTCATGGTGACGTCATGGCATGACGCACGGCAACGTTCAAATAACTAAACACAGACATTTATGCCCTCAATCCAAAACGTTGATTAGAACGGCGGTAGGTCTGTTAGTTCTTCAGATATAGCTTCACCTAATTACCGAAACTTGCTATTCTTCACCATTATGGATAAATGAAAAACGAGCAGACGAAGAAAAGACTCTGCAGCTAAGATGAGAAGGATAATAATGCTTTACTGCCAATAGTAATCTGGAGACATATCTACCCTACCATTATACGCAAAGATCGAAGGTCTAGCTAGTTTTTCTGATTTTTGACGAATTTGCTAAGTTAGAGGGAATTTGTATACTTTATCATTGGGAAAATCTTCGGTTGCCATTGATTCTCTTGTACACGTCCAGATCTCGCACCGAGGTAAAGCAAAGTGAGATTGCATAACCGGAAGTACGTCATATTGAAGGAAGTTTGATTATCTCCATAGGGTCCCATGTTAAACGCGTTCGACTATATACCGAAAAGTTACAAGGCTATGTCACCATGTTTATAGTTAATGACTCATCCTACTACTATCCATCAAAAACTGAAAACATAGAGCGTTGGCTTCAATAGGACGCCCGTGGGAGCCCCTGCAAGCCCCAAAAATTCCTATCTTTCACAATAGGGAAAATTTCAAAAAAATCCTTTGACGTCAGTTCTTATCCGAATTTCATCTAATAAGGACCATGGTTACTGGGTACCTTGTTTAACCAACGAAAAAATCCCGAAACTGTTTGATGCAGGCACCTATGAAATACGGGGCAAACAAAATTTCCCCAGCCTGAGAGATTGAGGGCTTTAACATGGGAGGTCCCATTGGGAATTGCCGTCACTCCTGGAACCGGAAGTAAGATTGGAACATATTGTTTTTATTATTCTGCTGAACTAGGAATCTTTTTCCCTACCATATGGCGCCATTTTTGTATTTTTAGCATTTTTTTCCGATTTTTGACGATTTTTTGTATGTACCAAAAGTGACGTCATCCTGACGTCATATGACGCATGCGAAAAATCTCAGATTTCACAGGGGCTAATTTCATTTATATTTTTATGAGAGGCCAGAACACCAGAGTGATATCTTTAACCTAAAGTGGTCAAATCGCAGCACAACCGTTCAAGGTCATCTTTGGCGTTTTTCGGAAAACATAAAACGTCATGTAGCTCGAAAATGAGTATGACGCGTCAAAAAGTGATCAACGGCTGAAAGATGCGCCTTAAATAGTAGCACATTCTAAAACTTACCCGAAGTCTCTAGATCTAATATTAAGGGAGATAGACGCGTTCTTAACTTTTTTTTCAAAAAATCGCTGTGACCTTGACCTTTGACCTACATATGCCAATAACGAACTTAGCCGAGCTATTTCACCAGTCTACCTTTCGGTCAAGACCGATGCTCGTAGCTGTCGAATTACGACCTGTATCGAGCGGACAACAAAGGAGACAAACAAACATACACATTTACAAACCGAACATAGTAGTATTCTGACAGACTTCTGTCAGTAATAAATCATGTTCATTTACTAATTCTAAATTGTGAGGGACATTTTTTACATAACCACAAATGATATAATATCTTTAATTAATGTGGCATCCGACCACTTGACCTTAACCTTGAATTTTGGTCCTAAGACGTTGTAACGAATCGAGAACCGCATCCGGGGGTGGGGGGGCACTATTATACAAATCTGGTTAGGGGGTTTCGCGGGTGCCTTAATGCCTGGGAGAGCGCATATTTGTCATGAAAATAGAGCCGATATTTAAAAACTTGCGACGGGGGGGCGGGTGGGTGGGGGAGCTCTGAAAATATGCGTTGATAGTGCGGGCTGCCGCGAAAAAATATACCCCTTCCGAGCGGATTTTGGCGGGAAAACGCCCCGACCTAGCGGATTTCGGCGGTGAAAAGGGGGGGGGGGGTCTTTACCCGCGGAATCCCCCAAACGCAGCAATGTATTAAGTACCCCCCCCCCCCCTCCCCGGGGTACCGCATAACACATAAGTGTCCTAGCGATTGGCCGCGGTTGATAACAACCCTTGACCGATATACGACGCTTGTTTCAGGGATCAGGACCTTGTGACATCACAAGGTTCGGAAATGGACACTACACCTCCACCACCTCCATGACTCATTAACCAACTACTTGCCACTATCAGAGCCAAAAATATGCTCTTTGGTAGCTTTACTTAATTCGTTTTCCTACTGTGGCCCATAGGTACAAAGTAGCTGCGCCCTGCAAATCAGAACTGCGCCCTGCAAATCGGAGCTGCGCCCTGCAAATCAGAGCTGCGCCCTGCAATCAGAGCTGCGCTCTGCAATCAGAGCTGCGCCCTGCAATCTGAGCTGCGCCCTGCAAATCAGAACTGCGCCCTGCAAATCGGAGCTGCGCCCTGCAAATCGGAGCTGCGCCCTGCAATCAGAGCTGCGCCCTGCAATTAGAGCTGCGTCCTGCAATCTGAGCTGCGCCCTGCAATCAGAGCTGCGCCCTGCAATCTGAGCTGCGCCCTGCAATCAAAGTTGCGCCCTGCAAGCAGAGCTGCGCCCTGCAATTTTGAGCTGCGCTCTGCAAATTAGAGCTGCGCCCTGCAAATCAGAGCTGCGCTGTGCAAATCTGAGCTGCGCTCTGCATTTCAGAGCCACGCCCGTGCGGGGGTCACTCCGTAATTAATATCTGACCTGGCTTTAGCGAGTTTTCGCCTTGGGTGGGTGTTATATTGGGGAAGGGGAGCCCTTAAACTCAGTAGACCCTGTTTGTTTGCAATTCATACCTGCAGCATTACAATGTAAGCAAATAACATTTACTGTGAGTTGGCCATATTAATTTTAGATTGAACTTCAGAAATATTACAAATTTACCAACATGTTTCTCTTTTCTACTCTCCAATCCTGTGATTCCAGATAGCAATATTATTTCAACGACTAGAGATCTACGAAGAAACTTTCGCTTCGATTTCGCAGAAAATTTGATAGGAATGGTCATAAACAAGTGACATGCCAAATATTATCAAATCGAACGGGCAGTTATTCTGTTGTTGCCTATGAAGCGCGACTAATTCGAGGTATTACTACGACAAAAACATCGTCTGGACGAGTCTTACAATTACATGCGCATCTTTATTTTAATGATACTGTAAAAAAATGTGTCGCTTCGATTTCCCTGAAACTTCAGCATTTGATATGGATTGTTATGTGGAATTGACACGCTAAATTTACTAGCAATCGAATAGGTAGGGATCCCCCACCCCTTGATGACAAAGCCAAGTGATGCGCGTGGGGTGCACTCATGATCTTTGTAACATTGTATTGTTTATTTCTTTAATTGACGTCATAGCCACGTGCAAAATGTTAATGGTTATGCCGACTGACCCAGCGCCACAGTGTAGCTCAGTGTGTTCGTCATATCCATACTATAGATATCTGTATATAGACTTGCCCGTTGTTTCGTCTGCCAGCTTGCGGAGGTGGATTAGATAATTAAATGGATTAAATCGGCAAATGCAAGTGTAGTCTAGCCTTGTGTTACGTTAAACTTTGTAAAAATGCATACAATCTATGTCATGACTGGGGCAATGGGGGCTTATATCTTTACAATTACAGTTTTTTTTATAGATCTAAACAATTGTAGGAAACAGGCCCCGGATTACATAAATCTATATAAATCCTTATTTGAATCGGCTTTAGGAATGAACCCAATCATTTCCTGCAAAGCTGTTTGTTTGTTCATCTCCAAGATAAAGATCCTAACTTATAGCCTTTGGCTTTGCGTAAGGAAATATTTGCTAAATGTTAACAATTCTATGACTATTTCGCCATTAAGCTTATTAGGCAACGCACATTTGCAAAACTCGCGATCTCGCATAAGGAATTTGCTTGAAAATTTACTTGTGTAGGACTTAATTTACTTGTGAATGTTTGTGAAACGGTTCTCTGGTAAATTTCTTACGGAGTAATTTCTTTTTACTTAAGCAAATATATTGTTTTCCTTATAAGGAATGTTTGTAAACACGGGCCCTGTTGCTTGGCAAACCACTCGCGTACCGACCGACTTATTTCAGTTCCAGTTCCAGCGCAGTTTCAAAATGCAGGGCGCAGCTCCAAAATGCAGGCTGCAGCTCCAAATTGCAGGGCACAGGTCTGATTTGCTGCGCGCAGCTCTGATTTGCAGGGCGCAGCTCTGATATCCAGGTCGCAGCTCTGACTGCAAAGCGCAGCTCTGAAATGCAGGGCGCAGCTCTGATTGCAGGGGGCAGCTCTGATTGCATTGCGCAGCTCTGATTTGAAGGGCACAGCTCAAAAATTATTTATATGGTCTATAGAGAACTCCTCGCTGCGCCGCTTTAGCGCGCAGCTCTGATTTGCAGGGAGCATCTCTGATTTGCAGAGCGCAGCTCTGATTTACAGAGAGCAGCTCTGTTTTGCAGAGCGCAGCTACTTTGTACCTATGGGCCACAGTATTTTCCTCATCGAAGAGATACGTACTTCCAAATAAGTCGGACTTGTTTCCTTGCAGATACCATGAAGGCCCGGATGTTGTCCGACCTGCCTAAGCAGCCGTTCTCTCAGCCAGGAGTGTTTGTCACTTGTGTCGTCAAGGCCACGGACGAGGCGGGCTTCACGACGTACGAACTGCACGTCCCTTCCGGCACTAAAATCACACTGAAGGCTGGCGACCTTGACCTTGATGTCGCATCCGGCTCAAACCACGTGTATTACTGTCTGCAGGGTCAGTCCGAAGCTCAAGTCAGCGCCGACCACGTGATCCAGTTCGAGGCGGGCACCGTTATTGCGATGACGTCAGCGATGTCCGTGACGCTGACGGCTACATCAGCTCTTCGCGTCGCTGTCACTTACGTCGCTCCGTCGACGACGGAGAAGGCGCCGACCGAACCCCTCGTCCGGAAGTTATCGGACCTCATCGGCACGGAACGCGACGTCGACTGGTTGCACGGTCGCAGTCGGCGGTTCATTATCAAGTCGGATGGCTTCGGTCTCAGCTTGCACAACGGCATTTGCTATCCAGGCCACGAGTCCCCGCTTTGGTACAAAAAGAACGTGGAGCTGGCGTACTTCATTCGCGGTGACGTCAGGTACACGTGGGATGAAGGGAAGAGCGAGCAGGCTTTCCGACAGGCAGACGTCACCGGCGGTGACGCATGCGCAATTCTCATGGATAAAAACGACCCCCACGTGCTGCATGCGTTATCTGTCGAAAGCGAGGCTCTAACCGTCTTTTACCCTGCGCTGTTGGGCCATGAAACACACGACTTCAGCAAAAGTGGCTTCTCCAGTTATTGAAGACGTAATTATAGAAGGCACATGGATCTTGTGTATCTTTAAATCGGACGTGAGGTGATCTGGGTCAGAGATCGGGGAAGGCACACGTGTCCTTTGCGACCGGTCCCCTAGCCCTAATCTAGCTTATAATATAACTCAATAAACGCTTAGGGTTAGATCACTTGAATTTTATGTGATTATTTTCCACAATAAAAATAGTGGATACTCTAATTATATTCAAACAGAAAATGACGCCTACTGTGAGCAAAACAATAGCGCGTGATCATCGCAAATATAAATAGCTGCGATTCTAACTCCATTCAGGGTTTTTTTTTACGAAGACAATCGTTGCAAAACATATATCAATATGTTTTGATGATATTTTGTCATGAAACACTAATATTATGGTCTACTCCGCGGCTTGGAACTGCGTGATAACTAAGTCTTCAAGTGGTGGTCACTCTGTAAGAAAAAGGAAACAAAATTCTCTCAACGCGAGCTGCAACAACACATTTATCCCTTCCGGACTTACATCAAACAATTTGGTTACAAAACCGTCGTGTAAGGATATCCGTGTGAGATATAGGCTTCCTGCCATTTCATTGCCTAATTCTACACACAGTGCTGCCATCTTCTGGCCGAGCCATTTTAAGTCGCCGATGCTCTTGTACTTGTTACGCATCCATGGTGATTCCTTCACCAGAGAGCACCACCATTCCATGGCAGCATTGGGACATCAGAATGTTAATTACATATAGTCTCATCCCTAGACATCACTGTAAACCCAATGTTATACGGTCGCGGCTAAAGCGGACCCGAAGCTGGTGATGGGGGAAAAGGAAGCAAAAGGTGTCGAGTGGCAGGCGTGGCTAAAAGCAAACCAGTAGGGTGAAGAATACTTAGATTCAGATTCAATATGGTTTATTTGAGCAAGACGCACCAACACAAACAGTAAAGGCAAAACATGGCAACGTAGACTCTCGCTCTGGGGACCCCCATTAAGACCAAGGAGGTCGCTAGCATAAGAGCCACCAAAAGAAAAAGAAAAAAAGTTAAACCAAAATCATCGCATCACAAAGACACAACAATCACAATATACAAACGAGTTAGGGGACAAATTAAATGTATGTAAATGCCAGTAGTTAGTGTCTTAGTGTTAATTAACGATGACCTTACATAGAAAAAGGATGTTCATTATATTACTGGACTTAAAGCGTGTAATACAAGGATGACAAAGATTATAGCTGTAAAGCTACTCAACACGGCTATAAAACTGTAGAACTTGACCAGGAACCGGGCTGACAGAAGCTCTAATATACCGTCGACGAGACTATACCATGCACCAAAGGGTAATGCTGAAAAGCGGTACAATCTACCGTAAATATATGTAGATCACCGACGTACGCCTCCAGAGAGAGGACGAACGAGAAATACATCGCGACATATAAAAGAGTTTTCACATTGTAAAAACTACCTATTTCGATGTAAATGTGGGGAAGACTTTCGTCAGCGTCAGTACAGTGGCAGGCGCATTAAAGCGAGACCGGTCACTATGACCCCTGTTAGCTCGGTAAGTCGATTGAACAGCCGATGTTTGATGGTAGGATGTTGTGCGATTTACTGAAGGCAACAACTTTTTTGTGCCAAGCAAATTTGCCCCCCCACCCCCTCCCTTTAATGTTGTTCTATGTTTAGGAGAGGAGAAGCTCGACAAAGTCAATCAACAGCCAGTATGTCTTCTGGCATAGAGTCGCATTGGATTAAAGGGTTGGGGATTGTGGTAAACGGCTGTACAGTCACTACGGGATTTGATCAAAGAATTTATCCATACACGTTCTTTGATCTGATCAAAGACCTTCCGGCTGTTTGCCTTCACTGGCTTCACACAGAAACTCGGCTGAAGCTGTCCTTGGATGCACAACTAACCACTGAATTTAATGCGTATATCAGAATTATAACCATCAGAGTAGATTAAGTAATATATGAGCGGTCAGACAGTTGATGAACCAGAATCATGAGTGACTGTCAGTGTCAGGCGAGCTAATGTGCTGCGCGGGGTTTTCCATGTCGTATGACATAATAATCATCAGGACTCGCATGTCTGCGCGTTATCTATGGTTACATAAACACGCTCCTTATATGGACTGAGCAGGCGAGGATAATCGTGCTCCGTTTGTAAACATCGATGATTCGCCTCAAAATACAACGCTTCAACAGTACGTCTCATCAAACGGAACACATGCACTATGGAGAGATAAATGTCTTGTCTTTAACTATATTATGATGCTAAAGCTAGGAATGCTTGAACCAAAGAAAACAAACTCGATTCTTCACGCACAAACCGCGCAGCCCGCTGGTTGGCAACACTCAAACGTTGACTACAATGAGTGCGCGTCACACAGCTGTAGCAAGGCATCAGCGTGATGCGCACTTGTTCTAAAAGCACGTGTTTTTTTGTTTGTCCCCAAAATACCTAAACCGGAAATAGAACTGTACAGCCATATGCAAAACAAACCTTATCTTTAGCTTTGGATCGACTGGGTCTTTTTATGAATTTAACATTATTTTCTTTTTCAATTATATTTCCACTACCATATTAATTTATATTTAACTCATAATAGTTGTGTTACACGCGAGGAACGAGGAGTAAATGTACGTACCTATTGCGGGACGGTTTTCGCAGACGGCCGGGGCTACTATCTTCAGCTATGTTACCAGCTGGCCAATCTTATTGGACCCTTTCTGGAGTGGGCAATGAAGTGCACTTTTTTACAATTGTGAAGAGAACGAGCAAACGGCTTTGATTCTTGGTAAACCTCTAAACATGCGTTTACGGACGAATTTTATATGCGTTTGCGTCAGTGCTTGGCAAATTCTAGCGCACGAACGTACCGTTGGGTACGTTTGACTTCATCGTTACCTCGTTGATAGGCACTAGTAAAACCTTTCTTTTTCGTTCTGTCATTCATTTTCTGTAACAGTCCAACAAATGGAGGAAATAAATAAAGTCAATCAATCATGTAGCTTCTGAAATACATTCAGTTAGCTCGACAATAAATAGTAAATATGTGAAAATGAACGGTCCTCATCCAATTAGAAAATACACCCATCCGATTAGAAAATACGACACATCCAATTAGAAAATACGACAAATCCAATAGAAAAGATGATTTTTAATTTCGTTATTTCATTGCTCATTCTTCAATAAATATGTATCAAATTATTAATGTTGCTTACGTTTGGAGATCGCCGTATGTGATTGACGCTTGTAAACTCCACTGATGCCAACAGCTGTCGCGCCGATTGGTCGTATATTCAAGACGTTTTAAACCACTTCTGGTCACATCGCGTTAATGGGAGAAGGAAGGGAGAGGGGAGCCATGTCCCCGGGGGTAACCCCCTAGTCTTTGCGAAGAAGGACACGGGATCTTTATCCTGCGACCACACAGACATGGCCACAGCAGGGCTTGAACCATCGATCCACGTGCCGTTAGGCTCTCAGGTGGCCAGGGCACTCAGGGCGAGCGCTCTAACCCATTGAGGTATCGAGCCGGCTGCATCTGTCGCGCCGAAAATGGGGAACAGTTATTTTACCGTTACCGTCGGGTCAGAATCAACAACAACATGCGTCTCCGCACAACCATTTGTTACTTGGCAACTTCGTAACGTGACCTACCAATAAAATTCTTTGTAGCAACGTTTACCGCGATCGCCATGCAGACGGCGGTCCCGTCATTTTACATGGCATGTAAACAGGCAAAACGGCTGAGTTCAATGTGTCGGTTTCGAGTGTTTTTGGGTTCTTATTTTCGGCGAGCTGCATTGTGTTGGCTGTATTTTATCTTACGGGTCTGTTTCAGCAGACTTCTCATATTATTTTTGGCGAGTTTTGTTAGTGTGATGTGTTTCAGGAACACAAATATAACATTTTGGTGCGTGATGTCAATGACAGTTTTAATATATTTAGAACGAAGTAGCGCAACCCTCTCGTTTCTCGGTAAAAAATGGAAGATCAAGCCATGGCTCTCTGACAGAGAGCCATGGCTACTTCGGCTAAATATATTAAAACATATTAATATTAAAATATTAAAACAGAATTGACATCACGCACCAAAATGTTATATTTGTGTTCCTGAAACATTTATAAAGACTTACGGAATGTAATTGAAGTTGTTTCCCACTTTGCGTAAACGCATCGAGCGAAATATTCCGTGTAAACAATCATCCGCGTCTCCGCACAGCCATTTGTAACTTGGCAACTTCGTAACGTGATCTACCAATAAAACTTTTTGTAGTAACGTTTAACGCGATCGCCATGCAGACGGCGGTCCCGTCATTTCACGTACGTGGTATGTAAAAACGGCTGATTTCAATGTGTCTTATTTTCGGCGAGCTGCTTCGTGTCGGCTGTATTATATTTTACGTGTCTTTGCTATATTTGACGTGTCGGAGGAATGGAATGTTGGTGTTTTAGGCCACTTTTGTGCACAGACAGGCTAAATTGGGCCAAGGAACCTCCCGAGTCGATGAAGGATGAAGGAATGAAACATGCCCCAGATTAGGTGCCCGAGCCCGGATTCGAACCCAGGACCTATTGATCTGCGGTCTAGTGCGCTAACCACTACACCAGGGAGGCCCCCCTGACGTGTCGGTATCGGCACTCTGTCGCTCCGGTTTATCGAGCGTGCCCAGAGAGGCATGTTTCAGGGCTAGGGCTGTGGAAGAGCCTAATAAGGTCAAATGATCCTACGGCGGCTTCCGGTGCAGCGGGCCAAGTAGAAGCAACAGTTGTGCAAGTTTGGAATTAAGTCTCAGCTGAGGACATATTAATGCGGTGTCTGTAGTTGGCAATTGGCTTTTATGAAAGGAAAATGTTTCTTCTTCGGAAATAGTTGATTAGATGCGAGGTGGGGCTGTTAGTACGCGCTGTATGCGGACTTGAAGCGGGGGCCCGTTGGGACCTGGCTCGCGAAGCGCGGCACCCTCTCTTTATTTACGTGTGGCAGGCGGGCTTCGTATCAACTGATCTGAGCGCCTGTGTTTCGAGCTATATTTTCGAGTGCGGTCGAGGTCAAAGGCGTGAAGCGTTTTGAAATTTGAAATTCGCTTAGATCTAATTCTTCCATTGTGATCATTCGACAACGGAATGTCTATATTTTTCAAATTCTGCATCTAAAATTCAATATTCAATCTAAAAACCCCTCTAAAACCATTCGTGACCCCAGGGCCGTTGGGGTCAACCGTGAGGTGGGCGGTGACGTGGGGCAGAGATGATGTGAGGAACGAGCGCCCTCTGCTGGCAGAGTGGCTCCAACCTTGTGGCGTTGTTATAACAAGGCTCTGTGACGGAGCTAGCTTTTTACCAAAACAGTCCACCGGAAGTCAACTTCCGCTGAGGAAAACGGAAGAGCTAGATCTCATGTTATGTAAGCTTACATCTATCGTTTTATATGTTCTAGACTAATTTAAGAACAAAAAGAATTCACCCTGTTTTAAAACCGAATTCGAGACCGACGTCACTTACTAAATCAAATGTTATAAAAGTGATGTCACAATGGGAGTTCCTAAGCAACCGAATGATTGCACGTGCACGGTTTACGTCATCCCGCCAAAGATATGCATTATGGCAAGCCGATGTGGGATTTATTTTGAATATTGAAGTAGATGTATCCCCACGGAATAGACGAACTAATAAATATAGGCTCGCATTCAGTTTAGGTAGCACCTATCCATATTGACATCTATATATCTGAATTCCATATTCCTACTGTTACGAGTTGGTGAAATCCACCTTAAGTCAACCTCCACTGAGGAAAAGCTTGCATTATGTTAGCCCTGATACATGGCTGCTCATACGCACTGGTACCCGACGCGCGAGAGAGCCATGAAGTGCACCCTTCGTTGCGAGATTCTCAGTGGCGGAGCGAGTTTGTGTAAACGTTGTGCTATTTTGTGCATGTATCAAAGGCCAACATTGAATATGAAGCAACGAAAGACAAGTTTAACACTTGTGGAATTACTTTTCATCACCTTTGGTGGTAGACAATTTACTGATAAGGCCAAATAGCTACATGATGCAAAGACACCCCAATTTCAAATTCCTGGTACCATGTGGGTTGTAATTCAGACTTTTATGTATGCATGCGTGGTTTTTTTTTCGTCGAAGATTGATTACTGTAAAACATAAGCTGATGTGCCAACGAAACTTTCAAAACGACGCTGATTTAAAAAAAAATGAATCTCTCGTCTCATATGTTCCATAATTTATTGACAAGAAGAATTCAACGTTTTAAAACCGAATTTCGAGACTTTGTCGCGGCTAGTATTTGTGACGTCAAACTGTTAAAAAATGACGTCACAATGGGAGTTCCTAATCAACCGAATAATATATGCTTAGTGCATGTGCATGGTATACGTCATCCCGCCAAAGATATGCATTATGGCAAGCCGAAGTGGGATGTATTTTGAATACTGATCTAGATGTATCCGCACGGAATAGCTGACTTAATAAATATACGCTCGCATTTTTGGTAGCACCTATCCATATTAATTTTAGGCGCAATCACGCATCACGAAAAAAGTTACTGTATCTCATCACGCACGAAATTCCATCAGACCCTGTGTGGACGCTATCCTCTCAGTCACAGCGTTTACTCGCTACATACGAAACGACCGAATTATTGCCTATTATAGAGTTTATGTCTGTTTTCAATGGCCTGGAGGGTCGCCGGGAATTCTGGAATCTGGATATGATTCCGTTGATTCCCCCGGAGCAGCTCCAGCACGGCATCGGTAGCGGATTGCACGTCCGAGGCCAGCTGTATACCGCGCATCTTCTCGCCCGCCTCCCCATCCGCCGCACCCCCTTCCCCTTCCCTCGCCGTCCCCACCCACTCCTCACTGACGACGTCACCCCGACGCACGGTCAGGGCGGACGCGCCGAGGAGCTCTCGCGGGTTCTCATCCAGGATCACGTGAGGTATCCCGAGCAGCATGGCGGCGATGTGTGCGGTCCGCTGATCCGCCACGACCACCCGTCCCCGCAGCACGTTGGTGAAGCCCCCGTAGACCGTGGCGTAGACCGTGTCCACCACGTAACTTCCCACAGGTGCCCTCCACCCCTCGTAGTCTCTGACGTCACACAGGAGGGTGCCATTGGCGTCGTCGTCACGAGACGCCATGACGTCACATCCGCTGACTTCATCCCAGCGCGGAAGGTTTTGGACCCAGACGACGTCGATGAGAGGGGGCAGAAACCTCTTCACGACGCCGATCCCGAACGCCAGATTGGGAAGAAGCACGATTTCACAAGCCACGTACGAGTCCAACATGATGTCGTATGTGTGCGTGTCGCTGGTGATGAATGTCAGATCCCGGTGTGCGAGCAGTGGAGCCATGGCGGGAGAGGTCTTCTGGAGTAACTTCTGCCCCCGGGTCACAGCAGGTAGAATGACCAGCGTCTTCACCGACGGGAACGCCGCCGCCACTTCCCCCGCGTAAAGCGCCAGCTGGAACTCGCCCTCCGCAGCGGCGACGTTTTCCCCAAACAAGATAATCGCCACATCTCGGCGAGTGCTGCCGGATGTGATCGCTGTCTCCGTAGCCTCAATGGAGCTGCCGTTACAAAGATTTTCCGAGGACCCCCCACACATATAGATACACTCCACGCCGATAGAGGTCAACGTGTTGAAGAGGCCAATCGCCTCCATGGCTTTCATCTTGGAAATAGCCGCTCTGCGCTGAGACATGGCACCCGGAACCAGATTCAGCAATATGACTTTAGATCTTCCGCCGAGGTGGACTCGGAAGCCGTCTTTCAGGGTCTCACCCAGGGAGTGGATTTTGTCGCTCCACGGATTCGCCATGTCGTAGTACTTCTTCATCGGTCTGTACAGCTCGTCGTCATCGTCGGCGTCCGCGAGGCGGTCTGCTTGGGCGTCATGACGACGCGACCTCTGGAGAGCTGGTTCCAATGACACTCTGGCCAGCGATTGTCTCGGTGTGAGGGCGCCAACGGATACCCATACGGAAGTGACGATGAGCAGCAGCAGCATGGCGGAAATGATGAACTGCACGAGTCTGGTGGCGTGCACGCTGACACTCATCTCTTTGGCATCAGGCTTCGCTTCAGTTTTGGCCACATATTTTAGTGTCGCTGTGACTACATGTTGGAGTATGTACCAATGTTAGTGTCATCATGTTTGCCAAATGGCATCGAAATCGAACTAGTGGTTTGAACGCCCACAATAATAATAAATCATGTTCATTTACTAATTCTAACTTGTGAGAGACATTTTTTACATAACCACAAATGATATAATATCTTTAATTAATGTGGCATCCGACCACAGTCTTGACCTTAACCTTGAATTTTGGTCCTAAGACGTTGTAACGAATCGAGAACCGCATCCGGGGGTGGGGGGGGGGGGCACTATTATACAAATCTGGTTGGGGGGGTTTCGCGGGTGCCTTAATGCCCGGGAGAGCGCATATTTTTCATGAAAATAGAGCCGATGTTTAAAAACTTGCGACGGGGGGCGGGGGGTGGTGGGGGAGCTCTGAAAATATGCGTTTATAGTGCGGGCTGCCGCGAAAAAATATACCCCTTCCGAGCGGATTTTGGCGGTAAAACGCCCCGACCTAGCGGATTTCGGCGGTGAAAAGGGGGGGGGGTCTTTACCCGCGGAATCCCCCAAACGCAGCAATGTATTAAGTACCCCCCACCCCCGGGGTACCGCATAACACATAGGTGTCCTAGCGATTGGCCGCGGTTGATGACAACCCTTGACCGATATACGACGCTTATTTCAGGGATCAGGACCTTGTGACATCACAAGGTTCGGAAATGGACACTACACCTCCACCACCTCCATGACTCATTAACCAACTACTTGCCACTATCAGAGCCAAAAATATGCTCTTTGGTAGCTTTACTTAATTCGTTTTCCTCATCGAAGAGATACGTACTTCCAAATAAGTCTGACTTGTTTCCTTGCAGATACCATGAAGGCCCGGATGTTGTCCGCCCTGCCTAAGTAGCCGTTCTCTCAGACAGGAGTGTTTGTCACTTGTGTCGTCAAGGCCACGGACGAGGCGGGCTTCACGACGTACGAACTGCACGTCCCTTCCGGCACTAAAATCACACTGAAGGCTGGCGACCTTGACCTTGATGTCGCATCCGGCTCAAACCACGTGTATTACTGTCTGCAGGGTCAGTCCGAAGCTCAAGTCAGCGCCGACCACGTGATCCAGTTCGAGGCGGGCACCGTTATTGCGATGACGTCAGCGATGTCCGTGACGCTGACGGCTACATCAGCTCTTCGCGTCGCTGTCACTTACGTCGCTCCGTCGACGACGGAGAAGGCGCCGACCGAACCCCTCGTCCGGAAGTTGTCGGACCTCATCGGCACGGAACGCGACGTCGACTGGTTGCACGGTCGCAGTCGGCGGTTCATTATCAAGTCGGATGGCTTCGGTCTCAGCTTGCACAACGGCATTTGCTATCCAGGCCACGAGTCCCCGCTTTGGTACAAAAAGAACGTGGAGCTGGCGTACTTTATTCGCGGTGACGTCAGGTTCACGTGGGATGAAGCGAAGAGCGAGCAGGCTTTCCGATTCTCATGGATAAAAACGACCCCCACGTGCTGCATGCGTTATCTGTCGAACGCGAGGCTCTAACCGTCTTTTACCCTGCGCTGTTGGGCCATGAAACACACGACTTCAGCAAAAGTGGCTTCTCCAGTTATTGAAGACGTAATTATAGAAGGCACGTGGATCTTGTGTATCTTTAAATCGGACGTGAGGTGATCTGGGTCAGAGATCGGGGAAGGCACACGATCATGCATTCCTTTGCGACCGGTCCCCTAGCCCTAATCTAGCTTATAATATAATTCAATAAACGCTTAGGTTTGGTCACTTGAATTTTATGTGATTATTTTCCACAATAAAAATAGTGGATACTCTAATTATATTCAAACAGAAAATGACGCCTACTGTCAGCAAAACAATAGAGCGTGATCATCGCAAATATAAATAGCTGCGATTCTAACTCCATTCAGGGTTTTTTTTTACGAAGACAATCGTTGCAAAACATATATCAATATGTTTTGATGATATTTTGTCATGAAACACTAATTTTATGGTCTACTCCGCGGCTTGGAACTGCGTGATAACTAAGTCTTCAAGTCGTGGTCACTCTGGAAGAAAAAGGAAACAAAATTCTCTCAACTCGAGCTGCAACAACACATTTATCCCTTCCGGACTTACATCAAACAATTTGGTTACAAACCGTCGTGTAAGGATATCCGTGTGAGATATAGGCTTCCTGCCATTTCATTGCCTAATTCTACACACAGTGCTGCCATCTTCTGGCCGAGCCATTTTAAGTCGCCGATGCTCTTGTACTTGTTACGCATACATGGTGATTCCTTCACCAGAGAGCACCACCATTCCATGGCAGCATTGGGACATCAGAATGTTAATTACATATAGTCTCATCCCTAGACATCACTGTAAACCCAATGTTATACGGTCGCGGCTAAAGCGGACCCGAAGCTGGTGATGGGGGAAAAGGAAGCAAAATGTGTCGAGTGGCAGGCGTGGCTAAAAGCAAACCAGTAGGGTGAAGAATACTTAGATTCAGATTCAATATGGTTTATTTGAGCAAGACGCACCAACACAAACAGTAAAGGCAAAACATGGCAACGTAGACTCTCGCTCTGGGGACCCCCATTAAGACCAAGGAGGTCGCTAGCATAAGAGCCACCAAAAGAAAAAGAAAAAAAGTTAAACCAAAATCATCGCATCACAAAGACACAACAATCACAATATACAAACGAGTTAGGGGACAAATTAAATGTATGTAAATGCCAGTAGTTAGTGTCTTAGTGTTAATTAACGATGACCTTACATAGAAAAAGGATGTTCATTATATTACTGGACTTAAAGCGTGTAATACAAGGATGACAAAGATTACAGCTGTAAAGCTACTCAACACGGCTATAAAACTGTAGAACTTCACCAGGAACCGGGCTGACAGAAGCTCTAATATACCGTCGACGAGACTATACCATGCACCAAAGGGTAATGCTGAAAAGCGGTACAATCTACCGTAAATATATGTAGATCACCGACGTACGCCTCCAGAGAGAGGACGAACGAGAAATACATCGCGACGTATAAAAGAGTTTTCACGTTGTAAAAACTACCTATTTCGATGTAAATGTGGGGAAGACTTTCGTCAGCGTCAGTACAGTGGCAGGCGCATTAAAGCGAGACCGGTCACTATGACCCCTGTTAGCTCGGTAAGTCGATTGAACAGCCGATGTTTGATGGTAGGATGTTGTGCGATTTACTGAAGGCAACAACTTTTTTGTGCCAAGCAAATTTTCCCCCCACCCCCTCCCTTTAATGTTGTTCTGTGTTTAGGAGAGGAGAAGCTCGACAAAGTCAATCAACAGCCAGTATGTCTTCTGGCATAGAGTCGCATTGGATTAAAGGGTTGGGGATTGTGGTAAACGGCTGTACAGTCACTACGGGATTTGATCAAAGAATTTATCCATACACGTTCTTTGATCTGATCAAAGACCTTCCGGCTGTTTGCCTTCACTGGCTTCACACAGAAACTCGGCTGAAGCTGTCCTTGGATGCACAACTAACCACTGAATTTAATGCGTATATCAGAACTATAACCATCAGAGTAGATTAAGTAATATATGAGCGGTCAGACAGTTGATGAACCAGAATCATGAGTGACTGTCAGTGTCAGGCGAGCTAATGTGCTGCGCGGGGTTTTCCATGTCGTATGACGTAATAATCATCAGGACTCGCATGTCTGCGCGTTATCTATGGTTACATAAACACGCTCCTTATATGGACTGAGCAGGCGAGGATAATCGTGCTCCGTTTGTAAACATCGATGATTCGCCTCAAAATACAACGCTTCAACAGTACGTCTCATCAAACGGAACACATGCACTATGGAGAGATAAATGTCTTGTCTTTAACTATATTATGATGCTTAAGCTAGGAATGCTTGAACCAAAGAAAACAAACTCGATTCTTCACGCACAAACCGCGCAGCCCGCTGGTTGGCAACACTCAAACGTTGACTACAATGAGTGCGCGTCACACAGCTGTAGCAAGGCATCAGCGTGATGCGCACTTGTTCTAAAAGCACGTGTTTTTTTGTTTGTCCCCAAAATACCTAAACCGGAAATAGAACTGTACAGCCATATGCAAAACAAACCTTATCTTTAGCTTTGGATCGACTGGGTCTTTTTATGAATTTAACATTATTTTCTTTTTCAATTATATTTCCACTACCATATTAATTTATATTTAACTCATAATAGTTGTGTTACACGCGAGGAACGAGGAGTAAATGTACGTACCTATTGCGGGACGGTTTTCGCAGACGGCCGGGGCTACTATCTTCAGCTATGTTACCAGCTGGCCAATCTTATTGGGCCCTTTCTGGAGTGGGCAATGAAGTGCACTTTTTTACAATTGTGAAGAGAACGAGCAAACGGCTTTGATTCTTGCCAAACCCTTAAACATGCGTTTACGGACGATAAACGCAATGTCTTTTTCATATGCGTTTGCGTCAGTGCTTGGCAAATTCTAGCGCACGAACGTACCGTTGGCTACGTTTGACTTCATCATTACCTCGTTGATAGGCACTAGTAAAACCTTTCTTTTTCGTTCTGTCATTCATTTTCTGTAACAGTCCAACAAATGGAGGAAATAAATAAAGTCAATCAATCATGTAGCTTCTGAAATACATTCAGTTAGCTCGACAATAAATAGTAAATATGTGAAAATGAACGGTCCTCATCCAATTAGAAAATACAACCCATCCGATTAGAAAATACGACACAACCAATTAGAAAATACGGAGCCATGTCCCCGGGGGTAACCCCCTAGTCTTTGCGAAGAAGGACACGGGATCTTTATCCTGCGACCACACAGACATGGCCACAGCAGGGCTTGAACCATCGATCCACGTGCCGTTAGGCTCTCAGGTGGCCAGGGCACTCAGGGCGAGCGCTCTAACCCATTGAGGTATCGAGCCGGCTGCATCTGTCGCGCCGAAAATGGGGAACAGTTATTTTACCGTTACCGTCGGGTCAGAATCGACAACAACATGCGTCTCCGCACAGCCATTTGTTACTTGGCAACTTCGTAACGTGACCTACCAATAAAACTCTTTGTAGCAACGTTTACCGCGATCGCCATGCAGACGGCGGTCCCGTCATTTTACATGGCAAGTAAACAGGCAAAACGGCTGAGTTCAATGTGTCGGTTTCGAGTGTTTTGGGGTTCTTATTTTCGGCGAGCTGCATTGTGTTGGCTGTATTTTATCTTACGGGTCTGTTTCAGCAGACTTCTCATATTATTTTTGGCGAGTTTTGTTAGTGTGATGTGTTTCAGGAACACAAATATAACATTTTGGTGCGTGATGTCAATGACAGTTTTAATATATTTAGAACGAAGTAGCGCAACCCTCTCGTTTCTCGGTAAAAAATGGAAGATCAAGCCATGGCTCTCTGACAGAGAGCCATGGCTACTTCGGCTAAATATATTAAAACATATTAATATTAAAATATGAAAGCAGAATTGACATCACGCACCAAAATGTTATATTTGTGTTCCTGAAACATTTATAAAGACTTACGGAATGTAATTGAAGTTGTTTCCCACTTTGCGTAAACGCATCGAGCGAAATATTCCGTGTAAACAATCATCCGCGTCTCCGCACAGCCATTTGTAACTTGGCAACTTCGTAACGTGATCTACCAATAAAACTTTTTGTAGCAACGTTTAACGCGATCGCCATGCAGACGGCGGTCCCGTCATTTCACGTACGTGGTATGTAAAAACGGCTGATTTCAATGTGTCTCATTTTCGGCGAGCTGCTTCGTGTCGGCTGTATTATATTTTACGTGTCTTTGCTATATTTGACGTGTCGGAGGAATGAAATGTTGGTGTTTTAGGCCACTTTTGTGCACATACAGGCTAAATTGGGCCAAGGAACCTCCCGAGTCGATGAAGGATGAAGGAATGAAACATGCCCCAGATTAGGTGCCCGAGCCCGGATTCGAACCCAGGACCTATTGATCTGCGGTCTAGTGCGCTAACCACTACACCAGGGAGGCCCCCCTGACGTGTCGGTATCGGCACTCTGTCGCTCCGGTTTATCGAGCGTGCCCAGAGAGGCATGTTTCAGGGCTAGGGCTGTGGAAGAGCCTAATAAGGTCAAATGATCCTACGGCGGCTTCCGGTGCAGCGGGCCAAGTAGAAGCAACAGTTGTGCAACTTTGGAATTAAGTCTCAGCTGAGGACACGGTGTCTGTAGTTGGCAATTGGCTTTTATGAAAGGAAAATGTTTCTTCTTCGGAAATAGTTGATTAGATGCGAGGTGGGGCTGTTAGTACGCGCTGTATGCGGACTTGAAGCGGGGGCCCGTTGGGACCTGGCTCGCGAAGCGCGGCACCTTCTCTTTATTTACGTGTGGCAGGCGGGCTTCGTATCAACTGATCTGAGCGCCTGTGTTTCGAGCTATATTTTCGAGTGCGGTCGAGGTCAAAGGCGTGCAGCGTTTTGAAATTTGAAATTCGCTTAGATCTAATTCTTCCATTGTGATCATTCGACAACGGAATGTCTATATTTTTCAAATTCTGCATCTAAAATTCAATATTCAATCTAAAAACCCCTCTAAAACCATTCGTGATCCCAGGGCCGTTGGGGTCAACCGTGAGGTGGGCGGTGACGTGGGGCAGAGATGATGTGAGGAACGAGCGCCCTCTGCTGGCAGAGTGGCTCCAACCTTGTGGCGTTGTTATAACAAGGCTCTGTGACGGAGCTAGCTTTTTACCAAAACAGTCCACCGGAAGTCAACTTCCGCTGAGGAAAACGGAAGAGCTAGATCGCATGTTATGTAAGCTTACATCTATCGTTTTATATGTTCTAGACTAATTTAAGAACAAAAAGAATTCACCCTGTTTTAAAACCGAATTCGAGACCGACGTCACTTACTAAGTCAAATGTTATAAAAGTGATGTCACAATGGGAGTTCCTAAGCAACCGAATGATTGCACGTGCACGGTTTACGTCATCCCGCCAAAGATATGCATTATGGCAAGCCGATGTGGGATTTATTTTGAATATTGAAGTAGATGTATCCCCACGGAATAGACGAACTAATAAATATAGGCTCGCATTCAGTTTAGGTAGCACCTATCCATATTGACATCTATATATCTGAATTCCATATTCCTACTGTTACGAGTTGGTGAAATCCACCTTAAGTCAACCTCCACTGAGGAAAAGCTTGCATTATGTTAGCCCTGATACATGGCTGCTCATACGCACTGGTACCCGACGCGCGAGAGAGCCATGAAGTGCACCCTTCGTTGCGAGATTCTCACAGTGGCGGAGCGAGTTTGTGTAAACGTTGTGCTATTTTGTGCATGTATCAAAGGCCAACATTGAATATGAAGCAACGAAAGACAAGTTTAAAGCAATATACTGACATGCGCCATCTTAGATTTTTTATATCTTAGAATCAAGACTAAAAGTATCTCAAAAATTATGATGCATATGTTTTATATCTCGTTGAGTCTGTGAAACAAACATTTCAACATAGAACTGCGCGGTTTATTTTTATCGCGCGCGGACGTGATAGCGAGCCGCGGTCGACATCACACACAAAATACCGAACGGCGAACAGGCGCGCAGGGATATAAAGCCGGCCACCAACTTCTGCTCCGGTGACCAAATTGCTTCTCTCCGGATAGCCCACAGGCTTTCAGGATTTAAATACAAGACAGAATGTACTTATTTGACATGGAGAAGAGGTTGGTAATACAAAAAATTACGGAATATATTGCTTTAACACTCGTGGAATTACTTTTCATCACCTTTGGTGGTAGACAATTTACTGATAAGGCCAAATAGCTACATGATGCAAAGACACCCCAATTTCCAATTCCTGGTACCATGTGGGTTGTAATTCAGACTTTTATGTATGCATGCGTGGTTTTTTTTTCGTCGAAGATTGATTACTGTAAAACATAAGCTGATGTGCCAACGAAACTTTCAAAACGACGCTGATTTAAAAAAAAAAAAAATCTCGTCTCATATGTTCCATAATTTATTGACAAGAAGAATTCAACGTTTTAAAACCGAATTTCGAGACTTTGTCGCGGCTAGTATTTGTGACGTCAAACTGTTAAAAAATGACGTCACAAGTTCCTAATCAACCGAATAATATGCTTAGTGCATGTGCATGGTATACGTCATCCCGCCAAAGATATGCATTATGGCAAGCCGAAGTGGGATGTATTTTGAATACTGATCTAGATGTATCCGCACGGAATAGCTGACTTAATAAATATACGCTCGCATTGTTGGTAGCACCTATCCATATTAATTTTAGGCGCAATCACGGATCACGAAAAAAGTTACTGTATCTCATCACGTACGAACTTCCATCAGACCCTGTGTGGTTCGGTATCCTCCCAGTCACAGCGTTTACCCGCTACATACGGAACGACCGACTTAGTGCCTATAGAGTTTATGTCTGTTTTCAATGGCCTGGAGGGCCGCCGGGAATTCTGGAATCTGGATATGATTCCGTTGATCCCCCCGGAGCAGCTCCAGCACGGCATCGGTAGCGGATTGCACGTCCGAGGCCAGCTGTATACCGCGCATCTTCTCGCCCGCCTCCCCATCCGCCGCACCCCCTTCCCCTTCCCTCGCCGTCCCCACCCACTCCTCACTGATGACGTCACCCCGATGCACGGTCAGGGCGGACGCGCCGAGGAGCTCTCGCGGGTTCTCGTCCAGGATCACGTGAGGTATCCCGAGCAGCATGGCGGCGATGTGTGCGGTCCGCTGGTCCGCCACGACCACCCGTCCCCGGAGCACGTTGGTGAAGCCCCCGTAGACCGTGGCGTAGACCGTGTCCACCACGTAACTTCCCACAGGTGCCCTCCACCCCTCGTAGTCTCTGACGTCACACAGGAGGGTGCCATTGGCGTCGTCGTCACGAGACGCCATGACGTCACATCCGCTGACGTCATCCCAGCGCGGAAGGTTTTGGACCCAGACGACGTCGATGAGAGGGGGCAGAAACCTCTTCACGACGCCGATCCCGAACGCCAGATTGGGAAGAAGCAGGATTTCACAAGCTATGTACGAGTCCACCATGGTATCGTAGGTGTGCCTGTCGCTAGTGATGAATGTCAGATGCCGGTGTGCGAGCAGTGGAGCCATGGCGGGAGAGGCCTTCTGGAGTAACTTCTGCCCCGGGGTCACAGCGGGTAGAATGACCAGCGTCTTTACCGACGGGAACGCCGCCGCCACTTCCCCCGCGTAAAGCGCCAGCTGGAACTCGCCCTCCGCAGCGGCGACGTTTTCCCCAAACAAGATAATCGCCACATCTCGGCGAGTGCTGCCGGATGTGATCGCTGTCTCCGTAGCCTCAATGGAGCTGCCGTTACAAGGATTGTCCGAGGACCCCCCACACATATAGATACACTCCACGCCGATAGAGGTCAACGTGTTGAAGAGGCCAATCGCCTCCATGGCTTTCATCTTGGAAATAGCCGCTCTGCGCTGAGACATGTCACCCGGAACCAGATTCAGCAATATGAGTTTAGATCTTCCGTCGAGCTGGACGCGGAAGCCGTCTTTCAGGGTCTCACCCAGGGAGTGGATTTTGTCGCTCCACGGATTCGCCATGTCGTAGTACTTCTTCATCGGTCTGTACAGCTCGTCGTCATCGTCGGCGTCTGCGAGGCGGTCTCCTTGGGCGTCATGGCGACTCGACCTCTGGAGAGCTGGTTCCAATGACGCTCTGGCCAGCGATTGTCTCGGTGTGAGGGCGCCAACGGATACCCATGCGGAAGTGACGATGAGCAGCAGCAGCATGGCGGCAATGATGAACTGCACGAGTCTGGTGGCGCGCACGCTGACACTCATCTCTTTGGCATCAGGCTGCGCTTCAGCTGGAAAGTAAGAACATCCGTTAGGAGGCGGCACATGCGGAATGTAAAGGGGCTCTATAGCGTGTGGCTTAGCGGCTGTCGACTAGGCCTAAGGTTATTTTAGTCCATATCAGAAATGATCTTACCTGCGTCTTTATGGGTGCGGGCAGTGATTCCCTTGGTCGGGGGTGTCCTTGAGCGTTCCCAGGCGTACAGGGAGAGGCCCGCCGTACAGACGGCTAGCCAGCCCAACTGAGAGGGCGCCACCGTCCTGTGCCCCACGCAGACCAGCAAGAGGACGACCAAGACGCGCTTTAGGATGTTGGCGACGGCGTGGCCCACGACGGACAGCACCCGGAGGATGACGCACGTCGAGATGTAGGAGTACGCGACGTGACAGATAGCGCTGGCCACCAACAGCATGCTGGGGTCGAAGAGACGCGGCACGCCATTGGCGGTGACGTAAGCAGCGGCCAGCGCACCGGTCAAGATGACATAATCGGTGGAGCCTTGCAGGGTGATGTCTGTGCCACTCATCATGTGTTTGATGACGGCGTTGCGCGTTCCGAAGAGCACGTTGCTGACGACGGCGAGTGTGGTGCCGGCGCCGATATTTAAGTCACGTATGGGACTGCCTACGAAACCCACGGCGCCGCACACCACCACGGCCAAGGCCAGCCACACGCGTGACGTCATCGGCGTGCCGAGGACGGCTCGCATGACGAGAGCGCTGGTGATGGGTTCCAACAGTTTCACAGTCATCGTCTGCGACGCGTACATCAACACCAGGCTGTAATTGGTCGCCATGGTAGCGCCGCAGTGGGATAGCAACGCCAAGACGGTCAGGGTGCGTTTCTCGCGACTGGCCACTCCGCCGCCGCCGCCGCCGTCGCTACGGAGATGCACGGAGACGGCAGTAAAAGCGAGGCAGATCTGCGATACGGTGACCAGGCACGCGGCAATATATCCGCTCACCGATACCAACCCTCGGGAAGAGAGAAACATCTTCGCCGACCAGTGGCAGAGGAAGGAACACCCCGTCCACAGGAAGAAGAACCAGGCGCCCATAATGGCTTTCCACACACTTGCCTTATCCATCGTGAGAAGTAACAAAGAAATGTCCCGTAACATACGATACACTCGAACAACCGTTGGCCTGCTAGACTTTCCATAGATCTATGACACAAGTTATTGTGATCAAGTTCCAGTGGAAACAAAATTCCGATTCAATATAATCCACTTAATATCAGACACAATCTCAACTTTAACTTTCATCTATTTATCGGCAATCGATTCTTCCAGTAACTCTTTGATATCGACTAACTGGTTTGTATCGCCTCGGTTGTCCGCATATCACCATCGGAAACACTTCATATATAGACTGGGATCACGTACACCTAACCAGCCGCAGTATTAAAGTTAAATGACATTAACGGTTTTTAAAATTATTCATCGATTATATGGCTTTCTCCGCATGTTATGCCCTCTGGCTGTGAGCGTGACTCAGAGACATCCAGAGTCCAGCAGTAACTGGATTCTGGATTTGAAACCTGCGCATACAATGATCCCCTGATATTTAATTAGCAGACTATTATTGATTTGATTAATAGGTTAATCCTGCACAAAGAAATAGATAGGAATACGACAATGCATGCATTTCTTGATCAGTTAACACTAACAGCATCGGACAGTGCGTGCAATCAATTTATGAAAGAACAATTTTTTAATGTCATTATGTAGTCGTTTGGAAGAGGAAAAAGGCGACACGAGACATTGCCGCTTTAATATTAGTAAAATCGACATTGGCATTAAAGTTCCGACACAGAGTTCAAAATTCGACAGACACAGTTTTACAGTCATTTCTTGAAAATCCAACAGCGACACCGTTACTTGAAAACTCGACAGTGGGCATAGAACATTTGAAAAATAGACACAGGATCCTTATGGTAATATTGCTGAAAGAGCATATTATGTTAAAACGAAATCTGTCTGTATCATTGCCTGAACCAGTGTTAAGGCACCAGTCACGCTATGTGTTGGTGGCATCGTGATCTTCATCAGTACGCCTACTATATGGCGTGGCTTATAAGAAATGACAGATAATGCAAAAAAGAACTTTTTATTTCAAAAAATGTCAAATGAAATACATTTGAAAATAGAAAATATACTAAACCAAAAGGCAATGCAATATAAATACACGTGAATATAAACGTTCCTAACGTCTCGTGGTAATTCATTATTAATTTTAGGATGGTAAAAACTAAATAAGGCAACTAACCAGCACCTTCGGCACACATATCTCAAGGTCGCACAGGTTCTGTTCCCCAGAGGTTTTGTGACGTCAACGCAAACGACACCGGCAAAAATATTCTATTGAGCGTGAATCTGTAACCCAACCAATCAGAAAAATATTAGGCGTTGAGCGCTTCTCTCACAACACTGGGAGATAATAAATCGGTTAAAAACCTTGCAATTAGACGACAAAAACCACGATTGCAATTAAGATTAAGATCACTGAGACTTCGTCAATCCAGTAAAAACGTTACTTCTATGAACTAAAACTATTTAAATTGGAGTTGCAATAGTAAATGTGTCATAAATTAGCTAATAATCGATCCACAATGATGGGACTAGAAAACACTATATGTCTAAAGGTCATGGAGCACAGTAGGCCAGGACATCATATCGACCTATCATACCTATTGATGAGCGACGAGGGCATCGGATGTAACGCCTGTCTGACATTTTCCACCCATTGATTGACATTTGACATCCAACGATGCATTTTAAACTGTAAGGCAGCATCAAAAGCAGATCTCTATCCCTATAGATGGATGCTGATCATAGTATTGCTTCGAATCGGCAAACTCCACGGGAGCTAAATTAAAGCCAATTAAAATCATTTGTTGTCATTGACATATAAATTGCTTAGTTTAATTTCACAATAAAGGCCTATTCGACGCATGTTTACTTTAAGAATAGGCTAATGAGGGTTTTTCCTGGTTCAATGTCCCTGCTGAGATCTCGATAAACTTGTTGATTTGAAGCCCGACTTACAAACTCAACCAGAAATCATGAACTAGCGAATAAATTGGGTTAGCTTGAATGACGCCCATCATTCCCTCCAGTTGGAGTTTGAATGACGCCCATCATTCCTTCCAGTTGGAGTGTGAATGACGCCCATCATTCCTTCTAGTTGGAGTGTGAATGACGCCCATAATTCCTTCCAGTTGGAGTTGAATGACGCCCATCATTCATTCCAGTCCGAGTTAAATGATGCCCATCATTACTTCCAGTTGGAGTGTGAATGACGCACATCATTCCTTCCAGTAGGAGTGTGGATAACGCCCATCATTCCTTCCAGTAGGAGTGTGGATAACGCCCATCATTCCTTCCAGTAGGAGTGTGGATAACGCCCATCATTCCTTCCAGTAGGAGTGCGAATGACGCCCATCATTCCTTCTAGTTGGAGTGTGAATGACGCCCATCATTCTTTCCAGTTGAAGTGTGAATGACGCCCATCATTCCTTCCAGTTGGAGTGTGGATGACGCCCATCATTCCTTCCAATTGGAGTGTGGACGACGCACATCATTCCTTCCAGTAGGAGTGTGAAGGACGCCCATCATTCCTACCAGTTGGAGTATGAATGACGCCCATCATTCCTTCCAGTTGGATGTGGATGACGCCCATCATTCCTTCTAGTTGGAGTGTGGATGACGCCCATCATTTCTTCCAATTGGAGTTGAATAACGCCCATCATTCCTTCCAGTTGGAGTGTGGATGACGCCCATCATTCCTTCCAGTTGGAGTTGAATAACGCCCATCATTCCTTCCAGTTGGAGTGTGGATGACGCCCATCATTCCCTTTAATTGGAGTTAAAATGACGCCCATCATTCCTTCCAATCGGAGGCATTGAAACCCTAACTATGAATAGCGTTACCAGCCGATACTTCATGAAATATGGCGTGAAGCTTTAAACACGTTGACCAACTGGCTGTACCACTAAGTAATGGAATGGTATCTTCCAATGCGAACTAACACCGACGATTGTGGATCTATGGACCGATAGACTTATGGCACAAGTAAACTTGCAAATAAAAAACGATCATTAATATGTTCGTAACAGTTCCGGTGAAGACAAGCCAAACTTCCGGCAGAGCCGGTTCCACATTCAAAGAACATAGACATCAACACAACACTTCATCATTTCAACTTGGATATTACTATTCTAACCTAATGTTAGCACTGTTAGCCTATCTCGTATGACTCACGTTTAATATTACCACAAGCTGACACGGAAGCTGGGATCCCTTATATTGTGTCGCAATAGGCGAGTGCGGTCACAGGACACAGATACCATGTCCTTCTTCGTAAAGAATAAGGGGTTACCCTCGGGAACATGGCTCCACTCTCCCTCCCTTCTCCCATTTACGCGATAGGACTAAAAGTGACTAAATCGTCCTGATTATACAACCAACCAACAAGGACACTTAATTCTTTAAATATTTATAAATGTTTCGGATGAGCCCATGTATCTGTTAGCGTAGCGGACTGCGATTTTAGTTCTACTAACTCAGTGAACGCCTGCGCACTGCCCGAACATAGGGATATATATATCATTCCAGGAAATGAACGATCTTTGGCGTTGGCTTAAAGCTGACGATACCAGCTCACTAGGTGTGTGAGAGACATATCAACACTATACAGACACAATACAATAATATGGAGAAACACGACGAATTTCATATTGATGCACATCCAATGTATGCAGGAATCGCTATGAACTAGTAGCATTATAATAGGCATGTACCAGCCACCGAACTGCAGGATAAAGTTATAGGACCCGACATCGTGTTACAAGTACATAATAGATTCAGCATGAAGCCATGTTCTATTCGTACTAGTACACTGATCTATATGTAAATCGTAGCTCACGATGACACAATATTCTATACATGTACATCGTAGATCACAATGACACACTATTCTATACAAACATCACAGATTCACAATTTTCAACACGTACAACATACATTCACGATGACACTGCTCTGCACGTACATCCCAGATTTACGATGACGCACTGTTTGACATGTACATCCTAGATTCACACTGCCAGTGTTTTACATGTACATCATAGATTCACAATGGCAGTATTTTACAGGTACATCATAGATTCACAATGGCAGTGTTTTACATGTACATCATAGATTCACAATGGCAGTATTTTAAATGTACATCATAGATTCACAATGGCAGTGTTTTACATGTACATCATAGATTCACAATGGCAGTGTTTTACATGTACATCATAGATTCACAATGGCACACTGGTCTACTCATACATCGTAATTCAAAGATTCACAGTGGCACAGTATTCTACACTACACGTCCATCCAAGTCATTCATGGTCCATGGAGGTTCCTTGGCCTAATTAGCCCTCGTGTGCATGAAACGGACCTAAAACAATCGTTTCCTTTTGAACACTCGATGCGCATGTCACCATCAAGAAACGGATCTCGCACTGATGGAAACCTAAGAAATCCCGCTTTATATCAACTTACCCATAGATATATATTCACCACGGTATTTATTATTTACAGGTCTGTGCGAATGCAGCAACATCAAACGTACGTGACTTTCCTTGTCTATTAAACCATAAGAGATAATTCATACATGATAAATATTGTAAAATATTGTATTGTAAGAATATTGTTCCTGCAGAGAACAGTGTCTGAGGATTGGTTGGCTTATACGTATATTGCTATGAAATAGTCATGGAAAATCTATTACGTTGAAAACTTGCTATTACAAAACCTTCATGGAAAATCTATTACGTTGAAAACTTGCTATTACAAAACCTTCATCAATAGAAACCAGTTTCATCGCTATTTTAAAACAGGCACATTATCGAAACATCAGTAATGACTTACGAACATTAGCCCTATGTACAAAATACAAATCTTTTAGGCCACAACGGATTAGGAGTTAAAACAATTAGACAAAGTTGAAAGAGATCAGTAATTAGCTTCATGGGATTATTTTTTATCACAACCTCAGTACCCCAGCTAATATTGTTATATATACCGAAATAAAGCTAGATAGACATTTCATATCAGCATAAGAAAAAAGTATGTAGCAAATTAGATTTGAGTGCAGAACGGTACGGTACGCATATGATGTAATAAAATAGTTAAATCCCTTGCATAATTCAAATGAATCGTACAGTAAGGGCAAAATGTGACAAAATATGTACAAAAAGACCAGACACATCAAAAGTTCGTGCCACTGTGTAGAAGATGGCAATAACGGTTTATAGTTGAGCCAATGATTCTTTATCTGTAGTAAGAATCGAAATTTTTTGGAAGCCATGTAGTCCCCAGCTTCCTGACCATACACGTAAAAAAATACGACTAGAACAAAATGCAGATTCAAAGTTAATACACCTGCAATATAAGTGTCCGTCCATGTTGATCGCACTTCATTTCTTTCATGGAACTCACTCGGTATCACGAAATAATGGCTTGACCTTCTCGAGGTGATAATAATTAACTTTGTCTTGCATGGTCTTCGGGACAGGCAGTTTGTATGCCTTGTGGAGTAGCGCGGCTCCCAGACAGGCGCGGGTCGAGATACAGGACAGGTCCTGCAAAGATCTCGGGTTTCTCACGGCCTGGAGCAGCCAGTGCCGTATGGACGCAGGATCGGTGGGGCCGAGTGCTTCCCCCCCAGCCGCGGGGTCCACGCTGAGCATTCTCTCCACGTGGAGGTAGTAATGGAGGGTGTTGAGACAGCTGCCGGCCTCCACTAGGAGCCGCGCTGTGGGAAGCAGCCCCTTGTCGAGGGCCACCCACGTGGCATCCCGAGCCTGCCGTCCTCTCAGGTTGACGTCACCGCCGCGGCGCAGCAACGCCACCAGGATGTTGTAGGTGTTACTGGAGCACGGTAGGCCGGCGGCCATATGCAATGGCGTCGAGCCGCCGAAGGCTTGGGCGTTGGCGTTGGCGCCGGCGCCGATCAACGCGTCGACGGAGGGAAAGCTCATCGCCATAATGGCCTTGTGCAGAGCAGTCTCCATGTGGACGTTAGTCTGGTTAACATTCGCTCCGTGCTCGATTAGACTGCTAACAATGCCGTGGAAACCGTAATGAGTCGCTTTAATCAGCGGTGTGTCCCCGAAACGGTCTGGATCCTGTATATCAACGCCGGCTTCCAAAAACACATTAACCACCTCTAAATGACCTTGACAGAGAGCCTGATCATATGGGGTTTGTTTAATCCAGTTGCGCACGTCTTTCTGGGCGCCATATTTTAAGAGGGCGCTTACAATGGCGTGGTCGTTCCTCTGCGCCGCCACGTGGAGGAGAGTGTTACCAAACCTCTCCGAGGTGCGGAAGTTACAGTCGGCGCCACGCCGGAGAAGCAAGTCCACCATCTCATAGGCCCCTTGCGCCACGGCCTTGTACAGGGCACTCTCCCCGTGCATGTCCTTCGCATTGATCAGAGCCCCAGATCTCAACAAAAGCGATGCGATGGCAGAATCACTCTGGCCGGCAGCCATCATTAAAGGCGTAATCCAGCCCTTATCCGCTTGGTTGCAATCGGCGCCCTTGGCCAGCAGCAACTCGCACAGCTTCATCTGACTTCGTTTCGAGGCCTCGTAAAGGGGCGACCGCTTGAAGTGTCCGGATGCGAGATTGGGATCGGCCCCCAAATCCAGCAGGTACTTGGCCATATCCCTGTTTCCCTTTTTAACAGCTTCCAACAACGGGGTACAACCCTCATCCATCACATTGACGTGAACGGCTGGGGTTTCCAGCAGCCGTGTAAGGGTGGAGAAGTTACCCAGGGATGCTGACTCCAATGTGGCCTGCTGCAATTCATCCTCAGAGAAAACTTTCTCTCTCAAGAGCTTGTTCATTGCATCAATGTCATCATCCTCGACTGCACTGAGTAATCTAAAATATAATTTATATCTATAGAATCACAATAAAGTATGTAATTTATATATTTAACACAGACAACAGAATCTCACATGCATCCATAATAGCCCCAGATGTATTTTCACCAAGCAGGCTTAATTCTAACTAAGAGTGTTCTCTATATAGAGGATCAGCACTGTAAATGCTTATGTCATTACCTCATTAACATAAATTGTTTTTGATTAAGAAGCTGTGACATATAACTTTATAGGAGGCTATAACAACTGATTGAATAAATAAATATATGGATATCTATATTTATGCATATATTATCTATATTCAAGTAATAATTATATGAAGTTCTCCACAGACTCAGATACACAAGATAAGCATACTACTTTGTAAAAAATAGTGCTAATAATGTAACACTCGTACAGACGAAAGCTTGCATTTCCATTGATGTCTTGAGATTCATCTTGAAGTTCAGCCATATTTAATGTTGCATATATGGGTATTCCCTCGATCTGTAGAAAATGGACATTTTAAACTATTTAGATATAAGAGTTTCACATATATATATATGTACAAAATAATGATTATGACCTATTAAAATATTCTTTATATATATATATATTTATACCACTCTCTTTCTACTAGTAGAAATTAAAAAAGTCCATTGATAAAGGTTGCGAAATATCTGAATGTATAATTATTGCAATTGTGCAGAAACTATTCTTGAGTAATGCAAGGTTACTTCTGTCAAAGCATATGTAGTTGGTTCATCCTGAAGAACCCATTCTCTTCCTTATGAGTTTGAGTTACGCAAGTGCCCCCAGGCAAGCCAGCTTTTCTCGGGCAACCAGGCTTAATTACCTGGGGGCACTTGCACCAAGATATAACCCAGCTATGATTATATTTATTTGCTATAACACATCATATAGAGTACTAGTTCAACAAATTAAATGGGGTATGCTCCCAACTTGGACATGTTGTGCACTAGCCCTAAGTCACCCCAATTCCCTAGAAAATGTCACACAGGACTAGTTGCGCACCTACCAGACTACTCCGTGGCTACACAGAATCTAGTTTGGCTGGACTAATAGAGTACCTGCTGACAATTGATAAGTCTTAGTCTATATGTATGTTTTAAAGTCAAAGCTAGGAGTAAGGTTGTAAATAGGTCACTGTGGTCCGTGTGGAGTGAAGATTGCCCAAAAATACAGGAACAATTATGATCCTTGTTTTGTTTTGGTCCATCGACTCACCCTTATCCACTTTAGACTTAACTTTAGTCGTCTTTCATTGTTTAACCACTAACTTCGTCACATCATGCAGCCATCAAGGATGACAATGGTTGACAAAGAGATGAAGCTTTGTCTACAGCAAAACGTCGAGGCTATTTATCATAAATCGTAGGTCTTCAATGTAAACAACAAGCTCGGTGCAGTTGATCAAGTGCATTTCGCCGTTGAAACGTTTCCGCAGATGGGTTGGCGTGTTTTACCCTTTGCGGGATTGCCCGTTTTCAACCTGTCAACAGTTCAACAACAAAGTTTGGTGAAAGTTTGTACAAAAATAGTTACTAAGCTTAGATCTAGTTAAGCTCTTGCGAGTGTAGCAATTTGTAACTGTCATTTTTCAACTATAATCAGCCTAGCTTCTGGTATTAACCAGGTCGAGACGTATACTCAAATTCAAGTAGACCCTAATCTGTTAACTGAGGTCACGTTTATCCTTTACAAGTCTTACTTCACTTCTAGTATTTATGGCAATGTTACTTCAGTTTGAGTAAATTCATGCAGGACTTAGCCTAGTTGAAGTTACTTCAATTAAAGTAATAACTGACACTGCTAGAGGGTGAACACAACATGTCTTATTTCTACTATAGTATAGAAATACATAAACTCGGAAAATCTGGAAATATCTCTAACAAAATGAGTCATCCATCCTATTCATATATAGATGTTTTAAAATTAGTGATCATCATTTTATTTCTTACAATTTTCTCAGGAATGTACACCATATTTATTGAGAATTTTTATGGTTGTTTTCCTGATGTCGTTCTAGTGTTTGTTTACAAATGTTGACATTGTATAGCATGTGATGTCATCATGTGTAGAATGTTGTTATAGCTCTAATTTATACGTCAAATAGAATTAAAAAGATTTGAAGTCCTGTTAAACACTGTCACTATTTGTTATGTTTATTCCAGAGCTGTTTGTGTAAGCCTGTGATGACCCCCACACAGGCAGTGGAGGGGGGTGGGTCCCTGTCTTATGTTTAGGACCCCCGCCTCTAGCTGTCATGTTTTGACACCCTCATCCCTAGATATCATGTTTTGACCCTCATCCCTGGCTGTTATGTTGTTGACCCCCCCCCCCCCCCCACCTTAGCTGTCATCATGATTAGGACCCCACCCCTTGTTATTATGTTTAGGATCCCCATTTCTAGCTGTCCTATTTTTACACCCCACCCCACCCCTAGCTGTCATCATGTCTAGGAGTAAGACCCATTTAATCATGTTAGAACACCCCCAGCCCGAGCTGTCATCATGTTTAAGACCCCCCCCCCACCCCTATATCTGTCTTGTTTTAAACCCACTATACTCTAGTTCTCAGCACGTTTTAGATCCCCTACCCCTAGCAGTCATTATGGTACCCTCCCCGCTCCTCCCACATGCACCCTCGCTGGTATCAAACCCAGCCCCTAGCTGTCAATAATTCTGGGAGTAGCCCAGACCCCCTTGCTTAGCTGTCTTCACATTTGGAACAAACTTTCGGTACAACTTTAGATTCGATTTGTGTTGTCCCACCTTACTTATCGTAATTTAGGTCAGTTCATGTCCTTTGTTGTCACTTTTGGTAGCCCCCCCCCTCCACCACACACACACATATATACATACCTGGACCAAGATTAAAGTCACATACACAGTAACATTTTCTCAGCGAAACTGTGGCATTGGCATTGGATGGAGGGGTAGGGTAGTGTCTGTTCCATGTGAACTTTGATGGGTGTAGAGATGTGATGAAGTTGGACTGGGCGGATGATCTGAGGAATGGCGGTTAGGTTAGTTCCCTTGTGTGTGGATGATTTGACTGAGTGACAGATTTTGTATTTATGCAAGGATAATCAGACTGGAGTTAAAGCCTGGTTGGATGCTCTTGTGATTACGTGTGTGAAGGAGCATAGTCTGAATCCAAGAATGTATCATGACGCATGATAGCATGGACGAAAGCGTTAATGTGGATGATGATGAATCTGATAGAGATCGAGAATGACATGGAATTATTTCCCTCTCCACTTATGAAAGATTATGTAAACGGTGGTTTGAGGTTGCTTTAAATTAAATTGTTTGTAGCTTGGGACGGTTAGTGATGATGGAGGTGTAGATATTAGGGGAGGTTGTAGGCTACATAGCTTAAGTATACATTAATGATGGTGATAAAGGTGTAGCAAATAACAGGTTGGAGATGATGGGGGTGAAGGTGGGGCCATTAGGAGAGGCTAGAGTCTTGTCCCACAAATGCACAAATGAACTAAGAGAGAATAGCAGATCACAAATGCTTGGCTTGTTGGTTTAAATCACATTGTTATCAATATTTCCAGCTGGCAAAATAATTTACACCAGAACCCCAATATATATAACTGTTTTTATTGCGGAAAGCTGTTAGTTTATTTGATGTTTCCTTTCTTTTAGTTGACTGGTACCAAGGGAAGAGCATATACTTAAGAAGTCTCAAGCCAGGACTGGTGTCTCATACTTCACTGGTTTAGTGTCATTTCCCAAGTAACAAATCCGATATTTTGTTATACCCCTTTTACATTGTATTATATAAAAAATGTATTATATCATGTGGAAATAAATGGGATCAAGGTTATTACTTATTGTTATCATTGGTACTTGTAAAAAACTTGTATATATCATTTGATAATAATGCTTATGTAAAATGACTTCAGTATATATGTAATACTTTGAAAAAAAAGTTTTTTGCTGAAATACCCCTAAAATTATTGTTTTTTATACAAGTGTTATTTAATTACATAAAATGTACTGTTATTAACATTGGAAAGACTTTATATATCTGTTTTTAGTTTAAGTATTACATAAATAATCTAAATATAATCATTTCTTTACAGAAAATTGAATTTTAATTTTCTTAATTTTTGAAAAAATATTCAGCATGGTTCCGTTCTTAGAATTTCTAAGTCCAAAACTGCTAAAGTGGCTATCCACACTTTTAGCGCGTGAAATTTAAACTGAAAATATGTATTTATAAGAGTAAAAAGTGTTAATTAATTCATATCTACATACATAACAATGAATAAATATCACATAAGCATTTAATACCTTATAATAAATGAACCAGGAACTCTTGAAATAGAGAAATAATTAAATAGGCCAATTTTTTTAATAATGACGTGGGCCGCACTAATTTTACCCCTCATTTTGAGGCACTAAAATGGCTATAACTTTGTAACCACTTAACATAATTAAGAAAAAGAAAAAAGCATGTTAATCTACTAATTAAGAGCTTTCATTTGAGCTATAGAAAGTGGCTAAACTCTAAAATAAAAAAAATGACTGACTGCCCTAACTTAAGTCTACTTCAATAGTAGAGTCATGCACATGTACCCTAGTGCTTCAACACGTGCACGAATCTTCCGCTGAGGGTGTGACTTATATATCAATACGACTTATACATGGCTCAAGTCTAAATATTTCTCAAAATCGGCAGCTGCGACTTATGCCCCGGTACAGCTTCTACCCGGAAATTAAGGTACTCATTATAGGGCCAAAAGTCGGGGCCTCCCTGGTGTAGTGGTTAGCGCACTAGACCGCAGATCAATAGGTCCTGGGTTCGAATCCGGGCTCGGGCACCTAATCTGGGGCATGTTTCATTCCTTCATCCTTCATCGTCTCGGGAGGTTCCTTGGCCCAATTTAGCCTGTATGTGCACAAAAGTGGCCTAAAACACCAACATTCCATTCCTATAGGGCCAAAGGTAATTTGGAATTTTTAAGCACTTACTGCTATATCACTAGTTATGTAATAGCCAGCTATATGCTAGGATTTGTCTTTTAACCAGGTTCTAATCAATACCTATGTGGGGTATATTTTTTGGGTGAGAGTGATTGTTATTTTGATAGCTGTAAAGAGATTTCTAATATTCCAGGCATGATGGCAACGTTGGATAACCCTGCTAATGCTGAGAACCTTGGATTTAAAGAAAAAGATGCTCAATGTGTCTTGAAGTAAGTCATTTACTGGTATTTTTTGTTTCTGTTTTAGTTTGGTGGGTATTTCAACCTGTTGAGGGTGTCCCATTGAATAAATTCCTTACCCAGTGTATTGAAGAGTGCAAATGAAATGTTTGCTTATCAAGATTGAGGTAAGCGACAAAAAAATGTAGGACCTGAACAAAGTCTGGTATTAACAGTATTTTCGTATGGTTTAGGCAGATTCTACTGTAATGAATTTTACTAGACTAAGTTTACAATATGTTAATACTGAAACTGGTAAAATTTCAGGCTTAAAGTGGCTGTCACACAAAGGAGTAATTTTGACCTTGAAAGAGGACTGAGCGACTTACGCGACGTAGGAGTGGTGAAAAGAGGACTCGCCACTGTCCTGCTGCATGCCATCCACACAGGTTACGTATATGGCGTGCAGACCATCCTCAATAATGGCTTTGATTTCGAATGGTCACAGGAACTGGGCTTTCCTTGCCTTCCACATGCTATTCAGGCCGGATCGCTTGAATTGGTGGATTATTTCTTAAGTAACTTTGTGGACCCAAAGCAGAATTATGAGTTTGGTTTGACCGCCTTGCATCACGCCGCGAACTGTGGCCGAGGAGATATAAGTCGTCTGCTTATCGAAAAAGGCGCGAAAGTGGACTCTACGGATCGCGTTGGTAATACCCCCCTCATGACCGCCATCGGGAAATCAGACGTTCTCAACGCGCAAATCCTTATTGAGCATGGCGCGGCGATGGATGCAACAGTACACTCCAATATTTTGCGACAAGCCATTAAAAAGCAAGATATCGCAGTAGTTGAACTGTTGTGTAGATCGGGAGCAACGCGGTCACCCTGCGACATTCATCTGGCTGCCCAATTGCAATCGACCGACATCATCGGTGTATTGCTGGAGCACGGCGCCGATATTAATGCTGTGGATGACACCGGACAAACAGCCTTATTTACTGCCGACCAAGAAACCATGGTAGAATATCTACTTCGAAAGCGCATCGACCCAAACATAACTGATTACGACGGCTTACCCATCACATATTATTTGATAATAAATGAAAGCCAAAGCCTCAAATGGAGTAAAAAATACGCCGTTATCCACCATCTCCTGATTCGTTACAACGCGGATTTGGAAGTGCGAGAATTGGACATGGATAAGCTGCTTAGGGTGAAATACTTAACCACGAAGGTGCGGAACGTGCTTCGGCGATACGCGAACCTGGGCGGCGCCTCACCCAGGCAACCCATGACCCCCCTGCTCCTGTCCCTGCTCCTGGGTCTCCCGGAGGCCGCGCGAGACTTTATAGCCAGCGGGTCGCCCATGACCGGTGTCTTGGACGCCAACAGGGAGTGCCTCCTAGCGGACTCCGTAACACAAGACCTCGAACTGATGACGTCATTGCTGGAAAGGTGTGCTCGTGTGAGGCGTTTGAAGACCCTTTGCCGAAGTGTCATTTGCCGGGTTCTACAGAGAGGAAGCGTCGCGGATCAAGTGGAAACTTTACCATTGCCCGAGTTTCTGAAGGGCTATCTAACGATGAGTGATGGCTAATTTAATTTGGTAATTTAGATGCTAAAGTGTCTGTCCATGTCTTCGAGATGCACGAATACAAGCTTAACACAAGACGTAGCTTAAAGTACGTTGCCGAACTTCGCCTTGACCCTGTTTGACGGCACCAGTGTGATGATACCTATATGTGCATAACTTGAGGCCACCAAGCAATGAAGGTTGGGCGTACTTAGTATGTTTTGTGATATCAATCTCTTTTTAAAATATATCATTGAAGCCGTCGTGCATTGTCCTGGCACGCACGACAACTTATTTATAATCGTGATATTTAAGTGGAATGCGTTCGAGAAGTATTGGATTAGAAGTGTGGGGCCCTTGGGTAGATTATCGAGAAGTATTGGATTAGAAGTGTGGGGCCCTTGGGTAGATTATCGAGAAGTATTGGATTAGAAGTGTGGGGCCCTTGGGTAGAATATCAACGATCATGATTATTTATTATAATTTATCATTAATAACCTACACGTACGACAGTTGATATTATGAACTATGTTATGATGCAATCGTTCCACTGAGGGTTAGGTCCACCTGGAATTATGTTCATGTGCTATTGGTATTATAGATTTCTACGACTACCAACATCTTCGATTTCACTGGACAGAACTAGTTGAAGAACTTGTCAGAAACATTTAATGCTTTTTAATGTGAAAGTGAAAGTTGTTTGTATGAAAATATTTGTTTACCGATCTGTGTAACTCGACAGGTTGAAAGAGTCTAATATACTTTACTATGTTTCAAGTTCAACGACAAGAACTTAGAGATCATGTAAAAAAAATTATTACGCCTTTCGCATTCATCATTGTTTGTCGCTCGATGAGAAGTTATTTACCCAGGTACGTAATTGTTGCTATCTGATCAAATACACGAAACTGAACCTGGTACTTCTTGTTTTTAGTTATTGTTCTTTGATATGAAACATGTTTGTATCTTAATGTTTATAAACTTTTATTAGTCCCATATATAATGCTAGGTTCACTGTATGCAATGACAAAGCATTAAATAACAGCGTTGGTCTGAATTTACTATATAATTTAGGGTCTTCTATATTAGAGAGATTTGTTATTTCAGTATAGCCCCTCTATTACTCGCCCCTATCTATATGATATGGCAACTTATATAGAAGGACATTAGGGACGGCCGATATAGTTTGGGAACTTACATGGAAGGATATTCGCGGCACCCGATATATTTTACAGCCGAATGTCGCCAACCTATCTGTCTGTATCTGTGTCGCGTATTGCTGACCGCTTTTAGGACAGTTGTAATGAACAGGTTTATTCCGGCTGAACCGATGTGTGCCCGTGTGGCCTTGTGTCTTGTCTTACTTGGCCGAGACCTGTGGCGAGTGTGCATGGCAGATGGCGGCCGTAACGTCGCGATCAGCAAGCTAAATATAAACCTTTCGTATCTATCAGGGTGTGATGTGACATAAGCGCAAGATTTAACTCAGTTGTAATATTTAGCCCGCTGATTTCATCCGTGGAGTTGTTAATTACAAAGCAGGACAATTTGTGACCAGAGTAAAATTGGTTAACAAATTTAGCAGTATATAAATGGACAATATTATGAAAGACATGTATAAAACTATTTTTGTGGCAGCCATTGTACTTTTCTCTGTGAATTAGGCTTAATGTGATCGGTATTCGTCTGATGAGACAGCACATCACCCCCCTTCCCTTCCCCTCCCTCCCCCTTCCCCCTCCCTTCCCCTCCCTCCTCCTTCCCTCTCCCCCCCCCCGCTCCACCTCCCCCTACTCATCCCTATGTTCACCCGACGTTTCGGTCCAGATAAGTCGGCTGAAGAACCGCAGCCGTGTGTGTGTGATGAGGAACGGGTTAAACGCTTACGTTGCCATGAAACGAGTTTATTGACCTTAACAGAAGCAGCTACACGGTAATATAGAGTCACCATGAGAAACATAAAAGTATAAAAAAAGTTACAAAAAACAGTTACAATAACTAAACTATAGTCTTAAAAAAAAACAATTCCGCCAATATGCTTTGATGTCACCGGGTCATGCTGATGATAGTTACGCCATGGACATTTCTAGAGTCTGTGTCACTGTTAACGTGGGGAGAATGGTGAAGCCTGGTCTCGCTTTACGCTGCGCACAACGCTTAATGGACACGACCGATTTTGGCACAAGTCTGCTCGGCGGCTTCCTTCTGGTGTGTTCAGCCGAAGTGGCGTCTGAGGGTATCACCACGTGAGGGCTCTTCGAGACCTGTAAACACAGCCAAGTACAGTTTTACGATCTAACAGTTGTTTCCCGCCAAAATCATGTCGCGGTCTAAAATTGAAATAGTCTATGGCCTGCAAGAATGATCTATAAAAAAATGTATTGTCGGGAGCCTGCACAACATATATAAAACAAATCACTACAATAAAACTGTGGACTACCCCGGTGGAATAGGCATACACGCACATCTGTGACGAAGTACACGTAAATTCCAACAAACGTTCAGCTACCATGCCAAACACGCTTTCTCTAACACATTTATCATTGTATTTGAAGCACATTTTACAGAGTTCTGTAAATCGAAATATTACGCATTTTTCGTTTATTTGGCAGGAAATATCTGTATAAATCATGTTAATGTTAAAGAGGAATAACGCACCTTCGCAGATCCGACTGAGGAGGTCATCCTGAAGGGCGGACAGCTCCTCGTAGCTGTCCACGTGGTACCAGTCCTCGTCCGAGCTGGCGATCTGGGACAGCTCCGAGAAATCCACGTATCCGCCCACTCCGATCACGATGAGCCGAACGCCTTGGTCCTTGGCCGCCGCCGCCACCCTCAGCGTCTCTTCAAGGTCGTCGGAGGAGTTGTCAACGACAAGGACGCCGTACTTGGCCGAGTCCTCGCGGCCGCCATTGTCTACGTGGAAGGCCTCCTCCATGAGGTATTCCAGCTGCCAGTCCGTGCGAGTCGCCCCCAGGAGGCGCTGACCCAGGGCCCCCGTGAAGCCCGACGTCGAATCGTACTCTCGCAGGTGGATTCCCTCGGCGTCGTCGCAGTAGCGGGGCGTGAGGCCGGCCTGGACCTGCTCCGGACCAAGATTGAATTCCTCCACCACCTTCTGCACGAACTCCAGGGAGTACTCGGTGTTGATGATGCCGGCTTGGTCCGGTATGGAGAAGACGATGTCCATCGGGGTGTGGGCGCTGCAAGCTGAAATTATAACAGCGCTCGCTTAGCAATACAACCACGTGATGCCAGCATATCTATCTCAACAAAACGCGTTTCGTGAATAATTCATGTCATATCATCTGCAATGTTTTTATTGTTACTGCTCTTACTGCTACATTAGAATCGATCGGCAAAAGAACGAATACATCTCGAATGATTAAGATTTTAATACATGGGTTGTAACGGCTGGAATCGGTGTAGCCCCCAACGGGAATCAAACTCACGACCTCCCGATCTCAGGCCAGTCGCTCTATCTACTAGTCAAATAAAGGGGTGATCACTCTCGCCGAAGCCTTTATGACTGCTTCAACTAAGTCACCCATTAGCACATGTTGATAACTTCAGTAAAGAAGACTGTTATAATTGCCGTGCTTAAGGTTTTACACCGGTTTTAGGACGTTTCCGACAGATGCGGATTCAGCGATGCCTGTAACGACCTACCCTCAATCATCATAGGTCGTGTGGTGGTGGGTGCCGGGGTGGTGGTGGTGGTGGTGGTGGTGGTTGTGGTGGGGGTCGTCGTCGTAGATGGGGGCGGCAGGGTTGTCACTGTAAATCACAAATTTAACGCTTATGCTCATGATTTTTCCAGGCACAACTATGGTTCTTGCCAGGGATTCGTTCTATTTTTCATACCAAGGATGCAGACTTCCAGTTTCCTACTCAGACTTATATATATATATAATTTGAAGACACTATTTGATGTTAAAGAAAACGTATGTTTTTTTGTTTTTTTTTATTTTTACCTTGACATGCCTTCCATGCCAGGATATCCTTTAGACTATCGATGAAGTCATAGCTGTCGGCGCTAAAGACTTGATCATCTGAGGTGGCGATGGCCTGCAGCTCATTGCGGTTCACGCTGTCCCCAATGCCGACGGCGAACATGTTGATGCCGGCCTCCTTGGCCAACATAGCCTGCAGCTCGGTGGAGTGCGGGTCGTTGGACTCGCCGTCTGTGATGACGATACCAATGTGGGGGACCCAGGGACGCGTGTAGCTCGGGTTGAACATGACCGCTCGCATGGTTTGCAGGGCCTCGTCCGTGGCCGTGTCACCTCTGTGCTGACCAATCTTCAGGACTTCCGTTCTCAGTGCGTCCGCGCCCGTAAATTCTCCCAGCACGAAGGAGACGCGAGGGTTGTCGCCGAAGGTCTCCACCCCGATGTGGGTGTGGTTGAAGTTGACGTTGAAGCTGTCGATGACGCTCATGACGAACTTGAGCTGCATGGTGAAGTGGGGACCCCAGATGCTGCCAGACTCGTCCAGAACGAAGACGATGTCAGCTGGGTTGTTACATGCTGTGAAGGACAGAATAGATGAACGAATAAATGAATTAATGGACGAATCAATGAATGATTAGATGAATGGCTGGATGGAAGAATGAATGAATGAATAATTAGATTAATGGATGGATGAATGGATGGACAGATGAATGAATGAACGAATGAATGAATGATTAGATGAATGGATGGATAGATGAATGAATGAATTTGTGTTTTGGGCCGCTTTTGTGTACGCAAGGGCTAAACTGGACCATAAACCTCGCGGGAAGATGCAGGATGAATAGATCAAACACGCCCCAGATTAAGTCTCCAGGCCCGGATTGGAATCCAGGACCATACTGCGAACACAAACAGGACATTGGAAAGTTGAAGGCCATATAGCAACTGTCGCTGCTACGATCACGCTGTTACCTAACCACGTCGTTATGTTGCGAAGACATTGTGTAGCCATTAAAGATCTCAAGTTTGACATTAAATGTACTCACGCTCGCCCATGTCACGTTGGCGGCGGTCGTACTCCTCACCGCGGGCGAGACCTGTCAAAGAAGGAATTAAGTGGGGGGGCTGAAATGTAACATCAAAGGCGAATAATGTCACAACGCGGCCTGGTTTTGTAATTGACTTTATATATCTACTTTTACCGACGGTATTAGGTTGCAAAAACGTTGCTATTTGTATCCCTGTAAACAAAATATACGTCGGAAGATACACCGAGAGAACTCACAATTATGTTTATGTGTATGCGGGATACAAGCGTCAACTTAAAGGCACAGTGGGCTATAAAGTGGCACAATATGGAGTAAAATAGTGTGTGTTAAGGTTGGGACAGCACGCTGGCTGCTCATGGTTAATATGCAAACGTTGATATTATTGGAGGCGGAGGCTATGCTCGATTGTGGCGCTTTACTGCAGCTATGAATGCGCTAACTGGATATACATTGCGCAAATGGCACAAAAGGGCAATGGGAATTATTCTCTGGGTCGGCATACTCACGTCTTGTCGCGGCCCATTCAGCCCGCTCCCGTTTTTCCCCAGCCCACTCCCGTCGACTGAGCGTACTGCCATGAGCCAGGTCTGTACGGACAAATGGAGGCGGAATTTTAGTCACAAAATAGTAAAAAAACAAAAAACATAATTGAATCGATATGCCATTGTCTTCTACAGAGACGACGCAGATCTCGGTAATAATTAATTTGAACAGAATAAAGCACTGAATAACATATTAAAGACGTGCAATTAAATTTATATGATTAATATATTATATTTATACGGCAGTAAGGGGCAAAAAACTAACTTACATGCCAAGGTTCCCAGGACCTGAAAGGGATTAAGTAGATTTACGTGACGGTTACAATTTATTACGTTGTTTTAAAGTTATATGTCACGTTTCGTATAAATGATCTTGTCGCATTGTAGGATCTCTTTCCACATTAACCCCTTAAGGTATGTAATTATGTTCATGTCCATCGTGACTACACGGGTTAAAAAACAATGCATGCAATGTCAACAATGACCACAGTTTCATGACGTAACGCCAAAGAACACCACTTTTCCACAGAATATGTCCCAGCAAGCATATCCCGTTTGCGCAGGGATATGTAGAGCTACTACACATGACATCAAAGTGGGAATTATCGGTCTAAATAACTTGAATTATAGCATAGGCATGATGAGCGCAAAATGTGTTCATATTGTAGTAATGCGAGGAGAGATATTCCACAATAGCTGTTTCGGGAAGGGGTAAAGAGCGACACGCGACACCGGCATACTGGGCAATGGACCCATGGTGCTGCCTTGGAATGCAATGTTTTATCAATTCCACGCCTCTCATGAGATTCGCTATCAGTGACACCCGCATGTTACGGTTCTGGTGAGCGGACCATATAGGCCTATTCGTCCTCGACAATGTGTGCATGGCGGCGAGCGCGTCTCGCGTCACATCCGGGTCAGGACGCCACTCAGACTGGAAAATAACACGTGACCCCTCTAAGTGCTGAAGCTCGGGGAGGAGAGGGGGGGGGGGGTGCATTGGTGATATTGGTCGTGGTAGTGATAGTGGTGGGGGTGGCGATGATGAAGTTGGTGGCAGTGGGGCGATAGTGGTAGTGGTGGGGGTAAGGGTGGTGCCAGTGGGGGAGAGGGTGGTGTTGGTGGTGGTAGTGGTGATGGAGGTGGTTGTGGTGTCAGTGGGGTGGGGGTGGTGTTGGTGGTGGTAGTGGTGGTGGGGGTAAGGGTGGTGCCACTGGGGTGAGGGTGCTGTTGGTGGTGGTGGTGGTAATGGCAGTGATGGGGCTGGTGGTGGTGCCACTGGGGTGAGGGTGCTGTTGGTGGTGGTGGTGGTAATGGCAGTGATGGGGCTGGTGGTGGTGGCAGTGGGGTGGTGGGGTGGAAGTGGTAATGATTGCGGTAGTGGTGGTGGTGGTGATGGCGGTAATGGTGGTGGTGTTGGTGGTGGTAATGGGAGTGGTAGGAGTGGTGGTGGTAGTGGTGGTGGTGGTGGTGGTGGTAGTGGTTGGTTGCCTTGGCTTCGCGTCCGTCACCCAGCCACGTGCGACTCGCTAGACAGACACACGCAGATAATATGTCGTATTATCGCCCTTCAGATTATTACGATTATAAATATGTTTGTCGACGATTAGCGATGAACATCGGACGCCGAATATCCGGGTCTCGAGGTCGCCAAACAGTTTTTGTGCATGAAATGTGATCGCGTGTTTAGCCAACCTACGAACTTTAGCTGACATACAGGTTCTATTACAACCAGATACGCCTGTATGAATCGATGTACTCGTCATGTATCCGCAAAAGCCACGTTTTACACACAGCCAGGGGCGGATCCTCCGGCGGGGGGGGGGGGGGGGGGGAGGGGGGGGCGAGCCGGCCCCGCCCCCAGCCCCTTTGGGACTGAAATGTATACCATTTAACATATGAAAACCAAAAGCTGGGCCATCTCCCCCCCCCCCACCCACCCATCCAGCATATCTGACACCCGCTGTATCAGTGAGGCACCATGACTTTTTTAGATGAAGTTCATGTCCGCAACCTTCAGGTCAATATGGCAGGCCTGTTGGTAAAACCTATATATCCGTTATGTGACCTCGTATTCCACAAACGACCGATACCAGGTCATTGGCGTGGGACGATGTTAGGGGTTGGGGTGACTAGCCTATATGTGTGACTTCCAAAACTGGCGATGTTGGGGCGTGGTCGGGGGTGGGGGACGGTTGAGGGAACAGCGATGGCATAGAACAGAAAGGGAGACTCTGCAATCGCCAACATACTCTAGGACACGTAGCCAATGGGACCCATTTCGTGTTTAGTTTACAACCCGTTATTTTCTTTTAAATTTTGTGAACAAACTCGCAACGAGCTGCCGTCCGGATATAGGAATAATATTGCAAAACATTCACCATCTATCAACACCTATCACACACTAAGTGCACCAGACAACAGATCCCACCTGTCGTTTCTGCCGCAACAAGTGTTGTCATTATAAATATATAAGCTTCGCGTTTCGATCACTTCATATGATCAATGTCCTATTTAAAGAGATATCATGGCAATCAAAATGATTTTTTTTTCTTCACTGGTACGTACGAATTATGTGACATTCGTTTTAATTTTTACCATTTCAAATCACTCATGAAGAGACGTCCATGAAAGTGATATATTCTGTGATGTTTTGTATTACTAACCTCTTCTACATGTCAAAACAGTATATTCTGTCTTGAATTTAAATCCTAAGAGCCCGTGGGCTCTCCGGGGAGAAGCAAATTTGTTCACCGGAGCAGAAGTTGGTGGCCGGCTTTATACCTTGTTCGCTGTTCGGTATTCTGTGTGGTGTCGACCTCGGCTCGCTAGGACGTCCTCGCGCGATATAAATAAACCGCGCAGTTTATGTTAAAATTGTTGTTTTACAGACTCAAAAAGATATAAAACATATGCATCTTAATTTTGAGATACTTTTGGTCTATTTTTTTAAATATAAAAAATCTAAGATGGCGCATGTAAGTAGGCTGCTTTAGGCGATAGGGCGCATAACACGTAAAAAATTGTAATTGCACAGTTTTTAGTGTTCAGTTTTTTCTGTTCTATTATCAGATATTTAGTATTATCGGATATTTGGACCATATTAGTTCCACATTCCAACATTTGGTTCCCGGCATTGCTTGCGATTGCTTGGGAGCGGTGGGGGGGGGGGGGGCGTGTTCTCAGATAACGAACAATAACTTTCTTTAATCCCAGGTCACGGTGAATTAAAAGGAGAACTAACTCCCCGCATAAAAGAAAGGGCGGATTGCATGATATAAATTGTCGATTTTCCGATTCACGGGTACTTAATATTAAAATTACCAGTTCACAATTAATGAAATCCTTGATCACGTCGGTCGGCTAATACTTGATTCCCAGTTCACGAAGAATTATTTTCCTCATTCCCAGCTCACGATCAAATGAATAGCCCATTCCCGAGGAATGGAAATACCCATTCTTGCTTAGATTATGGTAGTTCTACCGAGCGAGCAGAAATATCCGAGTCTATAGATCTCTTTAGTTTGTTTGGACATACGCCGGAATCACTTGCCAAAAGCCTTCACATAAGTAGTTGCTTTTATAACAATACGCGGAGACAGATTAACAATTCACGCCAAAATAAAACATATTAAAGACAAGAACACACCCTTTTTCGTCAATACTTTTTACTGTACATTGAAAAAAAGATGCTGTTACAAAGTTAAAAAAGAATCTGCACATTTGTGATTCGACCCACCGACGAATCCTGATTGACAACGTCTGAACCTGTCATACTCGGCCTATTGTTAACTTCTATTACCGCTATGAAGTGTCCCAGAAGGTCTAATCGGTATGTGATTTACAAGCTTTTATATGTGGTTTTAGTGCCAAATGTTCGTAATGAAAACATGGCGTTGGACGGCTGGTCGGGTTAAATTGCTACTATTTGCAGCGATTTGGCCTTCGGGCGGCTAGACTATACATGCAATGGGACGGTAAAATGCGTGATTGGTCCATTCGTCTGATTGATAACCAGGTTTGATGGATATACGGGTGGGGCTCTCAGGGTGAACTGGTGCGATGGCGTTTAGCTAAACCTTTTATTTTAGAGACAGGGGTGGTGTGTGTCTGAGGGGAAGGGGGAGTGGGGGGGGGGGCCGTCTTTCCGATTATGTAGCGAATGGGTCTGGAATTTTGTTCCAAACTAAGTGGCTGCGCAGTCCCATTCTGTGACGGTGGTGCAGGCGCGGGTAGGCTTTCGAAATATGTTTCCATTTTAGCCTAAACAGTGGCATAGCCAGCCTCAACATAATGTGAAGGGAGACTATAACAGCCGCGAGATGAGGAGGTCGAGGGCCTGGCGACGGAACGTTGACGTCGAAAATGGACCCCAAGTATTATTGCTGTATAAATTCTGGTAACAATTTCAAATGTTGGCTTTTCGGGGAATTACACCGCCTCAACCCATCAAAGGAGGAAACTGTATCCGTGGTATTTTATAGTATCAGAGGACATATCAACGTACGGAAGGTGACCTGCAAGTAGCGTGGCGTTTCTGTTAACCTGACATCTTTCGCATCTATTTAGCTGGCAAATATTCATTTTCATTTTAAAACAAATAGCTATTGATAACTGTAAATGCATAATAATGTTGTTTTTGATGCAACATGATGTATACGCACGAAAGTAGGCTATGGGCACAAACGTACCATGGACTGGGATGAAGTGATGGTCAGCCCATGTTAACATGCCACAAGCTAGGGACGCCACGTTATCTCCTGAAAGTTTCGTGTGATTTACTTGCTGACCCTACTTAAACCCTCCTCTAACAATTAGCATATAGCACCATATCATTTGGATGAGAGCCGAAACCTCTCACATATTTGTAAATATAGATCTCTTAAGCTGTATTCCACCCCAGCACACTGGGGTGCTTTTTGCAATGCAACTTTTGCAACATAAAAATCGATAGTTTTCCTTGGTGAAATTTTCATAATGACACAATCTCAGCCATAGGATAATGGTTAACTGAATCCCAAAACTTTTCTTTGAGTATATGACAGTGGCGGATCCATGGGGGGCACATGAGGCATACGCTGCCTCTTTCGGTGAAAAATAGGCGAACAGAGGCACGTTCACCGCCCCCCCCCCCCCACAATCCCCTATTTCTCTTAAGTCACTATTCTTTCTCCCCAACCTCACCAGCACCCCACGCCCAGGTCGCTAGTTTCTCACTGGATCCGCGCCTGGCTGGATACTTAAGTAAATGGTGCCCCCCACCCCCAACCCCCCGTTCATAAATAAATTACTACAGCCGCCATTGTATACTTGATCTCTCCTGGTGTATTTACTATTATCAAAAAATAAACTTTACACCAAGATGTACAAATTCAACATCCAACAAGTACAAATTCATAGTTCCAAATATTGTGGTACAATTAATCTTTGATAGTACTAACCAGGAGAGTAAGGATGATCTTTCCCGCCATTTTCCACCGGTCGTCTGCGTGCCGCTTGCTGAGGAATTAACCAACGACTGCACTCCAACGAGAGAAAGACGGGATATGTCGCCCGAACCTTGTGGTGGAAGAGAACCTTGTATGGGGGCTGCTCCTGGATACTCGCTATTTATCTGGTGATATCCGCGTATCCGGGAGGCAAACTGACAGTACGACATGTCTGGTTGGGCTGGCTCCGGGATTGGTCGCCTAGCTGCGCGTCCTCTCTGGGGTCGCGCGGGGCACTCTCTCAAATTCGGTGTTTGTTCAGATCATACTGATAAAAAGCTTATGTGATCATACATTATGGACTTAATCATATAAAATGACGTAATTAGGCCGTTGGAAAACCGTAGGACGAATTAATAACGTAGAATGAAGGCAAAACAGTTTTATCGTAGTTGATTGCACCGTTTGTTTGACAAGCGTTTTTGTCCCCACATAAAAGCGATATTTACCGTCTCGTTTAAACGCAGCGTTTAACTAGTCGATGATGTGCTGCGATATACAGGCCATCTTAATTAGCTTACTAGGAAACAGATGACAACGGTTCAAGGTCAAACATCTTCTTATGGGTGACACATGGGGGGAGGGAGGTGTGCATGGGCGGATACCAAAAGGGGGGGGGGGTTCCCCCCCCTTTTGGTATCCGCCCATGCACACATGTGGATTTTTTTGGCCAGAATGTACACTTAGTATGTGTGATAGTTGCAGCCGATTACGGCTCCATTACACAATTCCCCGTGTCTGTACGTCATCCGCCATATCCAGACAGGAAGCAATAGGCACACATAGGCACACACAAAAGCAAAAAAACATGCTTCAGCAGTCCTCACAAACATCCTCGAAAAATAACCATTTTGCATAGCGCATAGGCAGAAAAACAGTAGTTCCAGGAATAATAATATATCTTCATCTCAATGGTGCTTCACGTGAGTTGTGCTATAATTGGAGTATAAAACACAAAACTATGGTTGGAAAGGTCGAAATGAGGAGGTAATTCAATAGAAGGGGCACTTTGCACCCATGGATGCGGGAGGGGTCGCGAAGTTCGGGCCTACATACTACATACTACATACTATTAAAGTCCTCTAAACGCATGGACTGAAGTTTATACACAACGAGCGGTGATGTGGGCGACTGGGGCTCTAGACGTTGAGACAGCTATCACCCTCCCTTTCCAAAGTGACGCATTTGGTCCGAGTTGTTTGACATTTGTTCCCTCGGATGTAATTTCGTATTCACCAATTAAATGAGACGGAACTATACGTATTTAATCAAAGATCCAATCATGAGAACAAATTTAGAGGAGAGCAAATATGACGTAATACAACCACTTGTAAAATTTTAATATGCGCGACAGACCAGTAAACACGATAGCTGAGAATTCTACAACTCATGAATATTCAAATACGACGTCATGTACTGGATGCGAGAAGAATGGATTCACGAGGGTGGGCGGTAGATTTTACCCAGCGATTGTTGTTGCAACAATAAGGAAAATGGTCGGGTAATAGTAAACGAGACTCTCGTGTGACCCTAGCTATTGATCTAGTTGCACACTTTGGAACTTCCATCCAGTACGAAACGTCATCGCTGGGGCCAAGAATGCGAGAATGCTTAACATTTCGAAACAAAAATAGGTCTTTTCTATTAATTGTCAACATCAGAAAAATAAGCGGTCTGGTTTTCCCGTATATTTGAAAGTACATCTTTCCAGATCTATCAAGTAGGGTCAACGCTCTCACGGGCCTTTAAGCCAACATATCAATTAGGGATTAAGGATGTATTCGTTTATAATTGCGTAACTTTGATGCATATATAGGTGCCCTGCACTATGACGACCATAGACGCATGAAGCCCCGAGCAGCAATAAAGCAGTTGGAATAAATAGGTTGGGCGGCGGTGGGCGATCGCTTTTCGTCTCGAGAAGCCAGCGGTGTTCGATCCAACCCGCAAACTTCCCTGTGTGAAAATTGTAACTACCCCTGATGCAGGGGCGGATCTAATGGAGGGGCGGGGGTCGAGGTCGAGGAAGAAAGCCGTTTCTCAATGCCAAATGTAGGCCATATGATGCGTGAACACCCCCGCCCCCCACCCTCACCCCCTCTTTACTTTTTGAGGAAGAATGCCGTTTTTCAATGCATAATTTAGGCCATCTGAGGCAAGGACCCCCCCCCCCCCCACCCGCCTCCACCCGGTCGCAAGTTTTCAGTGGACCTCTCCCTTGTCAAGTTCCTGGATCCGCTCCTGAATGAGATGCATAACAAGCATGGTGCTAAATGGAGGCGACTGTGGCAATTTAAGCGGTTGTGAACTCGTGCTGCGCTTATCATACGTAAATGTGAATGGCAGCTCGCTCGTTGTAACGCAACACAACTTTTTTCGTTACATCGCGAATGGGGTGATGACCCGCCCGTAACCTAGCCCCCTGGCAGGAATTATCTACACCGCACAGACTTGATGCGTGCGCAGATGAGACATCCGGATTTGAAGCATGCGAAGATGGGACATCCGGTCTCTCTCCCATGCGAGCTTTTTATCTCGTGAGAGAGGCGAGAGTTGTGTTACCCAGGCGCAGCAATCAGCCCTGACAAAACGTACGTCAACGGAACATGACACACATGGTTGCATTTACATATGTTTACATGTCTCAGAAGTTATATTGGGTGACATAAAAGTGCAGCAGTCCCATAATTGATTAATTCGCTGCCGGATCTACATTAGTGTTGACCCCTCCCGGCCTAATTATGACCTCTAATAATCATAATAATATTTTCATTAACTATGATTATGCGAGAATTGGGTTACTGTGTCAACTCTTTGTTTTATAAAACACAGTATAGCTTTGATCTGAAACTTCAATGAGGCGCGGTTTGATTGTGGCTAGGGAGAGGTCTGGAAGGAGTAAATAGCGACACGCGACACAGGGATATTTGAAAAATCGAAATTGGACATTGACCCCCAAAGTCCCACACTCAGAATCTGAAAAAGCGATATCGACACAGATAGTGGCACTTTAGGAAAAAAACGACACTGTAATAATTAGCCAAAAAGTGACATGGAACGTCGTGAAAAATCGACACTGGACCCCCTTCCAGGCCCCTTTAGGGGATCCCCACGTGGCCTACCTAGTAGGTAACGCGTTATGCTGTTATCTAATGGGTTCTGTTAGACCAGCCCGAACGGCCGGTGCGGTGTTCGAATCCCACATGTTCAACTCTATGTATGTTTTGCCCATTGTCGCGATATGCCCCCCATCCACCCACCGCGATATAACGTACAGTGGTTATAGCGTTATTACAAACAGCCACCAACAAACGATTTTGATCGGAGAGAGCTGCCAGCGGTCGCTTGCATTTCGAAGCACAGTGGCGTACACAACATCTAAAGGCAAGAGTGGGGGCGGCGCTGAACAACGTCCGACCCCCCCCCCCCCCCAGCCAGTCCCCACCAACATCAAACTCAGGGGCGGATCCAGAAAATGTGGATAGGGGGAGCCGGTTCCAGGGTCGGATCCAGATATTCTGGATAGGGGGGACCGGTTTTGGTTTTCATATGTTAAATGGTATACATGTCGGCCCTGAAAGGGGGGGGGGGCAGGGCCGGGTCGCACCCCCCCCCCGCCACTCTCCTGGATCCGCCACTGTGGAGCTGCAAATGGGAAAACATGTGCCTGCATAGCTCTCCCTGGTTATGGCTTGTGTAACGATGTTGCAGCTTATAGTTTCAGGCAAGCGACAACGAATGAACTGGTGGGACATGATCATTTTTATTATTGATGCAGAACCAAACGTTATGTTACCAACAGTACACATGTCTATGACCCCTTACACATACATGTATGGGCCCGTCCTTTACTCTTGAATATGCTTGTAGCTACCGACCACATGTATATGTAGCTCCAATTCTGTGGCTTTAAGACGGGCAAATCTGACAGAGTAGACGGGCGCTGACAGGTTTTTGCACGTCCTACACTAGGCTACCCCCACAGAACTGGGGCTAATATATATAGGTCCATCTTCCATGTTAGCAGCCACGAAATGTATTATTGCAGTAAACGTTAGGCGTGAGTAATACGTGAGCTATGCTGAAACAAAGGTTCGCCCTTAGATGGAAGAACGACCTATATATGCACTATGTACATTTGTAAGCCGTAACAGGGTACTGCTAACTAGCTAACCCCGCCACCCCCATCCTAAATTTCAACTTCGGCTTTTTTCCCGGAAACCCGACGATGGCGAAGCAGGCGCTAGACAAATCCCAAAGCGGGGATCCTATATTTGCCTGCGCATGCAACCATGGCCTCGACCTACGGGGCCTGGGGTGTAGGGATCCTACGTTATTACACAACCCTTCTGGGCAAGCATCGCGGGGATCGTTCCGCCAAAAGGGAATGTACGTGGCGCTGTGCGGCAACAAATGGAATTATCAACATAATCCCGGGTATTTGGAGGGGACTGTGTGGCTGATGCACGCACATCATACTCTCATACTGTAGACCCGGTATCAGCGGCAGTCAGTGTGGCCACGTGACCATTGGAGACCGCCTTTCTGCCATTCCCTGTTGACGGCGACGACGCTCTGTCAGGAGGCTCTGACAGCGCTGCGGCCTTCTGCGCATCAACCTGAGGGGGAAAAGAAATAATTCCGTATAAGATAAATTGAACTGTAATTTTCACGCCAGTGTGGTCTTTCTACGGGATGCTGTACTTACATCTCTCAGAAAGAAAGCTTGGTTTTAACAAAAGGGAGCGCGTACCGTATATGAACATGTTATTGTACGCATACAGTGGTGGATCCAAAGGGGAGGGGGGGGGGTTTACCCCACCCCCTTCTCCCTCAATCAAGGGGATATTAAGGACTGTGAAACTTTTTTCCATGACCCTTTTTGAGGAAGAATTGCCGTTTTTCCATGCAAAATCAAGCGTTCTGAGGTGTGCCCCCCTCCCCTTGGTGCCCCCGTCGCCCTCGTGCCCCCCTCCCCTGGTGCCCCTCTCCGTCTGGCGGCCGCCGGTCTTAATTGGTGGACCCATACCCCCCCGCCCCCCACGGTCGCAGGTTTTAATGACTCTCTCCATTATTGAGAAAGATGTATGATAAAGCCATGAATATATTATCTTATGAATAAATATTAGCAATATATATCATCTCATAAATAAATATTACTTTTTGTACAATATACTATGATACGATAACCTTATAATTGCAATCGTATACTATTCACACTAGTTTGTGTGATATGCTACTGACGGCATTGCCCTTGAGTTTGTCCTTGAGCAGCACGCGGAAGAAGTCCATGTTGGGCCGCAGCGCGTGCCCCTCACGAGCGTCCCCGTCACGTGTCACGCTGTTGTCATACGAGGTGCGGAAGTTGAGGGTGAGCATGAGGCCTGCCGTCCCCAGCACGTGGCACGTCCAGCCGCCCACCGTGGGGTCCGGCAGGACGTGGGCCTCCACGAGGTTCCACAGGCCCCTCCAGTACATCAAGATAGACAGGTTGATGGTCATATTGAAGAGGTCTTCCCAGAGGACGCTGAGGACGATGTGGCGGGTCTCCAGGCGGGCGGAGAGCCGGGCGGCCGGGGGGTGGAGCGCCGCGGCCAGGGCCAGCCAGGCCGCGCCCACCGCCAGCGTCACCCCATTGGACAGGTCCTTATCGTCCTTCAGGATGGTGTCGTCTATGACATTCCAGAGACACCGCCACGTGACCACGCTCATGGTGAGGACGACCAGCTGACTCAGAATCTGATCCACCACGTACAGCCAGGGGTTGTCCTCCAACTGAAAGGACGCTTGGAGGTCAGGGTCGTTCATAAGTTACCTAGAGGGGAGCGGGGGGGGGGGGGGGGGAGTAAGGATGTGGGTCTCCACATGGGGATTAGCTCAGGATTGTGTCTAGCACTGGTGGCGCTTGATGCATTAATAAGTACGGGCCGCGTGCAATATCTCAGTCTCATCAAAGTTATGGGGGAGCGAGCGAGGGAGGAAGATAGGGAGAGACCGAGACAGAAAGAGCGAGACTGAGCGAGACTGAGCGAGAACGGGAAACAGGGGATGGGACAAAGAGCGAGAGAGAGAAAAGAAAAGAAAGAAAGATAGAGACAGCGAGTGAACAAGAAAGAGAGAAATAGAGAGATAGTTGGACAGAAAGGACACAGAGAAGAGGAGAGACAGAGAGAGGACAGAGAGGGAATGAGAGATCGAGAGAGAGAGATCCAATCAACGATTTCCGCATTATCTATCCTTAGATAACGACAAAATACCCCTCCCCTCCCTCCCCCACACATCCACCCGCACCCACACCCACACCCCAATCATCGGTTTTGGAGGGCGTGTTTCATCCCAAACGCAACATTCTAGACAGTGGCGGGTCTAGGAGGAAGGGGGGGGTTAGGGGGGTTGCAAGCCCCCCCCCATTGGGAACCAGAACATACAACATACATGTTAACATACATGCTAAAGTCCGAAGTCTTCAGAGAGCAACCCCTACCCCCCTTGGGAAACTGAACATACACTGTTAAAGTCGGGTTCTCAACCAAGCCTAAGACCCCCCCCCCCCCCCCACCCACGGTCACAAGTCTTCAGAGCAGCCCGCCCCTCCGGTCGCAAGTTTTCAGAGAGCAACATCCACCTTGGGAACTACTGTTAAAGTCGGCTTCTCCCACCCCCCCTCCTCCACCTCCCCGCGGTCGCAAGTTTTTCTGAAAGCACACCCCTCGGTCGGAAATTTTCAGAGAGCAACCCCCCCCCCCCCCCCCCCCCCCTGGCAAATTCCTAGATCCGCCTCTGCTAGACAACCACTGGTCTGTTTACTATCAACAGAAATCCGTCTCCAGATCCTACCCTATTCCATCCGTTGCCATGACTACACAGACCTGGGCGGAACTGACCTTAGTCCGAAACCATGTTTTGGAGACGAACACGTCCTCTGACACATCTAACGCTATTTCCCAGGGCGACGAATTCCAGTTCTTCTGGATCCTGAGCACGACGGCGATGAGTACGCAGACCGCCAGGCCGATCGTGTTAGACCGCCAGCCGTAGTCCTCCACATAGTCGTCCAGCAGGTTCCAGACGCCGCGCCAGTGCCCCAGGTAGCAGAAGGCGTACACATACATATAGAGCCTGGAGGCCAGGATGTAGGGCCCCGTCCGGAGCGACTTGGCGCCCCTGTCCATCAGCGGCGAGACACAATTGAGCAGGACGCAGACGAAGGATCCTAAGCCCAAGGATATCCAGTTTCCGGTGACTTCTTTACAGTGGGACTCGGCGTCAGCGTTTACCGACGCGACCGCACCCAGACTGGTGGCGCTGCTGTCGTCGTACGCCCACGTGGTCTGGGCGGAGGTAAATGAGGATGCGGCTGCTGATTGGTCCTCGCGGCAGTCCACCAGGCAGTACAGATCCCAGATATTCCACGTCCCGCGCCAATAGAAGATGTTGAGAGGTCCGAAGATGAGTATAGCTATGGTGACGTCGGCCACGGCCACGCCCTTCTCCAGCCTAGACATGTCAAGGCTGTGGGATATACCGTGACAGGCTACAGCGAAAATAGGTTACGGCGCCTTAGGCATATATTCCTGTTCGTAAATTCCTTCATTACTATAATTTCGTGTGTTGAATGTAGCTGTCATATTGTTCCTTTGAATCAAGCGAATGGATCACGTATAATTATAACACATTGGAACACATGTTATATATTCCTCCTTTTTATCGGCGGATTATCCTCGTTTTTATATGCGGAACATCCTCATTTGGTACCCTTTTGAACAATAGTTTCATTGTTCCAAAAATAAATGCATGTTATGAAGTATTCTAGAAATAAACCTATACAACTCTATATATCTATGATTCACACGTACTATCCACCTGAACGGTTTTACTCAGTCTCGGCGTCGTGTCCGTTAAAAAACTCATTTCGTTCAAACTGAAAAATGACAGTGGACTTCCTTTCCCTGGAACCGATATCTTCCAGACTGCTCCAACCTGGGCTCCGCGTTGTAGCTTAACCCTTTAAAGACAGGAAAGCAGTACACTCATCAATCAATATTTCTTTAACCCTTGCGCACGTTTCAGTATGCTTCTTTCTGACCCTGTGGCTGGTGCGGTATTGTAATTATATTCACACTTCGCACTGAAGGGAGGTCACTTTTCAGGATTAACGTGGTACCACCAGTAACCGTCTCGGGTAAAAATTTATTCAGTGGCTCTGGGTGCCGCCATTGCCTATGGGGGTGGGGGGGGGGGTGCAGGGGGGGGGGGTGCAGTTGTCAAAATTTGACCTTCGTTTGTTGTCTTTGATCTCACTGGTCCACTTGAATCTCGCCATCGTCTCGTTGGAACCATCACGTGGCGCATCACGAGCAACGAGGGTTTAGATTTGTTTACCCACCTGCCGCCGTCACTAGGTGTCTTCTACACAAACGGAGTCGCTTGCGTTGGGCAATCTATTATGAAATCATTAAAATTTATGCAAAAACTGTTGAGGACAAGTCTGTCAACAAACGAAGCCGGCTGCGTGAATGGTGGGCTCTTTTTTGATGTTTACCGCAGCCTTGACTTTATTCCAGATATGATATCGGCCGGGCGCAATATGCGGGTGGCTTATGCAATTGAGAAGGAAACATGAGAACCAACTGAACCTTACCACATGTTTGCCATTTGAATAATATTCATGAGTCAACCATGTCTGTGTGCTATATCGGTGGTGATACATCAAGGTCGTCTGAAGAGAATGCGCCGGTGTGGCATGGTTTCTCAGACACAGTGGTGACTTCAATGTCACATCCCGTGCAGCCCTAACCATACACGGCGATCGACTACCTACGCTTTGCTATCAGACGTGAGTGGCGGATCCAGGGCGGAGGTGGTTGGGACGAGATAGAGGACGGGAGGGGGGGGGGCGCCACACCGCCTAACCGCCTAAGGCTCAGGTTGCCCCCTCGAAATACACCCCCCCCCCAACACACACACACCTCATTTCCCCGCCAACCAGCGTAGACGTTGACGCATAAATCCCATAATCAGAGTTGAATGTACGCGCTCATATGTGGCTGTGTCTAGATTATCTCTGGCGTCAGAAGAACATGCCATAAAGTATTGGTACGAAAGAAGTTTATTAATCGGGACAGGATGGAAAGATGTATCCGATAGGCACACAAAACGTTAAAGAAATTAGGACAACTTGATACATTAATACTTAGGCTAAATTGTTTGGCCTGACTCAGCTACAATCATCATTTTATAATGACGCAACAAATTTGTCGGTTTTCCTATCTTTCCGGCTAGGCCTTCTCTCTAAAACGTATCAAGGGAAATTTGGGGACCAGGAAGTCTTGAGTGAATTACTGCCACCCAGTGGGGTCTCTTGGATACCAGGTAAACCAGACAAAGGACGATAGATTTGCTGCTTGTGTATTATTTGTATAACACGATTTACTTCGTCGCAATTTTGCTTATGACTTATAAGGCTATTTGTTCATTCAGACGACAGTTAAGTTAATTTTACGTGGTCATACATTATAAATCGGATCATGCAATATTGCTATATTTGAGATATTGCTATATTTGAGATATTGCCAGATAAACAACAGGGATCTGTTTCCTTCTCGCTCATACAAACCATATTTATCTTGAATAGTCTGTGCAGCGGTAAGGTATAAGTGCACAATTGACATAATAGGATTAATTAGAGGGACATCATACATATTAGTACATATATTGTTACTATATTGTTGTACTGACTGAAGCAACAGGATGTATCGGTTCAACCATATTTATAGACCAAAAGTGGTCCTGAATATACAACCAATCAACCATATTTATTATGACACGATTGGATGACAATAAAATTTGATGCAAGAGTAAGTATTAAGCTTCCTATTATGTAAACAATGCATTACCGTATATATTATTGACAACTGACTTCAGTCATCGGGTAGGACAAACACGGAACCTGACCATCGGCAACCATGAGCCTCCGATGACCCACTAGTCAGCATCAGGTGACTTTAAAATCGACATGGCGACAAGCGATATGGGCGCAAATTCAACTTTATCGACACGACGTAAGGTTCTCTACCCTTAGAGGAGGAGGGGTTATGGGGGTTGCAACGCCCCCTTGGCAATTTGAGGATAGCCTGTCGGGTTTTTCGGCGGCTCTTGAGCCAATCCTGGTATAAGTGTTTGTTTGTACAAAAAAAAATTTGAGAGTCGTCAATTCCACAACCGGTTGCCTGCGACATAGCTACCCCCAATCACGTGCCCAAGGTCTGTGGGCGTTCGACGTGGGAGGGGGCAGCAGCGTTTTGCAGCCCTCCCCCGGTCTCCACATTTTCTTTAGTCGCCCCCCGCCCCCCCCCCCCCCCCCCCACCGTCACCTTTTGAATCAGTCTAGGTCACTCGTGCCCCTGCTTTCGAGATAAATTAAATGATTCTCCTCATTTCAAAGGTAACATCAACAGCGGGTTCTCTGTATATGTGATGTTCCTTGCTTGGTAAATAGCAAGAGTCCAATGCATGAGTGACATGAGGACTGCTTTCAGCACCCTGTGTATCGATCCGTCCTGCTGGCAAGTGAACGAGGTGGTGTGGGATACGTTCTGTCGTGGCATAGTCAATGAAGGTAGAGCATTAATTAATATTGATCATATCATATACACTCTATAAAGAAAAGTCTTATATGTTTTAGATTAGCCATTAACGATTTATTACACTTGGGGGATTTTTTTTTCTTCCTACGTTTAAAAGAATTGTGACACCAGCGGGAAATAAATGTTCACATAAATATAGTTTTTTTCATATTTGATAGACATTTATTTTAACAATCAAGGGCTCTATCTATGGCGAAAAAAATCCCCCAAGTGTAATAAATCGTTAATGGCTAATCTAAAACATATAAGACTTTTCTTTATAGTGTGTAATACATATATTTAGCCGCCGAATTGCAAGAGAAGACAGTAAACTGAACCGTGGTTGAGGTTTCGTATACCTTTATAGGCTTAAAATGATGTCCCAAAGCGTTTTAACGATCAGCTAATTATGAAAAGGCTCACTAGATGGCGGTACTATTTATGCGTGATGTGTCAGGTGTGTCGAATTAAAGACGAACGGTTTCGCCATCTGGTGAATAGGGTCGCGTTGAGACAGCCTTTGGGGGATAGTACAAATTTCAAAGGTGACGGGTGAGGTTGACGTTCATCCCATGACCTAATAAGTACCGGGTTCGGCTAAGTTGCCAAGTCTGCTCTGCTTGGCCAGCCCAAGCCGCCGGTGCCTGGTTCGAATCCCACCTTTTTTCGCACAACAATTTAGTACAGTGTGTGAAACAAACTTTCAGTGTACTAGACCGACCGGTCTCGTTACACGGTAGTAGGTACACTCGACCGACTGTGACATCATTAGACCGGATGAAGATCACCCTCACCATACATACAGATACACGTAATGAAAATAATTAAGCCATTCCTGGGATGATAAAGGCGGGAAAGCAGATAGACGATGAGAGACCTTATACATAGTGCTTTAGAATAACAGTGCCCTTTAGCTCCCATTTATTATCACGATGGTTTCAGTAGTTGAAACACGCAAACCCAACTCAACTCATGCAGGCCTAAACTCAAGCCTTGTAGGGTCAAACTCAACCATAGCACGCTCGAATCGACTGGTTTGCCGGCACATAACTAAACCCATGCAGGGTCATACCCAACCCTTGCAGGGCCAAAGTTGAACCCTTGCAGACCAAGATCGACTCAAAGTATCCAGGCCTAAACTCAGCCGATGCAGTCCCGCTCTTAATCCTTCCAGTAGTCTAGCGAGCAAGCCACTGTGGCTTCGCCAACAGCGTTCCGCGACTGGCTCAAATATCGGTTGGTTGTATTCAGGACGTTTTAACCACTGTTGGTCATATCCGGTCAATGGGGGAAGGAAGGGAGAGTGGAGCCATGTCCCCGGGGGTAACCCCCTACTCTTTGCGAAGAAGGACATGGGATCTTTATCCTGCGACAACACATTAAGTCACGGCGGGGCGCGAACCACCGATCCCAAATATCGGAGCTATAACGGCGTCACATATATGGAACTACCCTTGCAGGCACCAACTTAGTCCTGCAGGCCCATATCAACTCAAAGTTTGCCGGCCCAAACTCAACCTTGGCACAGATTCGTGGGCTTTTGTCCATTGTGGTGCCTCATACTCGCTGTCAGGGATGCAAAGCGATAGCTTGAATACATCCAGGCAACTCGCTGACGCACCAGGGGCCGTATTCATAATCCCCTCGTAAGTTACGCACGAAAAGTGCATTTTCGTCTTAGCCTAACCAGCTCGTTGTGGTGGTGCTCATGATTAAGAAATCCTTTTCAATATAATTTTAGCACTCTTTTAATTCAGAAAATCGACTTCTTGTGTGACTACTAATGTATTTTGAACCCGATAATCGCTTGAAAATCCTCCACTTAGCGCTAATTCTAGTGGCTTAGTGTAAGTGGTGATTATGATTACGGCCTCAGACTTTTTAATAAAAATAAGCGATTGGTATTACCGAAAGAGTTTATCATATAGATATTATAGTGCGACAAAATAGTTACAAGACCGGCCGGTCCAGTGTCTTGGCATTGACACTCGACCGAAAAGCCAAATACTCGACTCGGTCCGCCGGTCGAGCGTTAGTGTCGCACACTGGAGTAGATGCAAATTTCGTTAAATTTGAAGTACAGGGTTAAACGTCAGAGTTCCATCGTTTTTCACCAAATAGATAAATGATATTTTGTGAACGAAATTTGTGTTTATTTATTTGCTGCGCGGATCAAAGAATCAACATTTTTCCGCTCTGTTATACTTCATAATCTGATGAAGTCCATATCTTGAGAACATTGCCTTTGCGCGGATCCAGGATTTTGAAGGGTGTGTGTGTGTGTGTGTGTGTATGGGGGGGGGGGGGGGGGTCTATTTTAAGTGAAGTAAAGGCACCGTTTAAAAAAGGGGAGGGGAAGGCATTCTCGCTCAAAAGGAAAGGGGAGGAGCTCGATGGGATCTGTACCCTCCCCCCACCTCACATCTTGCATCCAAACACATAAACCCCTTTTCCTTTGGATCTGCCACTGCAACGCTAATTCTTTTGTGAATAGGGCAGTATATGTTATGCTTGCGGATCGGTCGGGCAGTCACATTCAACACCCGATCCGCCAGCATAACAAATATATTGCTACTAACAAAGCTGCAAATCCATGTTCTTTCGTAAATGGGCGGATGCCAACCGACCGATGGCTACCATAGCCAAGGAGCCCCAAGCCGTGCACCGTTACGTTATGATGCAATGACAGTTTGAAGCGACGCCTTGTGGCAGTGACGCGTGACTCATCATCGACTTTGAGCAGTCGACCGTTAGACGGTTAGGCTACCGGGCAAGCGTTTTGAGCTGCCCCGAAAATATGACCAAATTATCACATTCTGATGGAAATATCACAATTTGAGACACGCGACTGACTCTTAGGAGTTCATTAACGAATTATATTGTTGGAATGCACCGCTAAGGACGTAATTTTGAAGTCTGCAGCGAGAAGACTGAACGGCTTCAGCAGGCGATAAAAGGGGAATTGCCCACGGTAAGTTCTCACTTGGTGTACTCCTAATGGCCGAGGGCCAATGGCCGAACGGCAACACGGCCTAGGGATTTAAGTGGCGGGGGTTGACTGGCGTGAGGGTGGAGGGGCGGGACCAATGGGGAATGGACAAACATTGTTGTGAATTGTCTGCCATACCGTGTCCGTGGTTCCTTCTCAGACTTCTGGTCGGTACCCCTTTGATAACTGCTCTTTCTGGTAGATCTATTCAACTTTGCATAAAATTAAATCTTGGTTTCTTCTTCATGGGCCCAACTCCAAGGCCAAGCCACAGGCACAGTAACTTGACTGACACAGGGGTGGGGGGGGTAGGGAGGTCCGTACCGCCTACTAATATCAAAGTCGATTTACTGTGTCTGTGGCCCAAGCCATCTTTAGCAGCCATCATTCCTTATCTGGAACTTGGCAGTTATATATATCTTGTAATATGCTCCTAGCCGTGAGTAGGGGTGGATCTAGGAATTTGCCAAGGGGGGAGGGGTTGCTCTCTGAAAACTTCTGACCAGGAGTGTGGAGTGTGCTCTCTGGAAAAGTTGCGACCAGGGCAGGAGGGTGGGGTGCAGGTTCCCAAAGGGGGTTAGCAACCTCTGTAACCCCCCCACCCTAGATCTGCCCCTGCATAAGTAAAGAATATGTTCAGTACTACGTTTGTTAACGATGGCAGCCTTGTATCTGAGGCATTTTTTGCATTCTGTGCAAGAGACAGTTTGCTGTAAGCCAGTGATCATGAGAGTTTACATATAATTCGCTAAAATCGTAAATATGTCAAGTCATTGTTCCCTAAATATCAATACCTGTCTAACTGAAAATCTTTTATAATTAAAAAAAATATCTATCCAACAGTCTCAGTGACTTGTAAAAGACTCAGCACTCATTTTGGTCACAGCACCCTGACACAAGTACTGTTTTGGCTGCCATTGCCAAAGTCAAAACAAAAAAAGTCGCTTTGACCTGCCAATGAAAACAATCATAGCGTCTAAACAATCTGTGTGGACGTTAGGCTCTTGTTAGCAAGCCCAGCGATTTATGCATTAACAGCTAATGTAAACTGCCTATTTGAAGCCATAGCTTATATTAGGAAGTGAAGGTTCCGCTTTCTGGTTTGGTTTAAATAAGTTATTTTGCCGATTTCAAGTGAGCGTGGCAAGACAAGGGCGGGGGGGGTGGATAATACGAAAATTACCTGATGCCGAAATAATTTATTGCATCATATCGCCGGCCTGGCACCAAATGCAATAAGTTAATTGTGCCAGACAGAAACTTGATACTGGGTAGGTATGACTGTGATTCATAAACATGCAGTAAGAGCCAGGAGAGCCAGCCACTGGTGTGACACTGGACAAGAACTGCGATCGGAGAGGGATAGTTGAATGTTAGTAGTCGCGACTGCTTGTATAAACAATTAATTGGCTTGGTTGGGGCCAGGAGAGCCAGCCACTGGTGTGACTCTTGATAAGAGGTGAATGTTGTTAGTAGTTACAACTGTTTGTATAAATAATTAATTGGTGTGGTTGGCCGGATGGGAATAAGCAGGGGTACAGGGGGGGGTTCAAGAGGCCAAAGTCTGGGTGCCACTTATAATATGTAGTTTTCCGGAAATGGTTCTGGGTGCCTGCCAACCCGGTTTCGAGGCCAAAGTTGAGGTACAGCTTCTAATATGTATGCTGCTTCAAATAGGCAGTTTACGGTATTAGCGTGAAAACAAGTTATAAATGAAAAGTCAAATGGTTGGTGGCTATATTTGTTTTAAAGAAATGTGAATACAGCAACAACATTATTGTGAAATTGCAATTTTGTATGGCATTGGGAGCATTTAAGCCTGCAAGAAACCTGGTGTCTGCTGCCACTGTAGTGCAAGCCTATGAGTCATGAAGTGGCCTGTTGTAACTTGGGCACCAGCAGCAGCATGCCACGTGACACACGTTATGCAGTCGTCTATTCTTGTATCGGCCTGTCGATCAGAAGCAACTCTAATCTGGTTCCACTGTAGTGGCAGGCCCAGGGGCGGATCCAGAAAATAGTGGGGGCCGGTTTCAGGGTCAGATCTAAATATGCTGGATAAGGTGGGGGGGGTTCAGTTTTCATGTGTTAGTGGTTTAAATTTCGGTCATAAAAAAGGGGAGGGGGGTGGGTTGGCCCCCTAGATCCATCCCTGCCGCCATGGAGGTATAAATTGACACAGTTGTCCTTATTCATAAGAACAAGTGTCACGACTGTGTCGTCTGAACTTTCAGGCTTAAGTTGACAATGAGACACCATGGCTGATCAGGCTCAAATTTAAATTGTTTTCGTTTTATGGTGAAAATGTTGATTTTGCCTGAATAAGTGCGAATCTTGTCTCCCCATGCTTCAATTTATATCAAGGAAGAAATCTGTTATTTTGAAATAAGGCTGACAAGTAAGTGTTTTAGTCAGGATGGGAATATAGTCTGATGAATTGAGACGTAACTTGTTGTCCCATTGCCAACTGTCTTTCGACAGTAATGTCTTGTTTTCAGGCTACTGGCCTGCTTGCCTGCCCTTGCACTGTTGCACTCACAGTACTATGCAGGGGCCGATCTAGGGGGGGGGGGGGGGGGGGGGGAGGTTAGAGGGGTTGCAACCCCGCCTTGGTAACTCTGAAGAATTCCGGAGCCCATATGTATCAGCTTTGAGCAATTTCACTGCTTGTATCATGTGTAGTCTGGCCCTGCTAGCACATTTAAATGACAGTCAAGTACGCTTCTTATACATACACATATCTCTCATTGCGCTTTACACAACAGATACAGTTGTTCAGTGGTAGTTCAGCTGGCTTCTCAAAGTCACCTAATCGTGTGATGTCTGAATCAAACACCATTATCAGCTAACTTGATGATTATTACAGAAAATCATCTCCCCATACAGTCCACAACCACCTGAGCGTTCCTCTTGGTCAAAAGCATTCCTCTGTGAATTTTGAGCATGTGACCTTGTCGTAATGTCATTTGACCTTGTCGTGACATTTATCCTCATGTGGCAGCCCTCTTATTCGTCAGATTTCTGCTGGGGTTCATCGTTAATTTGTATGCAATTAACACTTCGCTGTTCTTCAATTTGAATCCATATGCAATGCAGAATATGCTGCCTACCGATAACGAGATTACGTCATTCAGTCATTCGTGTATAACATACTGGAGGTACCGGTCCTGGGCTTTGACCGCCTGTGAACGTTTTAACGAGTGGTCATCTATCACCTATTAGGCTATAGCATTGAGGTGAGAGACGTGGGTATGGTCAAGAGTGACCATCTGTGGACTTCGGTCCTCCCCCCACCACCCTACCGATGATTCACGGACCGCCTGTGATTGACGTGGGGGGCTATCTGTTGACATAGATGTCACCTTGTTGACCATGGAGATGACAGTTTGTGAGTTACCTGTGTCCCCGCCGTGTGTCGCACATGTCGTTTAATGGTCAATAGCGAGGTATATAATCGTACGCCGGGAGCGTGCATGCTGCTGCCACCTGGCCTGTGCCCTCCCCCTTCCCCCTCCTCCACGCCCTCCCCTCCGTTATCCATCTCATCCCCTCCTCCACCACCCCCCCCATCCGCCATCCATCTCACCCCCGTGGGTTGCCCCTGCTTGGAACCCCCTCTTCCAGGCCCCCCTCCCCCCTCCTCTACCCCCCACCCCTCTTACCCCCCCCCACTCCTCTCACCCCCGTGGGTTGCCCCTGCTTGGACGAGACGATACGAAGAAGAGCGCGACACTAACGGGCAGATGCTAATTTAACCCGCCGCAAAACGATATGCGACTTTATAGTGCGATGTTTTCCTCTGTGTGACGGCTTTTCTGGAGAGCGTTCCATGGTGCACGTCGTACAGAACGCTTGAGTTACATCCAGGACGCTAGGCTGTTCGCCAGAGTTACGCCCAGGACGCTAGGCTGTTCGCTGGAGTTACGTCCTGGACGCTAGGCTGTTCGCTGGAGTTACGTCCTGGACGCTAGGCTGTTCGCTGGAGTTACGTCCTGGACGCTGGGCTGTTCGCTGGAGTCACATCCAGGACGCTAGGCTGTTCGCTGGAGGCTCCTGCTCGCTGTCGGTACAGTCGTCACGTACACAAGGATGCGCTATTCGTGTTTATTGCACGTAATCTGATACCCAAGCTGATATCAGTGCTTCGAAAATCTTGAGATTTAGGCGTCACCTCGCCCGCCACCCCCCCCCCCCCCCCACCGCCCCAACTCCCTCCCCCCCTCCCCTCCACGCCGCCGACTCTAGTGAGACATCCTGGATGAAGGAACCAAACCGTAGAAGTCGTGTGAAATCATGCAGCTAATTAACATTGTTTACTGCCGACCATGCCGTGTGCAAGTTCGCCTTGCTCGCCGGAGTTTTCCCCCGGCTACAAGAAGCCCCCCGCCCCCCCCCATTGGTCCTTAGATGTACGTTCGTGACGCTATACGTTACCGAAGGGGAGGTCCCCATCGCGTGTGTAGTTAATTATACGAGCTACCACTCGAATGCTCCGTTAATTATTTTAATGCAGGTGTGCCCTTGATTTTTTAACCATATATGTACATACATTGCGGTTCGTTGACCGAAGACGACACGCCCCCCCCCTCCCCCCCCCCCCCCTCCATCCCTCCACCCCCTACTGGCCCTGGCCCCGGACGTCTCCCAGGGAGGGTGGATGCGTGGGGCAGGGGCTGTCCTTGATCGGTGTGACACGGACCATTACCTGTGGGGAGGGCGATAGCCTGGGCCAGGTCAACCCGAGCCGCTGACCTGGTGTCCAGTGTCTCGGCGAGGATGGAGACCGCCCTATCCGCGCGACCGCTCGCGCATTCTCCTTCCGCTTCACCGGCCTGGCTTGTGTATCCGGACCCGGCGACCGGGAGCAGCCACGAGGAAGGACTGTTCAAGTCCGAAATGGAATTTATGTTAGGAAAAGACGTGGATATAGCGTGTTACACAAGCCAGGTAAGTTAAAACTGGTGCAGTCACAGCGGGCGTTGGCTTCTTCAGGCTGTAAACCGCGTTTCCTTACTGCTTCTTATTAAATACAATTTACCCCCTGACAGGGAGGAGGTCAGTTACAAGGCGTGGAATTAGTCAGTCTTTTTCCTATGATGGAATGAACTTTGGTTTCACCAAAATGCGTCTGGAATTAATGTCTTCGCATTTACTACAATAATGGCTTTCGCGGACGCCACCACAAACCTAGGAGATGAACCCTCGAATGTGAGACTCCTGGAACAGGGTGGGATGGACGGGCCACGACCCTGGGCTTGTTCAATTATGCCAGCAATCTGTCTTATTTATTTCAATTATGAAAAGATTTATCCAAGTAATGACAGAAGTGACAATTAAAAACCAACCATGATGATGCATGTGTAATGCGAACGGACAACAAGTCTGCCGAATCGAAAGCTGATTCGGTTCTTCCCGCGCCACGCAATCTGTTTGGCAAACCGGTTTTGGTTTCCTGTAAATCCAACTCGCCCAGAATGTCTTCATTTTGGGGACACATACATGGCCGTCGCCGGGTTTACGCGATAACAGTCCTATACACTGGTGGACCCCGGGCTGCGATAACAGTCCTATACACTGGTGGACCCCGGGCTAACAGTCCTATACACTGGTGGACCCCGGACTGCGATAACAGTCCTATACACTGGTGGACCCCGGGCTGCGATAACAGTCCTATACACTGGTGGACCCCGGACTGCGATAACAGTCCTATACACTGGTGGACCCCGGGCTGCGATAACAGTCCTATACACTGGTGGACCCCGGACTGCGATAACAGTCCTATACACTGGTGGACCCCGGGCTGCGATAACAGTCCTATACACTGGTGAACCCCGGACTGCGATAACAGTCCTATACACTGGTGAACCCCGGACTGCGATAACAGTCCTATACACTGGTGGACCCCGGGCTGCGATAACAGTCCTATACACTGGTGAACCCCGGGCTGCGATAACAGTCCTATACACTGGTGGACCCCGGACTGCGATAACAGTCCTATACACTGGTGGACCCCGGGCTGCGATAACAGTCCTATACACTGGTGGACCCCGGACTGCGATAACAGTCCTATACACTGGTGAACCCCGGACTGCGATAACAGTCCTATACACTGGTGGACCCCGGGCTGCGATAACAGTCCTATACACTGGTGAACCCCGGGCTGCGATAACAGTCCTATACACTGGTGGACCCCGGACTGCGATAACAGTCCTATACACTGGTGGACCCCGGGCTGCGATAACAGTCCTATACACTGGTGAACCCCGGGCTGCGATAACAGTCCTATACACTGGTGGACCCCGGACTGCGATAACAGTCCTATACACTGGTGAACCCCGGGCTGCGATAACAGTCCTATACACTGGTGAACCCCGGGCTGCGATAACAGTCCTATACACTGGTGAACCCCGGGCTGCGATAACAGTCCTATACACTGGTGGACCCCGGACTGCGATAACAGTCCTATACACTGGTGGACCCCGGGCTGCGATAACAGTCCTATACACTGGTGAACCCCGGGCTGCGATAACAGTCCTATACACTGGTGGACCGCGGACTGCGATAACAGTCCTATACACTGGTGGACCCCGGGCTGCGATAACAGTCCTATACACTGGTGAACCCCGGGCTGCGATAACAGTCCTATACACTGGTGGACCCCGGACTGCGATAACAGTCCTATACACTGGTGGACCCCGGACTGCGATAACAGTCCTATACACTGGTGGACCCCGGACTGCGATAACAGTCCTATACACTGGTGGACCCCGGACTGCGATAACAGTCCTATACACTGGTGGACCCCGGACTGCGATAACAGTCCTATACACTGGTGGACCCCGGACTGCGATAACAGTCCTATACACTGGTGGACCCCGGACTGCGATAACAGTCCTATACACTGGTGGACCCCGGACTGCGATAACAGTCCTATACACTGGTGGACCCCGGACTGCGATAACAGTCCTATACACTGGTGGACCCCGGACTGCGATAACAGTCCTATACACTGGTGGACCCCGGACTGCGATAACAGTCTTATACACTGGTGGACCCCGGACTGCGATAACAGTCCTATACACTGGTGGACCCCGGACTGCGATAACAGTCCTATACACTGGTGGACCCCGGGCTAACAGTCCTATACACTGGTGGACCCCGGACTGCGATAACAGTCCTATACACTGGTGGACCCCGGACTGCGATAACAGTCCTATACACTGGTGGACCCCGGACTGCGATAACAGTCCTATACACTGGTGGACCCCGGACTGCGATAACAGTCCTATACACTGGTGGACCCCGGACTGCGATAACAGTCCTATACACTGGTGGACCCCGGACTGCGATAACAGTCCTATACACTGGTGGACCCCGGACTGCGATAACAGTCCTATACACTGGTGGACCCCGGACTGCGATAACAGTCCTATACACTGGTGGACCCCGGACTGCGATAACAGTCCTATACACTGGTGGACCCCGGACTGCGATAACAGTCCTATACACTGGTGGACCCCGGACTGCGATAACAGTCCTATACACTGGTGGACCCCGGACTGCGATAACAGTCCTATACACTGGTGGACCCCGGACTGCGATAACAGTCCTATACACTGGTGGACCCCGGACTGCGATAACAGTCCTATACACTGGTGGACCCCGGACTGCGATAACAGTCCTATACACTGGTGGACCCCGGACTGCGATAACAGTCTTATACACTGGTGGACCCCGGACTGCGATAACAGTCCTATACACTGGTGGACCCCGGACTGCGATAACAGTCCTATACACTGGTGGACCCCGGGCTAACAGTCCTATACACTGGTGGACCCCGGACTGCGATAACAGTCCTATACACTGGTGGACCCCGGACTGCGATAACAGTCCTATACACTGGTGGACCCCGGACTGCGATAACAGTCCTATACACTGGTGGACCCCGGACTGCGATAACAGTCCTATACACTGGTGGACCCCGGGCTAACAGTCCTATACACTGGTGGACCCCGGACTGCGATAACAGTCCTATACACTGGTGGACCCCGGACTGCGATAACAGTCCTATACACTGGTGGACCCCGGGCTGCGATAACAGTCCTATACACTGGTGGACCCCGGACTAACAGTCCTATACACTGGTGGACCCCGGGCTGCGATAACAGTCCTATACACTGGTGGACCCCGGACTGCGATAACAGTCCTATACACTGGTGGACCCCGGACTGCGATAACAGTCCTATACACTGGTGGACCCCGGGCTGCGATAACAGTCCTATACACTGGTGGACCCCGGACTGCGATAACAGTCCTATACACTGGTGGACCCCGGACTGCGATAACAGTCCTATACACTGGTGGACCCCGGACTGCGATAACAGTCCTATACACTGGTGGACCCCGGACTGCGATAACAGTCCTATACACTGGTGGACCCCGGGCTGCGATAACAGTCCTATACACTGGTGGACCCCGGGCTAACAGTCCTATACACTGGTGGACCCCGGGCTAACAGTCCTATACACTGGTGGACCCCGGACTGCGATAACAGTCCTATACACTGGTGGACCCCGGACTGCGATAACAGTCCTATACACTGGTGGACCCCGGACTGCGATAACAGTCCTATACACTGGTGGACCCCGGACTGCGATAACAGTCCTATACACTGGTGGACCCCGGGCTGCGATAACAGTCCTATACACTGGTGGACCCCGGGCTAACAGTCCTATACACTGGTGGACCCCGGGCTGCGATAACAGTCCTATACACTGGTGGACCCCGGGCTAACAGTCCTATACACTGGTGGACCCCGGACTGCGATAACAGTCCTATACACTGGTGGACCCCGGACTGCGATAACAGTCCTATACACTGGTGGACCCCGGACTGCGATAACAGTCCTATACACTGGTGGACCCCGGACTGCGATAACAGTCCTATACACTGGTGGACCCCGGGCTGCGATAACAGTCCTATACACTGGTGGACCCCGGACTGCGATAACAGTCCTATACACTGGTGGACCCCGGGCTGCGATAACAGTCCTATACACTGGTGGACCCCGGGCTAACAGTCCTATACACTGGTGGACCCCGGACTGCGATAACAGTCCTATACACTGGTGGACCCCGGGCTGCGATAACAGTCCTATACACTGGTGGACCCCGGACTGCGATAACAGTCCTATACACTGGTGGACCCCGGACTGCGATAACAGTCCTATACACTGGTGGACCCCGGACTGCGATAACAGTCCTATACACTGGTGGACCCCGGACTGCGATAACAGTCCTATACACTGGTGGACCCCGGACTGCGATAACAGTCCTATACACTGGTGGACCCCGGGCTGCGATAACAGTCCTATACACTGGTGGACCCCGGGCTGCGATAACAGTCTTATACACTGGTGGACCCCGGACTGCGATAACAGTCCTATACACTGGTGGACCCCGGACTGCGATAACAGTCCTATACACTGGTGGACCCCGGACTGCGATAACAGTCCTATACACTGGTGGACCCCGGACTACGATAACAGTCCTATACACTGGTGGACCCCGGGCTCCGATAACAGTCCTATACACTGGTGGACCCCGGGCTAACAGTCCTATACACTGGTGGACCCCGGACTGCGATAACAGTCCTATACACTGGTGGACCCCGGACTGCGATAACAGTCCTATACACTGGTGGACCCCGGGCTAACAGTCCTATACACTGGTGGACCCCGGGCTAAGACGCAATAATACCATCGACGATGAAAAGAAATGTCTGTGTTTTGGGCCAGCTTTGTGCCCTAGATGCGAGACAGGACAATACCCATCAAAGTTTAAAGTGCGCGTTTATAAAGACGATGGCTCATTTGGCCCCTTTCTTGTGTAGTTTTTGTTATATAACACACTTATAAACTACTTCACTCGAATGAAGATGCCGTTGTGCGTTTGTGATTACAACACACACCCTGAATAGATTTTCAAATCCGCCTTGAAAGACGTACTGACAGAGTAATGATCTCGTTTTTTCTCTGCCATCCCCGAGTGCAATGATAATAACGAGGCGCTGAGATGGACAGCGTGCAGCGGACACCTCTACTCATAGGTTCCACAACGCCTGAACCATTGCCAGGGGAGGGTGGTTGGCTGTAACCGTGTAGCGGGATCGCCTATCCCCCTGAGACGTTGTTGGCAATAGAGCCGCTGATTACCTGATCATTGCGGTAGTCCACGGCGCCACCTCCCCCCCCCCCCCCCTTCGCCCCCCCTACCCCTCCCCGTAGAGGGGTCATGAGCCCGCAGCGAAAAACTGCGCCACGTAAACAAATAACTTTGTGTGGATGGGTTCCCCGCCTCATGTGGGCAGGGAACAGACTGGATTGGGGGGAGGGGGTGGGGTGCTATGGGAAACACGTGAGTGGAGTTGTTCCCATATCCTGGACTGCTCTCTTCTGGATCCCATTCTCCCGCTAGGGCGCCCTTCTCTTTAGGGTACCCGGATGTGCGCGGAGTACAAATAGACAAGGTCGTTATGGACTCCCATCGGTATCCAGACTCCGCCTCCCAGATACCAGTCCCAGTCGCAGAGCCGCTATTCACCGGTAGCCTGCCCTGCCCTGCCTGGGGTGCTATGGGAAACACGTGAGTGGAGTTGTTCCCATATCCTGGACTGCTCTCTTCTGGATCCCATTCTCCCGCTAGGGCGCCCTTCTCTTTAGGGTACCCGGATGTGCGCGGAGTACAAATAGACAAGGTCGTTATGGACTCCCATCGGTATCCAGACTCCGCCTCCCAGATACCAGTCCCAGTCGCAGAGCCGCTATTCACCGGTAGCCTGCCCTGCCCTGCCTGGCGCTCCGGATCTGTCTGTGCCTGAGGGAGTCCAGAGATGGCGTCTCGGGATCCCCGTGGCGGTCTGAAGGCTTCCGGAATGGCTCCGGAACGCTCCAGAATGCCGATTGCCCCGTGCAGGGATTCCTCCCCATGGCGACGGCGGCATGAGGGGGAGGGGGGGAGGGGCTGAAGGTCACCTTGACCGGATAGTTTGCCTTTTATGATTGATAGCGCTTCTTCGTCGGCTGCCATTTAAACTTCGCCTCCCCCACCCCACCCCCATTCTCCCGCCACCCTACCCCCATACTCCCGCCACCCTACCCCCGTACTCCCGCCACCCCACCCGCATACTCCCGCCACCCCACCCGCATACTCCCGCCACCCCACCCCCATACTCCCGCCACCCCACCCCCATACTCCCGCCACCCCACCCCATACTCCCGCCACCCTACCCACATACTCCCGCCACCCCACCCCCATACTCCCGCCACCCTACCCCCATACTCCCGCCACCCTACCCCCATACTCCCGCCACCCCACCCCCATACTCCCGCCACCCCACCCCCATACTCCCGCCACCCCACCCCCATACCCCCGCCACCCTACCCACATACTCCCGCCACCCCACCCCCATACTCCCGACATCCTACCCCCAAACACCCGCCACCCCACCCCCATACTCTCGCCACCCCACCCCCATACATCCATTACCGGTATTATCGGTCCACACAGAGTAGTATCGGTCCATACAGAGTAGTATCGGTCCATACAGAGTAGTATCGGTCCGTACAGAGTAGTATCGGCCCATACAGAGTAGTATCGGTCCATACAGAGTAGTATCGGTCCGTACAGCGTAGTATCGGTCCATACAGAGTAGTATCGGTCCATACAGAGTAGTATCGGTCCATACAGAGTAGTATCGGTCCATACAGAGTAGTATCGGTCCATACAGAGTAGTATCGGTCCATACAGAGTAGTATCGGTCCATACAGAGTAGTATCGGTCCATACAGAGTAGTATCGGTCCATACAGAGTAGTATCGGTCCATACAGAGTAGTATCGGTCCGTACAGAGTAGTATCGGTCCATACAGAGTAGTATCGGTCCGTAGAGAGTAGTATCGGTCCATACAGAGTAGTATCGGTCCGTACAGAGTAGTATCGGTCCATACAGAGTAGTATCGGTCCGTACAGAGTAGTATCGGTCCGTACAGAGTAGTATCGGTCCGTACAGAGTAGTATCGGTCCATACAGAGTAGTATCGGTCCATACAGAGTAGTATCGGTCCGTACAGAGTAGTATCGGTCCATACAGAGTAGTATCGGTCCGTACAGAGTAGTATCGGTCCGTACAGAGTAGTATCGGTCCATACAGAGTAGTATCGGTCCATACAGAGTAGTATCGGTCCATACAGAGTAGTATCGGTCCATACAGAGTAGTATCGGTCCATACAGAGTAGTATCGGTCCGTACAGCGTAGTATCGGTCCATACAGAGTAGTATCGGTCCATACAGAGTAGTATCGGTCCGTACAGAGTAGTATCGGTCCATACAGAGTAGTATCGGTCCATACAGAGTAGTATCGGTCCGTACAGCGTAGTATCGGTCCATACAGAGTAGTATCGGTCCATACAGAGTAGTATCGGTCCATACAGAGTAGTATCGGTCCGTACAGAGTAGTATCGGTCTATACAGAGTAGTATCGGTCCATACAGAGTAGTATCGGTCCGTACAGCGTAGTATCGGTCCATACAGAGTAGTATCGGTCCGTACAGAGTAGTATCGGTCCATACAGAGTAGTATCGGTCCATACAGAGTAGTATCGGTCCGTACAGCGTAGTATCGGTCCATACAGAGTAGTATCGGTCCATACAGAGTAGTATCGGTCCGTACAGCGTAGTATCGGTCCATACAGAGTAGTATCGGTCCATACAGAGTAGTATCGGTCCGTACAGAGTAGTATCGGTCCATACAGAGTAGTATCGGTCCATACAGAGTAGTATCGGTCCATACAGAGTAGTATCGGTCCGTACAGAGTAGTATCGGTCCATACAGAGTAGTATCGGTCCATACAGAGTAGTATCGGTCCGTACAGCGTAGTATCGGTCCATACAGAGTAGTATCGGTCCATACAGAGTAGTATCGGTCCATACAGAGTAGTATCGGTCCATACAGAGTAGTATCGGTCCATACAGAGTAGTATCGGTCCATACAGAGTAGTATCGGTCCGTACAGAGTAGTATCGGTCCATACAGAGTAGTATCGGTCCGTACAGAGTAGTATCGGTCCGTACAGCGTAGTATCGGTCCATACAGAGTAGTATCGGTCCATACAGAGTAGTATCGGTCCGTACAGCGTAGTATCGGTCCATACAGAGTAGTATCGGTCCATACAGAGTAGTATCGGTCCGTACAGAGTAGTATCGGTCCATACAGAGTAGTATCGGTCCATACAGAGTAGTATCGGTCCGTACAGAGTAGTATCGGTCCATACAGAGTAGTATCGGTCCATACAGAGTAGTATCGGTCCGTACAGCGTAGTATCGGTCCATACAGAGTAGTATCAGTCCATACAGAGTAGTATCGGTCCATACAGAGTAGTATCGGTCCATACAGAGTAGTATCGGTCCGTACAGAGTAGTATCGGCCCATACAGAGTAGTATCGGTCCATACAGAGTAGTATCGGTCCATACAGAGTAGTATCGGTCCGTACAGAGTAGTATCGGTCCGTAAAGAGTAGTATCGGTCCGTACAGAGTAGTATCGGTCCGTACAGAGTAGTATCTGTCCATACAGAGTAGTATCGTTCCATACAGAGTAGTATCGGTCCATACAAAGTAGTATCGGTCCGTACAGAGTAGTATCGGCCCATACAGAGTAGTATCGGTCAGTACAGAGTAGTATCGGCCAAGGGGTGTTATGGATTGACTGGTTCGTGTCTTGCACCGATATAATGCACGTTGAGGCAGTGCGGCCTGAAAAAAAGCAGGTCAATCTTGAAATATAAATATCAGAGTAAATGTAATTCCAGGTTGTCTTAGGCCCGGTTAATGTATACTGTAGGCTAACTTAGGTCAAGGAACCCACGGTATCAATGAGGGATTTGTATAAATACAGGCTGTCCAGTGATACTACTTTTCCTACTTTTTCCTACTTTTTTGTCTCCATCCTATATTTCCTACTTTTTCTTCGAAATACCTACATTTTCCTACTTTTTCCTACTTGTTGGTCTTTGCTTCACCAGGCGCAATTTTAAAATGTCGTGAATTGCTGTAAAAGTGTGCATATCACTTATATTATTGCAAAAGTCAAGGTATTTTCTTTTTGCGTCCTGATATATCTTTAAATCAACACTAGTGTCTGTCAAGTTCTAATAATGAAAATACAGGTACAGCTGAGCAGCATATAAGAAATGTTCTAAAAAAGCATTTTCTCAGTAATATAATTTTTTGTCATTGTTTATCCGGAATAATGTTGCTACATATGCTATTTGAGTCATACTTTTTGCTTCTATTTTCCTACTTTTGTCCTACTTTTTCTGTATTTCCATTCCTACGTTTGTCCTACTTTTTCATGAGTGTATGCTGGACAGCCTGTAAATATAAACCAACGACTTATCATTTGACGGCCGCTACGGGCCGACGTGGGGTTGGTTGGCGGGGTGGGGGGGGGTTACTAATGCTAACAAAAGTGACTTTGGTTGACCAATCATATTGTTCGTGAGTGGCTTATGCGGTACTATAATCCCGGAATGTATTGCGATTTCGCGTCGGCAAGGGTTGCCCTTGTAATCGCGCGAGAGTTTGACCCCTGACCCGCGCTGGGGACCTTGGGCGGGTGCTCCCTTCATGTAGCGCTACTTCCCCCCCCCCCTACCCCATACCCTCCTCCCCTCCTCTCCCCATAGGTGTGCATGCCATACAACAATGCTAACTACTACTGACTGCTGTGCGCGTTGTTAAGGCGTGTACGTCCAGGGTGAAACAGACGTTTCTGTAGGCGGATGAGGCGTAATTTGTCCAGGTGACCGGCAGCCAGGGAGTGGGACCCGTGTCCCCGGGGGAGAAGGGATATCAACCATAGTGTACATGGATCACTCACTGTGAATGGATCTGACTCGCTGCTCGACATGAATCTGAGCGATCTGGGGACGGACTTTGCCACGATAAATGTAGCATGTATTTTTTATATGGAAATTCTATTGCAAAATGGTGGATGGCTAATGTGCAGCCTCCATGTTAATGTCCCGCTGGCTCTCATCCATGGTATTGCCAGCTTAGTCATCTACCTCCTTGTGTACGACATCTAAAACTGTTGCTGTTTGCCAGAGCACTTAATGGCGAAACAAGTTGCGGGTTGGGCAAAACTGTTATGGGTTCCAAACCGCTTGTGTACCACGAAGTAGAGCGAGGCGAGTCCGGTGGCCGGCGCCCTTCTGATATGACGAGTGAATTCGGTGTCACGTGGCGTCACATAGAGTCACGTCTTGTCACGTGGCTTCACATAGGGTCACGTGTTGTCACGTGAATGGCGGCGGTGAAATTCATGCAAGTTTCATTTCCAGATGTCTGCGTCGACGGACACGGAATCTGTTCCCGGTTCATATTATTTTGTACCCACGACACACGCGCATCAAGGCGTTGTCGATGGCCACCGGGTGCCCTGGCGGCTGGGCGGTCGCCTGTCTCTCTGTACCTCAGTCAGGATTTACCGACGTTAAAAACACAGGTTGACGGCCAGACAAAGCGGTCCATGACCTGACTGGCAATATGGTCGGGGCGTAAAGTGTTGTTGTTCCTCGTGACGATGCACGATGCTGCTGGTGTTTGCCTCTCATTGTCCAATGACCTGTTTCAAACTTGGAATTGCATTAACGGGACCTGTTTCAAACTCGGAATTGCATTAAAAGGACCTTTCTCAAACTTGAAATTGCATTAAAGGACCTTTCTCAAAATCGGAATTGCGTTAAAAGGGCCTGTTTTAAGCTTGAAGTGGCTCTATTGACCTGATATATGCTCTACGGTCTGATTGGTTGGCTGTATATTCAGGACGCTTTAACCACTTTTGGTCATATCGCGTCAATGGGAGAAGGAAGGGAGAGTGGAGCCATGTCCCCGTGGGTAACCACCTACTGTTTACGAAGAAAGACATGGGATCTTTATCCTGCGACCACACAGACATGGCCACAGCAGGGCTCGAACCAATGACCCACGCGCCGTTAGGCTCTCAGGTGACCAGAGCCCTCAATGCGAACGCTCTAGCCCACTGAGCTATCGCGCCGGCCCCTCTACAGTCTGATTAACGCTTGCCATCAATGCCTTCAGTTACTTAATGGCATTAATGGCAAGCGGGATTTCGTCTACACGGTGTAGACGAAATCCCGCTTTTCCCAGTCGTTTGCTCCAAAACAATGGCTACAGCGCTGCGCGGACCAGTTCCTGGCCTTGACCTTTGCTCTTTCGTCCTTGACCGTTGGCTGAGGCTTGTCCACCCCCCCCCCCCCTTCCTCCTCCCGACCCCCAACCCCCTCCCCTTGGTCCCGTAACTGGGACGAATCGACTGGACGTTAGAGCGTCATGCAAGTGGCCGATTAACTGGTTCAATGCATGAATATTCGTGCACTTCTACAAATTCAATTACAGCATTTGAATTAAAATCTCTTTGGTCGACCTTTTATTTAATATGCGGGTCCTAGAGTACGAACGATGAGTCAGTGGTACTCTTAAACCAATCAATAGACATGCATCGCCCTGTCAGTCGGCCGCCCTGATAGCTCAGTGGGTTAGCGCACTCGCCTTGAATATACATACAACCATCGCCCTGTCATTCGGCCGCCCCGATAGCTCAGTGGGTTAGAGCACTCGCCTTGAATACACATACAACTATCGCCCTGTCATTCGGCCGCCCCGATAGCTCAGTGGGTTAGGGCGCTCGCCTTGAATATACATACAACCATCGCCCTGTCAGTCGGCCGCCCCGATAGCTCAGTGGGTTAGGGCGCTCGCCTTGAATATACATACAACCATCGCCCTGTCAGTCGGCCGCCCCGATAGCTGAGTGGGTTAGAGCGCTCGCCTTGAATATACATACAACCATCGCCCTGTCAGTCGGCCGCCCCGATAGCGGAGTGGGTTAGAGCACTCGCCTTGAATACACATACAACTATCGCCCTGTCAGTCGGCCGCCCCGATAGCTGACTGGGTTAGGGCGCTCGCCTTGAATATACATACAACCGTCGCCCTGTCAGTCGGCCGCCCCGATAGCTCAGTGGGTTAGGGCGCTCGCCTTGAATATACATACAACCATCGCCCTGTCAGTCGGCCGCCCCGATAGCTCAGTGGGTTAGGGCGCTCGCCTTGAATATACATACAACCATCGCCCTGTCAGTCGGCCGCCCCGATAGCTCAGTGGGTTAGGGCGCTCGCCTTGAATATACATACAACCATCGCCCTGTCAGTCGGCCGCCCCGATAGCTGAGTGGGTTAGAGCGCTCGCCTTGAATATACATACAACCATCGCCCTGTCAGTCGGCCGCCCCGATAGCTGAGTGGGTTAGGGCGCTCGCCTTGAATATACATACAACCATCGCCCTGTCAGTCGGCCGCCCCGATAGCTCAGTGGGTTAGGGCGCTCGCCTTGAATATACATACAACCATCGCCCTGTCAGTCGGCCGCCCCGATAGCTGAGTGGGTTAGAGCGCTCGCCTTGAATATACATACAACCATAGCCCTGTCAGTCGGCCGCCCCGATAGCGGAGTGGGTTAGAGCACTCGCCTTGAATACACATACAACTATCGCCCTGTCAGTCGGCCGCCCCGATAGCTGACTGGGTTAGGGCGCTCGCCTTGAATATACATACAACCGTCGCCCTGTCAGTCGGCCGCCCCGATAGCGGAGTGGGTTAGAGCACTCGCCTTGAATACACATACAACCGTCGCCCTGTCAGTCGGCCGCCCCGATAGCGGAGTGGGTTAGAGCACTCGCCTTGAATATACATACAACCATCGCCCTGTCAGTCGGCCGCCCCGATAGCTCAGTGGGTTAGGGCGCTCGCCTTGAATATACATACAACCATCGCCCTGTCAGTCGGCCGCCCCGATAGCTCAGTGGGTTAGGGCGCTCGCCTTGAATATACATACAACCATAGCCCTGTCAGTCGGCCGCCCCGATAGCGGAGTGGGTTAGAGCACTCGCCTTGAATACACATACAACTATCGCCCTGTCAGTCGGCCGCCCCGATAGCGGAGTGGGTTAGAGCACTCGCCTTGAATATACATACAACCATCGCCCTGTCATTCGGCCGCCCCGATAGCTGAGTGGGTTAGAGCGCTAGCCTTGAATATACATACAACCATCGCCCTGTCATTCGGCCGCCCCGATAGCTCAGTGGGTTAGAGCGCTCGCCTTGAATACACATACAACCATCGCCCTGTCAGTCGGCCGCCCCGATAGCGGAGTGGGTTAGAGCACTCGCCTTGAATATACATACAACCATCGCCCTGTCAGTCGGCCGCCCCGATAGCTCAGTGGGTTAGGGCGCTAGCCTTGAATATACATACAACCGTCGCCCTGTCAGTCGGCCGCCCCGATAGCGGAGTGAGTTAGAGCACTCGCCTTGAATATACATACAACCATCGCCCTGTCAGTCGGCCGCCCCGATAGCTGAGTGGGTTAGAGCGCTAGCCTTGAATATACATACAACCATCGCCCTGTCATTCGGCCGCCCCGATAGCTGAGTGGGTTAGAGCGCTCGCCTTGAATATACATACAACCATCGCCCTGTCATTCGGCCGCCCCGATAGCTGAGTGGGTTAGAGCGCTCGCCTTGAATATACATACAACCATCGCCCTGTCAGTCGGCCGCCCCGATAGCTCAGTGGGTTAGGGCGCTCGCCTTGAATATACATACAACCATCGCCCTGTCAGTCGGCCGCCCCGATAGCGGAGTGGGTTAGAGCACTCGCCTTGAATACACATACAACTATCGCCCTGTCAGTCGGCCGCCCCGATAGCTGACTGGGTTAGGGCGCTCGCCTTGAATATACATACAACCGTCGCCCTGTCAGTCGGCCGCCCCGATAGCGGAGTGGGTTAGAGCACTCGCCTTGAATACACATACAACCATCGCCCTGTCATTCGGCCGCCCCGATAGCTGACTGGGTTAGGGCGCTCGCCTTGAATATACATACAACCATCGCCCTGTCATTCGGCCGCCCCGATAGCTGAGTGGGTTAGGGCGCTCGCCTTGAATATACATACAACCATCGCCCTGTCAGTCGGCCGCCCCGATAGCGGAGTGAGTTAGAGCACTCGCCTTGAATATACATACAACCATCGCCCTGTCAGTCGGCCGCCCCGATAGCTGAGTGGGTTAGAGCGCTAGCCTTGAATATACATACAACCATCGCCCTGTCATTCGGCCGCCCCGATAGCTGAGTGGGTTAGAGCGCTAGCCTTGAATATACATACAACCATCGCCCTGTCATTCGGCCGCCCCGATAGCTGAGTGGGTTAGAGCGCTCGCCTTGAATATACATACAACCATCGCCCTGTCATTCGGCCGCCCCGATAGCTGAGTGGGTTAGAGCACTCGCCTTGAATATACATACAGCCATCGCCCTGTCAGTCGGCCGCCCCGATAGCTGAGTGGGTTAGAGCGCTCGCCTTGAATATACATACAACCATCGCCCTGTCATTCGGCCGCCCCGATAGCTGAGTGGGTTAGAGCACTCGCCTTGAATATACATACAACCATCGCCCTGTCAGTCGGCCGCCCCGATAGCTGAGTGGGTTAGAGCGCTAGCCTTGAATATACATACAACCATCGCCCTGTCATTCGGCCGCCCCGATAGCTGAGTGGGTTAGAGCGCTAGCCTTGAATATACATACAACCATCGCCCTGTCATTCGGCCGCCCCGATAGCTGAGTGGGTTAGAGCGCTCGCCTTGAATATACATACAACCATCGCCCTGTCATTCGGCCGCCCCGATAGCTGAGTGGGTTAGAGCACTCGCCTTGAATATACATACAGCCATCGCCCTGTCAGTCGGCCGCCCCGATAGCTGAGTGGGTTAGAGCGCTCGCCTTGAATATACATACAACCATCGCCCTGTCATTCGGCCGCCCCGATAGCTGAGTGGGTTAGAGCACTCGCCTTGAATATACATACAGCCATCGCCCTGTCATTCGGCCGCCCCGATAGCTGAGTGGGTTAGAGCGCTCGCCTTGAATATACATACAACCATCGCCCTGTCAGTCGGCCGCCCCGATAGCTGAGTGGGTTAGAGCGCTAGCCTTGAATATACATACAACCATCGCCCTGTCATTCGGCCGCCCCGATAGCTGAGTGGGTTAGAGCGCTCGCCTTGAATATACATACAACCATCGCCCTGTCATTCGGCCGCCCCGATAGCTGAGTGGGTTAGAGCACTCGCCTTGAATATACATACAGCCATCGCCCTGTCAGTCGGCCGCCTCGATAGCTGAGTGGGTTAGAGCGCTCGCCTTGAATATACATACAACCATCGCCCTGTCATTCGGCCGCCCCGATAGCTGAGTGGGTTAGAGCACTCGCCTTGAATATACATACAGCCATCGCCCTGTCATTCGGCCGCCCCGATAGCTGAGTGGGTTAGAGCGCTCGCCTTGAATATACATACAACCATCGCCCTGTCATTCGGCCGCCCCGATAGCTGAGTGGGTTAGAGCACTCGCCTTGAATATACATACAGCCATCGCCCTGTCAGTCGGCCGCCCCGATAGCTGAGTGGGTTAGAGCGCTCGCCTTGAATATACATACAACCATCGCCCTGTCATTCGGCCGCCCCGATAGCTGAGTGGGTTAGAGCACTCGCCTTGAATATACATACAGCCATCGCCCTGTCAGTCGGCCGCCCCGATAGCTGAGTGGGTTAGAGCGCTCGCCTTGAATATACATACAACCATCGCCCTGTCATTCGGCCGCCCCGATAGCTGAGTGGGTTAGAGCGCTCGCCTTGAATATACATACAACCATCGCCCTGTCAGTCGGCCGCCCCGATAGCTGAGTGGGTTAGAGCACTCGCCTTGAATATACATACAGCCATCGCCCTGTCATTCGGCCGCCCCGATAGCTGAGTGGGTTAGAGCGCTCGCCTTGAATATACATACAACCATCGCCCTGTCATTCGGCCGCCCCGATAGCTGAGTGGGTTAGAGCGCTCGCCTCGAATATACATACAACCATCGCCCTGTCAGTCGGCCGCCCCGATAGCTCAGTGGGTTAGAGCACTCGCCTTGAATATACATACAACCATCGCCCTGTCAGTCGGCCGCCCCGATAGCTGAGTGGGTGAGAGCGCTCGCCTTGAATATACATACAACCATCGCCCTGTCATTCGGCCGCCCCGATAGCTGAGTGGGTTAGAGCGCTCGCCTTGAATATACATACAACCATCGCCCTGTCAGTCGGCCGCCCCGATAGCTGAGTGGGTTAGGGCGCTCGCCTTGAATATACATACAACCATCGCCCTGTCAGTCGGCCGCCCCGATAGCTGAGTGGGTGAGAGCGCTCGCCTTGAATATACATACAACCATCGCCCTGTCATTCGGCCGCCCCGATAGCTGAGTGGGTTAGAGCGCTCGCCTTGAATATACATACAACCATCGCCCTGTCAGTCGGCCGCCCCGATAGCTCAGTGGGTTAGGGCGCTCGCCTTGAATATACATACAGCCATCGCCCTGTCATTCGGCCGCCCCGATAGCTGAGTGGGTTAGAGCGCTCGCCTTGAATATACATACAGCCATCGCCCTGTCAGTCGGCCGCTCCGATAGCTGAGTGGGTTAGAGCGCTCGCCTTGAATATACATACAACCATCGCCCTGTCATTCGGCCGCCCCGATAGCTGAGTGGGTTAGAGCACTCGCCTTGAATATACATACAACCATCGCCCTGTCAGTCGGCCGCCCCGATAGCTGAGTGGGTGAGAGCGCTCGCCTTGAATATACATACAACCATCGCCCTGTCATTCGGCCGCCCCGATAGCTGAGTGGGTTAGAGCGCTCGCCTTGAATATACATACAACCATCGCCCTGTCAGTCGGCCGCCCCGATAGCTCAGTGGGTTAGAGCACTCGCCTTGAATATACATACAACCATCGCCCTGTCAGTCGGCCGCCCCGATAGCTGAGTGGGTGAGAGCGCTCGCCTTGAATATACATACAACCATCGCCCTGTCATTCGGCCGCCCCGATAGCTGAGTGGGTTAGAGCGCTCGCCTTGAATATACATACAACCATCGCCCTGTCAGTCGGCCGCCCCGATAGCTCAGTGGGTTAGGGCGCTCGCCTTGAATATACATACAGCCATCGCCCTGTCATTCGGCCGCCCCGATAGCTGAGTGGGTTAGAGCGCTCGCCTTGAATATACATACAGCCATCGCCCTGTCAGTCGGCCGCCCCGATAGCTGAGTGGGTTAGAGCGCTCGCCTTGAATATACATACAACCATCGCCCTGTCATTCGGCCGCCCCGATAGCTGAGTGGGTTAGAGCACTCGCCTTGAATATACATACAGCCATCGCCCTGTCATTCGGCCGCCCCGATAGCTCAGTGGGTTAGAGCACTCGCCTTGAATATACATACAACCATAGCCCTGTCAGTCGGCCGCCCCGATAGCTCAGTGGGTTAGAGCGCTCGCCTTGAATATACATACAACCATCGCCCTGTCAGTCGGCCGCCCCGATAGCTGAGTGGGTTAGAGCACTCGCCTTGAATATACATACAACCATCGCCCTGTCATTCGGCCGCCCCGATAGCTGAGTGGGTTAGAGCACTCGCCTTGAATATACATACAGCCATCGCCCTGTCATTCGGCCGCCCCGATAGCTGAGTGGGTTAGAGCGCTCGCCTTGAATATACATACAACCATCGCCCTGTCAGTCGGCCGCCCCGATAGCTGACTGGGTTAGAGCGCTCGCCTTGAATATACATACAACCATCGCCCTGTCAGTCGGCCGCCCCGATAGCTCAGTGGGTTAGGGCGCTCGCCTTGAATATACATACAACCGTCGCCCTGTCAGTCGGCCGCCCCGATAGCTGAGTGGGTTAGGGCGCTCGCCTTGAATATACATACAGCCATCGCCCTGTCAGTCGGCCGCCCCGATAGCTCAGTGGGTTAGAGCGCTCGCCTTGAATACACATACAACCATCGCCCTGTCAGTCGGCCGCCCCGATAGCTCAGTGGGTTAGAGCGCTCGCCTTGAATACACATACAGCCATCGCCCTGTCAGTCGGCCGCCCCGATAGCTCAGTGGGTTAGAGCGCTCGCCTTGAATATACATGCAAACATCGCCCTGTCAGTCGGCCGCCCCGATAGCTGAGTGGGTGAGAGCGCTCGCCTTGGATACACATACAGCCATCGCCCTGTCAGTCGGCCGCCCCGATAGCTCAGTGAGTTAGAGCGCTCGCCTTGAATATACATGCAAACATCGCCCTGTCAGTCGGCCGCCCCGATAGCTCAGTGGGTTAGAGCACTCGCCTTGAATATACATACAACCATCGCCCTGTCAGTCGGCCGCCCCGATAGCTCAGTGGGTTAGAGCACTCGCCTTGAATACACATACAACCGTCGCCCTGTCAGTCGGCCGCCCCGATAGCTGACTGGGTTAGGGCGCTCGCTTTGAATATACATACAACCATCGCCCTGTCAGTCGGCCGCCCCGATAGCTCAGTGGGTTAGAGCGCTCGCCTCGAATATACATACAACTATCGCCCTGTCAGTCGGCCGCCCCGATAGCTCAGTGGGTTAGGGCGCTCGCCTTGAATATACATACAACCATCGCCCTGTCAGTCGGCCGCCCCGATAGCTCAGTGGGTTAGGGCGCTCGCTTTGAATATACATGCAAACATCGCCCTGTCATTCGGCCGCCCCGATAGCTGAGTGGGTTAGAGCACTCGCCTTGAATATACATACAGCCATCGCCCTGTCATTCGGCCGCCCCGATAGCTGAGTGGGTTAGAGCGCTCGCCTTGAATATACATACAACCATCGCCCTGTCAGTCGGCCGCCCCGATAGCTGAGTGGGTTAGAGCGCTAGCCTTGAATATACATACAACCATCGCCCTGTCATTCGGCCGCCCCGATAGCTGAGTGGGTTAGAGCGCTCGCCTTGAATATACATACAACCATCGCCCTGTCATTCGGCCGCCCCGATAGCTGAGTGGGTTAGAGCACTCGCCTTGAATATACATACAGCCATCGCCCTGTCAGTCGGCCGCCCCGATAGCTGAGTGGGTTAGAGCGCTCGCCTTGAATATACATACAACCATCGCCCTGTCATTCGGCCGCCCCGATAGCTGAGTGGGTTAGAGCACTCGCCTTGAATATACATACAGCCATCGCCCTGTCATTCGGCCGCCCCGATAGCTGAGTGGGTTAGAGCGCTCGCCTTGAATATACATACAACCATCGCCCTGTCATTCGGCCGCCCCGATAGCTGAGTGGGTTAGAGCACTCGCCTTGAATATACATACAGCCATCGCCCTGTCAGTCGGCCGCCCCGATAGCTGAGTGGGTTAGAGCGCTCGCCTTGAATATACATACAACCATCGCCCTGTCATTCGGCCGCCCCGATAGCTGAGTGGGTTAGAGCACTCGCCTTGAATATACATACAGCCATCGCCCTGTCAGTCGGCCGCCCCGATAGCTGAGTGGGTTAGAGCGCTCGCCTTGAATATACATACAACCATCGCCCTGTCATTCGGCCGCCCCGATAGCTGAGTGGGTTAGAGCGCTCGCCTTGAATATACATACAACCATCGCCCTGTCAGTCGGCCGCCCCGATAGCTGAGTGGGTTAGAGCACTCGCCTTGAATATACATACAGCCATCGCCCTGTCATTCGGCCGCCCCGATAGCTGAGTGGGTTAGAGCGCTCGCCTTGAATATACATACAACCATCGCCCTGTCATTCGGCCGCCCCGATAGCTGAGTGGGTTAGAGCGCTCGCCTCGAATATACATACAACCATCGCCCTGTCAGTCGGCCGCCCCGATAGCTCAGTGGGTTAGAGCACTCGCCTTGAATATACATACAACCATCGCCCTGTCAGTCGGCCGCCCCGATAGCTGAGTGGGTGAGAGCGCTCGCCTTGAATATACATACAACCATCGCCCTGTCATTCGGCCGCCCCGATAGCTGAGTGGGTTAGAGCGCTCGCCTTGAATATACATACAACCATCGCCCTGTCAGTCGGCCGCCCCGATAGCTGAGTGGGTTAGGGCGCTCGCCTTGAATATACATACAACCATCGCCCTGTCAGTCGGCCGCCCCGATAGCTGAGTGGGTGAGAGCGCTCGCCTTGAATATACATACAACCATCGCCCTGTCATTCGGCCGCCCCGATAGCTGAGTGGGTTAGAGCGCTCGCCTTGAATATACATACAACCATCGCCCTGTCAGTCGGCCGCCCCGATAGCTCAGTGGGTTAGGGCGCTCGCCTTGAATATACATACAGCCATCGCCCTGTCATTCGGCCGCCCCGATAGCTGAGTGGGTTAGAGCGCGCGCCTTGAATATACATACAGCCATCGCCCTGTCAGTCGGCCGCCCCGATAGCTGAGTGGGTTAGAGCGCTCGCCTTGAATATACATACAACCATCGCCCTGTCATTCGGCCGCCCCGATAGCTGAGTGGGTTAGAGCACTCGCCTTGAATATACATACAACCATCGCCCTGTCAGTCGGCCGCCCCGATAGCTGAGTGGGTGAGAGCGCTCGCCTTGAATATACATACAACCATCGCCCTGTCATTCGGCCGCCCCGATAGCTGAGTGGGTTAGAGCGCTCGCCTTGAATATACATACAACCATCGCCCTGTCAGTCGGCCGCCCCGATAGCTCAGTGGGTTAGAGCACTCGCCTTGAATATACATACAACCATCGCCCTGTCAGTCGGCCGCCCCGATAGCTGAGTGGGTGAGAGCGCTCGCCTTGAATATACATACAACCATCGCCCTGTCATTCGGCCGCCCCGATAGCTGAGTGGGTTAGAGCGCTCGCCTTGAATATACATACAACCATCGCCCTGTCAGTCGGCCGCCCCGATAGCTCAGTGGGTTAGGGCGCTCGCCTTGAATATACATACAGCCATCGCCCTGTCATTCGGCCGCCCCGATAGCTGAGTGGGTTAGAGCGCTCGCCTTGAATATACATACAGCCATCGCCCTGTCAGTCGGCCGCCCCGATAGCTGAGTGGGTTAGAGCGCTCGCCTTGAATATACATACAACCATCGCCCTGTCATTCGGCCGCCCCGATAGCTGAGTGGGTTAGAGCACTCGCCTTGAATATACATACAGCCATCGCCCTGTCATTCGGCCGCCCCGATAGCTCAGTGGGTTAGAGCACTCGCCTTGAATATACATACAACCATAGCCCTGTCAGTCGGCCGCCCCGATAGCTCAGTGGGTTAGAGCGCTCGCCTTGAATATACATACAACCATCGCCCTGTCAGTCGGCCGCCCCGATAGCTGAGTGGGTTAGAGCACTCGCCTTGAATATACATACAACCATCGCCCTGTCATTCGGCCGCCCCGATAGCTGAGTGGGTTAGAGCACTCGCCTTGAATATACATACAGCCATCGCCCTGTCATTCGGCCGCCCCGATAGCTGAGTGGGTTAGAGCGCTCGCCTTGAATATACATACAACCATCGCCCTGTCAGTCGGCCGCCCCGATAGCTGACTGGGTTAGAGCGCTCGCCTTGAATATACATACAACCATCGCCCTGTCAGTCGGCCGCCCCGATAGCTCAGTGGGTTAGGGCGCTCGCCTTGAATATACATACAACCGTCGCCCTGTCAGTCGGCCGCCCCGATAGCTGAGTGGGTTAGGGCGCTCGCCTTGAATATACATACAGCCATCGCCCTGTCAGTCGGCCGCCCCGATAGCTCAGTGGGTTAGAGCGCTCGCCTTGAATACACATACAACCATCGCCCTGTCAGTCGGCCGCCCCGATAGCTCAGTGGGTTAGAGCGCTCGCCTTGAATACACATACAGCCATCGCCCTGTCAGTCGGCCGCCCCGATAGCTCAGTGGGTTAGAGCGCTCGCCTTGAATATACATGCAAACATCGCCCTGTCAGTCGGCCGCCCCGATAGCTGAGTGGGTGAGAGCGCTCGCCTTGGATACACATACAGCCATCGCCCTGTCAGTCGGCCGCCCCGATAGCTCAGTGAGTTAGAGCGCTCGCCTTGAATATACATGCAAACATCGCCCTGTCAGTCGGCCGCCCCGATAGCTCAGTGGGTTAGAGCACTCGCCTTGAATATACATACAACCATCGCCCTGTCAGTCGGCCGCCCCGATAGCTCAGTGGGTTAGAGCACTCGCCTTGAATACACATACAACCGTCGCCCTGTCAGTCGGCCGCCCCGATAGCTGACTGGGTTAGGGCGCTCGCTTTGAATATACATACAACCATCGCCCTGTCAGTCGGCCGCCCCGATAGCTCAGTGGGTTAGAGCGCTCGCCTCGAATATACATACAACTATCGCCCTGTCAGTCGGCCGCCCCGATAGCTCAGTGGGTTAGGGCGCTCGCCTTGAATATACATACAACCATCGCCCTGTCAGTCGGCCGCCCCGATAGCTCAGTGGGTTAGGGCGCTCGCTTTGAATATACATGCAAACATCGCCCTGTCAGTCGGCCGCCCCGATAGCTCAGTGGGTTAGAGCACTCGCCTTGAATACACATACAACCATCGCCCTGTCAGTCGGTGCCAGGAAGACTTGTCGGCAATCCGCTCCCAATCCATGATGGTTGGGAGGTTGGATTAACGGATAATCCGTCTGCCGTGGTTTGCTGATCCGCACACAGTGCGCAGCGGTATGTAGCGAGCGGTCTCCCTGGCTTGGTCAATAGCCACCCCGAGCTAGCTGCGGGCCAGCTGTGGCTAGGTCTGTAAATAGCGGGTATTCAATCGCCGGGTATCTTAAAATTCAATTGTCCGTGCATTGTGTAGTAGGTGGGCGGTGTGTTAAGTCGCGGCGGTGCGGTTGTTGAACAACGTGCGGTAGTCAATGGAACGACACCATGGCTGGGGTATACCTGTGGTGTCGGCCATGTGGTGTTCATGCGGTTCTGGGTAGTTCTCTCCTCATGCTGAGGACCTGCTACCACTTCATATACCACCGTTTACTCTACCTGCGTGATGGCGCCGTTACTCTTAGTTATGTGACCCACCCCCCACCCCCACCCCCACCTCTCCTTCCCCATCGGGTGACCCCAACTGCCACCCAAGCCGTCATGGATCTCTGAAGTATGTTAATGGGGTGTGGGTGTACTACTACTGCTAGCCTGCGGCTGGAGACGGGCGGGGCGGGGTACCAGCCTGGAAGTGAAATTGCCCGGGCACCAGGCATAGGGATGGGCTTTGGATGTGCGCAGGACTCCAGCAGGCCCCCCTGGATCCAAGCTGAACGCCAGCAGCTTGAGAGCGGTACAAATCGCGACTGAAGCGTTGCTTGGTTGACTGGATTTGTCTATTGGAATGAATGATATCCCCGCTTTCTCATACGGGGGTGTTGGGGGTGGGGGGGGGGGGTTCGAATCCGACCATTGGTCATTCATCGTCCCGGGAGGTTTCTTGGGCCAGTTTAGCCCGTGTATACACAAAAGTGGCCCAAAACAACTGCGGCAACGAGAGTCTTTTAGGAGTGGAACCCTGGCTAGTTTACCCCCCCCCCCGCCTCCCCCTCTGCCGCCTAGGCTCTTCATCCTGCACTCCGTACCCCTCGGGCTCCCCCCTGGGTGTGGAGGGACGGAGGCATTTGGAGTTTCCTCGTTGACTGCTGGGAGGGGGAGGAGAGCATGGGGGGAGGCGGGTTCCGTCCGCCAGCCAGTCCCGAGCCAGGTGTGGCGTACCAGAGTGGGCCCCGGGCAGGGCGGGTCTGGGCTGGACGGTGCTGGATCTGCCTCCGTCTCTCACCCAGCCAGCCCACCCAGTGACGCGTTATTACCCCGGGCACTGTGCACCCCACATTCCACACCTCACACCCCACACCGGGACAATCCACTTCCAGCCCAGCACAGCAGGGTGGTTGGTGACGGGTGATTCACGCTGCTGGTGCGCTGCCCGGCCCGTGTGCCTGTGGCTGTGTGTGTGTGGAGGGGGTTGGATCGGTACGCAGTGGCTGGCCCACTGACTGACTACTCACTCACTGGCTTCCACTCAATGCGCGCTTTCCAAGTATATCGCCCAAAACCGTTACCTCACACCAGTCAGTCAGTCAGTCACATGACTGTCATCCCGTACGGGCGACAATCTATTTGAAAGTCGTCACCCTCTCCACCCGTCCGGTGTGTTGCGAGGAATGTGAGGGATGAATTTCTCCCCATCTACTGCGGCACCTGTTGACGTGACCCAGGGATATGTATGGTGTGGTATCGTCCCGGGATATCGTATAGAGTGACCCATTCCGTCGCGCTGATAGAATATGCTCCGACAAGTGGTGGTTATTATTGCTGCCGTGTAGATCATAGGCCTGATATGACAGGGTAAGTTACACCGCCACACGCCCTCATTTCCCGGTAATTTACACTTAACGCCCACCATAGTGGTCTCATCATGGCGATTGTTGTCCTCGGGGCAGGACAGGTCTTCCCCAGTGTTTCCTGTAAAAGTTTAAAATCTCTTCTAAATGTTCATGCATATTTCACATTTTTGCCTATATTTTAGCAGCATCCCGAGTCAAGTGGTTTGTGCCACATGTTCTTGCGAAATTGCTTAAATTTCAGATTATAATGAACATAATCTACATTAATTTCCGGACGACGAACCTTAGATGGTCTAGGTTTGTTAACTTTACAATATATTCTTATTTTCCTATAATTTTCCCATAGAAAAGACTATATTTTCTTACAATTTGTTGAGCATGTTTCTATATTTATTCCGCTGTTTTGGAATGGCGTGGCTGTGGGAGGCTTGTCGTGACGCTCTGAAAAGGGAAGTGGTACTAGTGTGTGTATGAACGGTATAAGTATGTAGGAAATAGGCACACAATAGTGAAAGTTTGCATGGACAACACCATCCATGGTAATTATGTATGACTCGTTATGGCCACGGGTCGTGGTTACACATGATGACGCTGCACTGCTGTAGTTGCCCATCTAAAAGAAGGATTTCACACATTTTCAAATGCTTGTTTTCACTAAAAACTGTCTCTTTTTGACCATAGGGGGAGGCGGGGTTGGGGGGGGGGGGTCATTACTACTAATATCACTCAGTAATAGTCACAAGTAGTAGTAGTCTCCCTTACCCGCCCCGGACACCCACCCTCCCCTGCCTTGCTGTGTCCTGTGGGGTCAGCCAACCCTTACCCGCCCCGGACACCCACCCTCCCCTGCCTTGCTGTGTCCTGTGGGGTCAGCCAACCCTTACCCGCCCCGGACACCCACCCTCCCCTGCCTTGCTGTGTCCTGTGGGGTCAGCCAACCCTCACCCGCCCCGGACACCCACCCTCCCCTTACCCGCCCCGGACACCCACCCCCCCCTTACCCGCCCCGGACACCCACCCTCCCCTGCCTTGCTGTGCCCTGTGGGGTCAGCGATCCCTTACCCGCCCCGGACACCCACCCTCCCCTTACCCGCCCCGGACACCCACCCTCCCCTTACCCGCCCCGGACACCCACCCTCCCCTTACCCGCCCCGGACACCCACCCTCCCCTGCCTTGCTGTGCCCTGTGGGGTCAGCCAACCCTTACCCGCCCCGGACACCCACCCTCCCCTGCCTTGCTGTGTTCTGTGGGGTCAGCCAAACCACAGGCTTTCAACTACGACGGAACCAACGCAAGGGAAATCAGTTTTCTCTGGTATCTTTTATTCGTTTCGCCCCCCCCCCACTGTCAAGAGTCCTCAAACGCTATGTGACCCCTATTTTAGCAACCAGGTATTATTATCTAACGTCGAGAGCTAGATTGTGGCCGATAGTTACTTCCTAGTAAACCCTGGTGCGTTATCTGTTTATGTCCACAGCCTAGAATACCGCATTGAATTCTTCTTGCATTAGTCATGAGTGGATATATGAAGTGGCCAATTCACTGGTGTACATATACCACTATCTGTGGCCCAGTCAGTAGCGCACTTCACTCACTCCTATCTGGTTAAGAAGCCGAGAAGAAGGATACGCCACCAAACGGTTGCGGATTTGAACCCCACCGGTACATTTCCGTCCTATCTCTAAAATACTCCATAGGTTTGTCAGTTCCCAGTGGATTGGCCAGGTTTAACCCACATGTGGACACAAAGATGGCATAAAAAGCCAATTCATTGATGGATTGAGACTCCAGTTTTATCGTTTGTATGGTCTAGTGTTGTTCATCAGTATCACTGGATAGATCATTGAACCACGCCACTAAATGGTTCTAGTGAATACCGTCACTGCATTTAGTACTTCTGTACAACTGTTGGTTAATCGCCCCCAACCCCCCCGCCCCCTACCTCCACAGTGCGGTGTGTACCAGGCAGCCAGGGAGGGGAGTGTACGCCTGGATGCCAGTTAAATCTAGTCCCCCCACCCCCAATACCAGCGACAACCCGTTGATATGATTCACCTGGACCTGAACAATCATGCCGGCAACAAAACTTGGGGATCAGTGTACAGTCCTGTCAGGCAGCCAGTCGGCAGCCGTTGCCTAGCCCGCCAAAACGCGCCTGCCCGCCCCCACAGTCCCGCCCCGCCCCCACAGGGTCGGCCTACTACCGGTCTTATTGTTATGATAGACCACGTGTTGGCCCCGGCAAAAACCAGACCGTTGCTCCTCCTCATCCACCATCCCAGCGACTGTTGCGATGTATGTTCTTTACCACTGTACAACCAGAGTTACGTAATGCCTCTACATGCTCGAGCACGCTCGCTGGCTCCCCCTCGCGGCAGAAATCAGCCATTTCCTTGCGCCTCCGGGCGATATAAAAAGCGTTTT
>OZ025252.1:3528738-3593842 GCA_964019135.1 Arenicola marina | reverse complement strand
GGGGGACGGCGTTACGCCTGGCTGAGCAGGTTGTTATTGGGCAGCCCTTTGTGTCCGGGGTGATGTGAAGGCGATGGCATACTGCGCGGGACCCCCGCACCTGGAGCAGACTGCACACAGCTTCGTCTCCGTCATTGTGTATCCATTGATCCCTGGCATCTCCCTCTCGCCAAGAGACGTGACGGTATCAAAGGCTCCCGTCATCCCACCACTTCTGGCACCATGCTCATCCTCATCCTCCCCACCATCCTCCTCCCCACCATCCTCCTCCCCCTCCTCTTCCTCCCCCTCCTTCCCCTCCTCCTCTTCCTCCTTCCCCTCCTACTCTTTCTCCTCCTCCTCCTCCTCTTCCTCCTCCTCCTCTTCCTCCTCCTCCCCTTCCTCCTCCTCCCCCTCCCCCTCCCCCTCCCCCTCCTCCTCTTCCTCCTCCTCCTCCCCCTTCTCCCCCTCCTCCTCCTCCTCCTCCTTCTCCTCCTCCTCCATTAGCTGGATGAATGGTCACCTTCCATGCCACCCCCCCTCTTTCCCACCCCACACCTCCCCCCACCCGCCCCCCTCTCATTTCCCCACCCCACCCCTCTCTTCCCCACCCCAAACCTTCCTCTCTCAACCCGCCACCCCCCCCCCCCCCTCTTCCCCACCCTACACCTCCCTCTCCCCACCAGCCATGTTGTCCTGACTTGACGGATACGCTCGGGCCGGTCACGTGACTGCCGTGGCGACACTGGCGACCAGCGGGGGGCTGGGCCAATATTTGAAGGGCGCTAATTTAAATATTGAAACAGAAGGAACGTTGTGGGGACACCGGAGCGTTTGAAACAAAAGTTTAAATGCTGGGCGAGGTTCGCGTCCACGAAGTTGACCTTCCGTTAAAACTATTTAAGCAGTAGCTGAACCAAGGAAAGCTACGGAAAGACGCCGTCGGACGTTGTCAATGCGATCGGAATGGGCTACTCGTGTGCCGGTCCCACCATTCTATCGTCGTTTTACCCTCCTATTTGTATGTCCCCCGAGAAAAGCAAAACGACAGAGAGGATGACCCCGTAATAAAACATCACAATCGAGATAGTTACGGACAGAACATTCCCATTTGCATGTTGAATTCTACGTGTGGACGCCGCCCAGTTAGCCCTTGCCTTTGAAGTGGAATGAGCGCACTATAAATGAAGTGATTTACTCTCCACTTGGCTGTACGGTAATTGTGGTTACCTTCTATTGGCCTTGACGTCAATGTGCTAAGTTCTGACAAATTTGCTCTGCAAATGTTGTCGTAAAACGCTCTGGCCCCTTACAGTGTCATCCTCACTGAGTGACTCATTGCGATAAGGCCGGTGCTTATCTTGCACTGTACTGCGGTCGGTGTAGTACCAGTCGGTTGGTTGTATAGTCAGGACGCTTTAACCACTTTTGGTCATATCGCGTCAATGGGATAAGGAAGGGAGAGTGGAGCCATATCCCCGGGGGTAACCCCCCTACTTATTACGAAGAAGGATATGGGATCATATCCTGCGACCACACAGAGATGGCCACAGCGGGGCGCGAACCACCGATCCACGTGCCGTTTGGGTCTCAGGTGCCAGAGAACTCAATGCGTTCTAGTACTGTAGTGTCGCCCCGGGCAACCACGTCCAGGAGACCGTACGTGTGCCGCTCCGTGTTCCGCCTGTATCTTCCTGTAGCCATGGCTTCTTTGATCATCTCCCGTCTAGAGATAGCCCCAGACTCAGACATCTCAGGTTTCACTAATCCCTTGCCACGCTCGTGGTGATCACACGTAGTGATGATCACCTTGATAAGGATGTTTTTTTCTCTAGTTTGGTCCCTAACTGGTGTGTTAATTAAATTGCGATATCTCTGCACGGCTTTGTTAGTTGTAAATTGGATACTCGTTGCATTGTCGCCTGTCGTAGTCCATTGCCTGTTACCCCGCGCTAACTGGACATCTGCGCTGTGTTTCGTAGTGCTCGCGTTCTCAATGCCGCTGTTAAAGTCCCCCTCGCCCTCCCTTTGTTCGTTCCCCGCAGCCCTCCGTGCAGGGAACAGACAGATTTCCTCCAACCTTTGTGAGTGCCATTGTGTGTGTGGCCTTGCGTTCAAGTCCCCACTGAGAATTCCCTTTGCCTTCGGTATTAAGCCGCAAATTATGTCCGTCTACCCAATCAAAGGCTTTGCGGATATCCCATATCGGGACAGCTGCTATTTGTCTTAGTTCTTATTTCCGCGTTGGGTATGGATCGCGTTGTGTTTGGGATTAGCAGAGAAACTACAGAGATGAATCGTGGTGGAGTCCGTGATGGAGGATTTACCAGAAGCGAATAAACAAGTTACAATACGCTCATCAAGAACAATTTTGTATTGATATTTACCTCAGTGATGTTTGTTTTTTTCTGAAAACTACCGAATTCCCAATGGAATCGAGTCTGTTATAGTTTTCATTTCTCATTAAACGAAAATACCGCATACTAGGCAGATAGATAAACACCCCGTCGCAGACCCGCGACGCTTGTCCGGCGGAAGGGCTGAGAATTACCCGCGTCTACAGTTACATTTAACCCGCTTGAATAGGGCGATAATGAGGAGGCTGTCGCCACGTGGTGTTTGCTCGCCACCCCGGACGTGCGGGGTCCTTGAGGCGAGAGACACGCCAGCCACTCCTACCTGCCTCAGCCTTCACGGTCCGCCACTCCGGTCTCCTGTGACAGACACACAACCGGGCTGTCAGGGCGAGAAATCTCTCCGAGTGGCACTCTCCCATAGCAAGTGGCGCGGCCACGCCGATTTTAATTGGCAAAAGTTAATCTATTAGAAATGAAATCTCTGGCGTTTTCCGCAGTTGTAGTTACAGTGTTGTAGATGTTGTAGTATGGACGAGAGATGTATATAGGGCCTGACACTTTAGCGAGAGACATGGGTGGGGGGGGGGGGGGGTTGTAAGGCGAAGGTGAGGGTTAATTTGGCGGGTTGTGAGTGGCTCCGGGTCGCTGGGTGCATCCTCAAAATGCCGGAGAAGGAGAGAGGCTTGGCTGTCAATACGGAAGAAAATGAAAGCTGACGGCTTGGTGTATTACGCGTGTGAGACGTTACGGGGTAAAGACCCGTATGTTGTCTATGGCCTGTTATTACTGGTGTGTAAGTGGCAGGTCTTCTCTCAGTACCCCGTGGCGGCGTCCTACGGCATTGTACGTATGGCTGCATGTAGTATGGCTACAGGTACGGCCCTTATAGTAACAGTCATTAGATAATAAGCAGCTATGCCCACTCAAACAAACCGTATGTTTTTGTTTTTTGGGGCCCAATAAATATTTCGCGATAAACGTCATATCGTGACCCCCATCCTTTCCCACCCCACCCCTCTCCACCTTACTGCATCACCGCCCCCTCACCCCTACTCCCTCCCCTCCCTATGTAGATGCATCCAGTGACCCATCCAAACCGTAAGCCGACCCCGCTATCTCTCATTTCTGTCTCCTGGGCCTGACTTCGCGGGGAAGGGGGGGTGTAAACCCACCCATAAAGACTTAGTCCATCTCGTGCTGTGGAGAAGGGGGGGGGACCCAGCCATAAAGACGAGTCGGTCTCGTAGTGTGGGGGTGGAGGAGGGTCTCGTGGTGTGGGTTGGAGGGTGGATTGGGGGGGGGTCCATGGCCTTAACTGATGGCCACGGCGAGTTCACTTGTTGCCCTACCGTGAGATATGATTCACGGAGACGCGCGATGACGGGACCATTGCCGATGGCCATGGCTGGTTCTATAGCACGGGGCTCCGACCAGGGTGCGGCCGGGGTACGACCGGGGCCCCACCAACCCGCAGCCAGTTTACTGGGGGGTTGTTTGCCTATCAAAGGTCCTGTTTGGCGTACATCTAGGCGACCTCGAGGCTCTCGCAGGCTGCTTACATTGCTTAGTTGCTTGATTTGCCGTGTCAACATAGGAAGAGTTTGTGTTGTAGCAGCATCGGCGTGGAAGGTGCGTGTACCTTTTACTAGGTAGGGTTGCCATAGTAACGAATGCGAGGAAGGCCCGTTAACCTTATATTAGAGTATAGTTGCCGTAGCAACGGCCGGGGAAATGCGTGTGCTTTTCACGATCGTAGGGTTGCCATGGTAATGCGGACGGGGAAAGTATCGTGTACATTTTACTGGGGGTTTGATTGCCATAGCAACGGCGGGAGAAGCATATATATGTGACGGGCTTATTGCTTGGTTGCCATGACAACGACAGGAAAAGACGGGTACCTGTTGCGGTACCTCTGTTGCTAAGCTGTTGGCATGGTGACAGTGACGGAGGCGCATGTACCTGTTGCTAGCTACAGCGACAACGGGGAAGGCAACCTCACCTGATTCCACAAAGGGGGAAGGCCGGGGGGTGGGGGGGGGGGGTTGGCTATGGCGACGGTTAAGGTGGTGATCTGTTTGAACACGGAAACAGTGCATTGTTTTTTATCTTCAGGCACTCTCCGGACTCTCGTCGTCAAGGTGTGCGAGGGACAATGGGTCCCGTGTGGGGGTGGGGCGGGGGGGGGGGTATAGATTGAGTGGGATGAAAGACGCACACAGAACTGTTTGCTCGGTTCACGTGATCTTCATTTCTGTTCTGGCAAACCAAGATTTGTTTTCTAAGACAGCTACATTTTCAAGATAGGGATTCGAGTAAATTATTATTTTTTAGATTCATTAGCTCTTCCAGGGGCGAACACATGTTTATCTTGTATTTAAACATCTTTGGTGGTGTCCTAGACTTCGAGAAATGTGCCGCTTATCTGCACTCACGGGCTAAACTGGGCCAAGGAACCTCCCGAGACGACGAAGGTTGAACGGCTGAAACATGTCCCAGATTAGGTGCCCGGGCCTGGATTCGAACTTAGGACATTGATCTGCGGTCTGGTGCGCTAACCACTACACCAAGGAGGCCCCCAGGACCTATTGATCTGCGGTCTAGTGCGCTAACCACTACACCAAGGAGGCCCCGTGGTGTTGGTATTGTATAGCGCATCATATTATTTTGTCGTTCTGTAAGTAGAAGCTACGCAATTATATTGGCAGCACACTGCCAGCACATTGCCAGTACACTGCCAGTACGCTGCCAGTATATTGCCAGTACACTGCCAGTATATTGCCAGTACACTGCCAGTACACTGCCAGTACGCTGCCAGTACGCTGCCAGTATATTGCCAGTACGCTGCCAGTACGCTGCCAGTATACTGCCAGCACACTGCCAGCATATTGTCAGTACATTTTTAGCACATTGCCAGCACAATAACTCCCTCCGCTGCAACCCTTGTCATCCCTCCGAGCGGCTGGATCGTTCAGTAGTAAGCGGTCGGCAGGGTGAGAGCGCTGTCACCGAGCCCTTACAGTAAACACCCCTACCCCATGCGCCTCAAATCCCTCACAAAGAGAGCAAAGCCCGTCTTGGAAACCCACTCCCCCCTAAGTTGGTTTTAGCTCAGGGCGTGATTACTGTCACCGCCCAGAGGTGGCGCTCTGATGAGCGAGTCTCCGATAGGTGGCGCTGATCGCCTGGCCTGCCGGAGCGCCGCCACGTGGTCGGCGTTGACACTGGGCACCGTGGCGGGAGCCCCTTGTGGCACGTGACACGTGCTTCGGCTCTTTGTCCGCCGCTGTTCAGTGGTCCCAAGGCGTCGTGCGGCAAATAAAAACATAGCCAGTCCATTGATTTGGCCCACTGAGGAGAGCCACAACGTGGCTATTATAACCCAGACTGGAAGGGGGGGGGGGGGGGGTCGTACTCGTGACTGACAAAGGTTGAGGCTCGTTCTGATATGGTGTTGGGCGTCTGTTATGTTCATACCGCTATCTGTTGATTAGCTGAGTTAGTTATCTTGTTTACTATAAGTTTTTCCGAGATGGAGGACAGCTGTGGTGTAGTTTTTATCAGGTGAAGTCGTTTCCTCCTCGATAAAGCCATTACTCCCACTTTGTTTCTCGCCGCCCCTTGGCTTGGCGTGTCACCCCCCATTGCACCCTCTTCAGTCCTGGTGGTTTGTGTTCGTCGGCCTCCGTTTAGGACTTAATAGGCCGGTTGTTACGTATTGCTGAGCTAGTGGCCGCCCGTTATGGCTCCCGTGTTAAAAGACAGACACTGCTCGTCAGGGGAGTCCTGTTATTGGAGACGGCTAGCGGTGATTTTCGCCCCGTCCTCCCCGCCCTCAAGCTCTCGTCTTATTTACCCCCACCCCTTGCCGTACTCCACCCACCCCCTCTCCACCACTCCCCTGCCTATCAGCACCCCCCCCCCACCCGGCCCCTGCCTCTCAGACCCTCCCCCATCTGGCGGGCGCGGGAAGCCGCACCTGGCCGTCGACCGCGCGCTTCGGGGTCCCCGTACTCATATGCAAATGAGGCGGGGCGGCGAGGGCTGTTGGGCCCGTGGCACCCCCCTGCCCCCACTCCCCCCCCCCCCCCCGCCTCCCACCTCCCACCCCACAGTCAGTCACCGGGGGCGTCTGTGGCGGCGCTGTCCCCGGCCCGGCGGGGCCACAACTGTCATTGTCACCCCCCCCCCGAGAGGAGGGAAACAAGCGACGCGATGTCAAAGGCCCCTCCGCTGTCTAGTACCAGTAATAATACCTCACACGGCGGCTCATTACGTACAGACATACATCACCGAAGTTATTAAGCTGACTATATAGTATTGTGTGTCTGGTCACGGTCGTTGTGTGGCAGCCGTGACAGCCATGCCGGCAGCGGCGGCGGCGACATGAGCGCCATCTTGTGGTGTGTGGAACACGTGGTCCACTTGTTGTCATCGGTCACTGCACATCCACAAGGATAAACCTCCGTGTGCATACGTGTTGAGGCACTGCAAGACATTGAACTATCATATCATATCTGGATGTAACAAAGTTGGATCAAAGTCACCAGGGATTAAGTAGTGGTCTAATCTTCACAAAGCCATCGGCTGTGATGAGCTAGGCCTGAGAATCCTATTCCGGGCATCGTCACATTAAAGCTTACGTCGGCGAGGTCTCTTTTCACCGACCAGGATACGACTGCCGTGGCACGGTGTGTGTGTGTGTGTGTGTGTGATCACAATGACCATTCAACGTGGTGTCAGAACTTCGGAACCTCTCCACTGGCCATTGGCATCTTCGCCGTTACGATGAGATAAGCCGGTGTGGAGGATCGACGACAGCGTGGCTCACGGGAGTTGGCAGACCGCTGGGTTTGGTGACCTAGGTAAGCGTCCGTTCACCCCCCCTCCCCCCCCCCCGACCTTGTCCCCTCCTCGGGGAGGGTGTAAAAGGAGACTGGTCGTAAATCATAGCACTCAAGATCCTCCTCGACATCGGGAAAGTGGTTGACAGAAAACACCGCGTGCTTCCGGTGTTATCAGTGATTGGGCAAGGGTGTTATGTGCGATTAGGGTGCTGTTATGACAACATAGCCACGCAGCAGTCATGCAACACAGTCAAGCTTTCATGGCAGATGGATTGACAGTTATTTCACGGTGTACGTTGGGAGTTATTCAGAATCGGTGCGCGACAATTCCTGTGTTGACTGTCACTCTCGCAGGAGGTGGGTCGTATGGTTGTAATATATCAAACGCACGTGTGAAGACTCCTCTACCTTACCGAAACCTGTCAAAAAACAGTGTCAGAAGTGTAGCTTGAAACGCACGTGGATAAGACTCCTCTACCCTACCGAAACCTGTCAAAAAACTTTGTCAGAAGTGTAGCTTGAAACGCACGTGGATAAGACTACGAGACACGCTCATGTCACTAATAGACTACCGTACATCTCCTGGGGCGGAAACGTGGTGACCGCGCGGGCTTTAAATGTAAATCCATGGAGTCTGAGCTAAAAAAACAAAACAAAAGGAGTCTGAGCGGTCTGTCTGTATGGACATCAATAATATCACTTTGGACTTGTGACTCTGCCTGTCTGTCGGACAGCCACTTCGATCAGGCGTAACCACGCAACGACGTGATCTCAATCACGTGGTTAAGTGAGAGTGGGCTCCGTGGTTACGTGAGATTGGTCACGTGCGTTTGTAGATGTTGTGGTTTTTCCTTCCACGCGGAGTGTCATAGGGGACACAACGGTACGGTTGTCGTTGTCATTGTTCGTCCTAATCACTGCGGCTTACAGGAGTGTATGTTATGTATGTATGCACCATACTCGCTGGACCTTACCTTGCCGAATGTGTCATCGACGTGACTGGATACTGGTTGGTTTTCTTAGCTTAAAATGGTTATAAACCGTATCCTGGAAAGGAGGGCTTCTTGGCCGAATTATATTAATATATAACCTGTGAAATACGTGGATATTTTATCTGTTTTCGTTTGTTCGTGAGCTTGCTAATGTCATTGGTGGACCAAATGTTTACCTGGTAACAGGCGCCCTTGTATGTCTCAGCTTTAATAGCGGTCTGCTGAAAGTTTGCCCGGAGAAAAGGGCTTGGCCAAGTTATATGAATATATAACACGTAAACTACGTTGATTTATTTTTTGTTTTATGAGCTTGCTGATGTCACTGACGGACCAACAGTTTACCTGGTGACACACCCTTGTGTGTCTCAGCTTTAATAGTGTTCTAAACGTTTTCCGGGAGAAAAGGGCTTGGCCGAATTGTATTAATATATAACCCGTAAGAGACACGTTGAGGAAGAGCTTGACTTATGTTTGTATGTCTTTGATCATGTCACTGACGGACCGACCGTTTACCTGGCGACACCCTTGTTTACATACATGTACATCACTTTACTCGCTATAGCCTATTGTGAGGCCAGGTGGGCAATCAACCATGTGTGCCAGGTACAAACCAGTTGGATGATGTCGGACCTGAGTCAACAAAGTAACTTCCGCGGCTGATCCTATCTGTGGCTCTCGATGGCACGTGGTCCTCGCCACGTCATTATCCAAACAGTTCTCTCAGTGTTATAAGAAACCAAAAACAGCCCAAGTATCACTCGTCTCAGTTGAAGGGCCATCAGCATCAGGCCAATAGCTCATTGGTGTCAATGGTTCACAGTCTTCTTATAACTAAGTCTAGTCGACAGGGTTGAGTGATAGGGGCGCTCGATTTCCTGTGGACAGGTCCCGGATTCAAATCAAGGAATTATTATTAAAAGGGATGTTTGGGTTTTGCGTGACGGATTTGTTTTGTGGTTTTATCCGAGGATATCTTAATGACGAAAATACAGCCTTTAACACGCCATATTCCTTATGTGTCAATGTGCCTCGTTAAGCCATCGTTTTCTCCCAGCGACGAAGGGGAAGATGGACATGGCCACAGCAATGAAACCGGAAGTGCTCGATGGTATCGTCTTCCGGTCTGGCACGTGTACCGGGTGGCGGGTGTCACTGTATCACTCGGCTTATCAGCTAACGCAGTCTGCCTGGTGGGGGGGGGGGGGGGGGGGTGGAACCTGGGTTATCTGTCGGGTGTTGGCGGTCCTAGAAAGGGGCCAAATGTCTGTCAGACTCGGGTGACGCCCTCACCGGTTGATGGTCCCAAACAACGGGCGCTTAGCCTCGGTCGCCAGACACGTGCCCATAGCGACCACGAAGACGTTGAGAGGAAGTGCATTGTGGGTATGTGGGGGGGGGGGGGGGGGGGAGGGGGGTACTTCTCTGACAGCCGGTATAGGAATGAAAAAACTTACTGCATGTCATGCCATTGTTTGACAATCGCGACTGTGTGACATTCTACTGGTAATACTATGTCACTGACGGCTTAATTGCGAACCCAAACCAGGCGGGTTTGCAGCATTATTTAGACCTGGGAGGTTGTTGTTCAGATTAATTTTGACCTTAACTTAAGGAGACAACAGTGATCGGTCTGTAGTGAATCGGTCATCGATAGCTCTTTGGTCGCATGAGGCGTTTGTGGACAGTGCCTGGCTGACCCCAACCTCGGCACCCCCTCCTGGCTCCAACCCCATCTTGCATACCCTCCCCGCTGGCCTAGCGGACCCCCCAGCCCCGTGTCTTCCGAGGCCTCCCCAGGCCTGGTCCTGTCGAACACCCGTCACAGGCCACGCGGGCACGTTCCCACTCACCCCACCCGTCAATACCTCACCTATTAACAACCCTCCCATTATGACTCACATGCAAAACTAATATCGAGGCCTCGGTCCCAGCTACCTGTGCAGAAGTCCGTGCTAGCTGTGAACATGTCTCAGCTAACTGCCGGTAGTTAACTAGCTGGCTGGAACGGCCTTCTCCCTTCACACACTGCGACAGTCTTGTCGTCGTTACTGTCGGACAGGTTCGCATTGTGTTTGCCGTTGGCCTTTGCCTGTTTAAGGATGTCTCCCGGGACCCCTCAAGTCACACATCGCCTGTCTACTGACTGACAACCCCCCCATCCCCCCCCCCCCCCCAGCCGCCCATCGCACCCATCTTACCCTCCCTCCATCACTCCTTCCTCTTAACACAAAATTGGTGACATTTACTATGGGCGGGCGCGGGGAGGGGGAGGGTGGTAGTGGGGGAGGGGGGAGGGGGGGGGGTTAAGGTGTGGAGAGTCACGACCCTTGTTGCTCGGGGAGATGTCTGTCTGGAAGATGTCGTCACCGTGGCAACGTCGTCACCGCGTGACGGTCGCCACGGTGGTGCGGGAGGTCTGGGAGGGAGGGGGGGGGGGTCGGTTCCAGGAGGGTGGGAGAGAGGCGGGGGGGGGGGGGTGGATGGACGTCCCGGCACGGCGCGACAGGTAGCACCACTCCCGACCAGACTGGCCCGGTCTACGGGTCTGCCCGGCTGTCTGTAGTGCCGCAACCACGTGGGCGACTGACCCACTGGCGCCCCTCCGTGGCAACGCACTCCTTCATCCCACGCTGTCGGTGTCGTGGGTTTGATGCACTGGAGGGACATCGTCACAGTCTAAATACACGTTGCGGACGACACAGCCTCCAGATTGAAGCCTCGCACCTCGTACGACCCCGAACTCCTTCTCACCCCCTCTCCCCCCCCCCCCCCCTCTCCCTCGCCCCCGTTCTCCCAGATCTGGCGTTAACCAGAAACGATCCACATAACCCCCCCCCCCCCCCCCCTCCCTCCAGCCAATCACGGTGCCTGCCCCGCCCCCCCCCCTCCAGCCAAGCACCGTGCCCGGGCCTCTCCATATGAGGCGAATGTGCAGATCTCGTGGTGAACACAAATCTGAAGGACTGGGATGGGATTGCTTGGGGAGGGATCGTGTGGGGTGGGCAGACAATAGCATTTAGCGCCTGACTAGTGGTCCAGCCACGGTTACTTGAGAGTTGTTAATGGGCGAGTGACGGGGCAGTTTGCTTCACAGCGCGACTCAGAGTAGGAGGGGGGGTGGGGGGTGTTTAATGGGCCACTTGATGGGCGGGGTGACTGACCCCCCACCCCTGCCCCACGCCCCTTCTGCACCAGAATATTTTCGATCGTGGTAGGGGGGTGAGGGGCGAGTGACGGGGTGGGTGATTACCCCCTCTCCCCGCCCCCTGGGGGACACCTGCTGGAGTCCGGTGGCTGTCGCTGTCGTATGTCTGCCGCCACCCCCCCCCCCCCGCCCCCCCCCGAGGAGATGCCAGCGGCCCAGGGTCACACCCCCACAGCGACATGGGCTGGGCTTCCCTCCCTCTCTCCTGGACAGAGTACCCCAGCGTCTCTGTAAGGGCCGACAGGCTCCCCCCCCCCCAGCAGGTTGCCTGGCAACACACCCACTCCCTCCTGGCAACCCTCCCCGGGGCATCGTAAGCCCCCGGGCCCGGGTCGCGTGTTTCCAACGCGACGCCCCTAAATGTACAGTTGGCGGGTCAGGGTCAACCAATTTCCATAACAGGCAGTGTTTACAGCAGGATTAACGGTTGCGATTTTATGACCCCGATGGGACGGGAGAGTTGTAATCGAGCCTTATGGCCACACCGCCCTGACAGTAAGGTCTCCACACGGGCCAACCGCGCCTGGACCGCCTTGGCTGTCGGTGCAGGTGGCAGTCGGAGCGACATCCTTCCCCGCAGCGCGGAGTGCCGCCTCCTCTCAGTGACAAGTTGTTTGGCATGAAAGGGACACTTTGACACGTTATGAAGGTCATATTGCGGAAATGGCGGAAGCTGGATCAAGGATAGAGCGGAGCCATGCCCGAGGGTAGCCCCCTACTCTTTTGGAAGATGGAAGTTACATGGGGATGGTGGGACGCGAACAATGCTGGGTGTTAACATGTGTCAGCCGTCCTTATGCCTCAATAGAAGAAAACAGGGCGGCACGGTACTGATGCTCTGATCCTCCTGTGGTTAGGGAAAGCATGGCCCAGTATTGCTGGCCTGTGTGGTACGGCATTTCTCTCCCACTACATGCCCGTCACTGCCCTGCCACCACCCCGTCTCCCCTCATCAGAGCGCTGGATACACTGAAGCGAAGTAGTAAATTAATTCCCCGGAATCCTTCATTGTTACTCAGGAGTGACAACCCTCCTTCCCTCCCTCGCTTCCCGCCCTGACGAAGGTGATTCAATCTGGGGGCTCTATTCACGGTAGTCTGTGGAGGCTGAGGCCTGTTGTGGCGCTTGGACTGACTGACCCCGTGCCACCGCCGCCGCCACTGCCGCCACTGTCGTCCTCCAGCGCCGTCACCGCCTCCCCCACCGCCGTCACCGCCTCCCCCACCGCCGTCACCGCCTCCCCCACCGCCGTCACCGCCTCCCCCAACGCCGTCACCGCCTCCCCGACCGCCGTCACCGCCTCCCCCACCGCCGTCACCGCCTCCCCCAACGCCGTCACCGCCTCCCCCAACGCCGTCACCGCCTCCCCCAACGCCGTCACCGCCGCCACCGCTGCCATCGCTACCGCTGCCATCGCTATCGCTGCCATCGCTAGTTACGGCGCCGCCCCCAATGCCGCCTTCCCCTGCTTAACAAGGCGATCGATGGTTGGGTACTGTGGTCTGTAGCACTGTGGAACCCGGGTCAGACGAGGACAGCCTGCCTAGGGTCTCCAGACTAAGGGGCAATAAAGGCTGTAATGGGTCTATGGGGGAGGGTGTGATGGGAAGGGAAGGAAGGGGGGGGGGGCCGGCAGCAGTCAGTTTACGAGATTTGAGGGGGACAGATGGTAGTCAGTTATTCTATGAAGATGTGGGAACGAGGGAAGGGGTGAGGAAGCATTGCAAGTAAGTTAATTGCATAGCCTTATGCGTATTGCGTAGCCAAACTGAGGAATGACAGCTTGTTGTTCTATGATAGACCATTGCTCTTAATCAAGGAAAGCAAGTTGGTCTCTCACCGTGCAGTATGCCGTGAATTTAGAATGGTTTCAGATTACAACGGTTGAGTGGGTGCGGTTTAATGCTGAGCGTGTGGGGCAGAGTTTCCATAGCAGCGGATGACCAGTCACGTGTCAGGTAGACGACCACAGCGAGGCTGCATTATGGCTGCCGGCGGTCCACTAATCCCGTCGTGCCTCTTCGACTCCGCTCGGCATGCCTCGGCTTAGGTTCGGCCCTCATCGGCATTCCTCGGATGAGCCTCGGCGCATCTCGGCTCTCGTCGGCTTAGCCTTGGTCCTTCTCGGCTCAACTCGGCATTCCTCGGCTTAGTTTCGGCTCAACTCGGCTCTCCTCGGGTGGGATCGTCACGGGGGTAATACTTAGCAACACGTGGGTAATGCCTGGGATGAACTGCTCGAGGCAGTAGCGTCAGTGTCGCCGTCGGTGGCGGCGTCAGTGTCGGCGTCGGTGGCGGCGTCAGCGTCGGCGTCAGTGGCGGCGTCGCGCTGACACTGGCTGTGTCGCTCAGCGTGACGCCAAGCCTGGTGCCACAGCCGGTCCATCTGGTGTGTCACGTGTCTGCCCGGGGGTGGTAGGGAGGGAGAGAGGAAGCGAGGGTGGCTGGCGGGTGCAGGGCGTTCAGTGTCCGCTTGACCTGTGGCACTCGGGACCCCTGTGAGGACATGAGGTGGGGGGGGGGGGGGGTGTCAGCTAATGCCTTGTATTTCAGTCGCATTATTGAGACGTTTCTATGGCAACAAGTCACCCTATTTTTTGTTTCTATTCTATTCATGAATTCAAAGTCAAGTATCGGTTCATGTGAAATGTAATTTTAATACAGTACGATGAGCATGACTTCGCGGGCCTTTGTGTTCGCATTGGACGGGCGTTTGCAGGCAGCGACAGTTCGATCAGTAATGACTGATGATTAATGCCTGTCTAACACGCGGGATCTTACCATGGACCTCTGTTCGTCGTGTATTAATAAAGATCACAGCCGTAAATCAAAGCAGCGTTTTCATTCGACGCGCTGTTACTGGCGCTCAGAGGCATGAAAGGTTCATGCCCCTAGCATCACGGGATTGTCAGGTCTTTGTCTCGCCCCGTGGCTTGTGTCCCTGCGACCCCGTAACCCCGTGACCCGTTAAGTGTGTCAGGAGGGCGGGGACATTGCCCCCTTCATGTCGTCCTTGGCTGGCACCCCGAGAGGCACCCCGCCCCCTTCCCGCTCCCTCCCCTTCACGCCCTGATGGGGGGTGGGGGGGGGACCCTCTTCTCCTCATCTGTCCCTGACAGGCTACATCGGTCGCTCTGCCCCTCCCGACTCCCTTCCCATGCTTTGTCGGCCGCTGGGTAATCCGCCGTTCCCCGGGTCTCCCCTTGCAGCCGGCGGCTGACCGTGTCTCCATGTTGACCGTGTCTCCATGTTGACCGTGTCTCCCTGTTGACCGTGTCTCCATGTTGACCGTGTCTCCATGTTGACCGTGTCTCCATGTTGACCGTGTCTCCATGTTGACCGTGTCTCCATGTTGACCGTGTCTCCATGTTGACCGTGTCTCCATGTTGACAGTGTCTCCCTGTTGACCGTGTCTCCATGTTGACCGTGTCTCCATGTTGACCGTGTCTCCATGTTGACCGTGTCTCCATGTTGACCGTGTCTCCCTGTTGACCGTGTCTCCATGTTGACCGTGTCTCCATGTTGACCGTGTCTCCATGTTGACCGTGTCTCCATGTTGACCGTGTCTCCCTGTTGACCGTGTCTTCCTGTTGACCGTGTCTCCCTGTTGCTGTATTTAGCGATGTCTATCGGCGCCCCAGCCGCCCGCCATGTTGGATTTTGTCGTAGGCAGCGAATAAGAAGAAGGCGAACAGCAGTGAAATCTAATCAGGCCCTTGTGTGTTGTAAGACATGCTGCATCGCGTACGCCAGAGATCTAACGTGGCTTTCAGCTTGGGGTTTATGGTGGACAGAATGGAGGCCCCCGTGGTGGTGGGTAGGGAGAGGATAAGAAAGTGGGGGGGGGGGGGGGGGAGTCCATGCCGATGTCCCGTGGTCAGACCTGTGGTCCAGCGACTGTGTGTGGCCTGTCGCTCTAGGGTGGGCGCCACTTTGACCGCATGTCTCCGTGGAGCGCCATGGCCCACACCACCACCACCTCCCCCGCCCCCCCCCCCCCCCCCCCCCGCTGCCGGCTCCACACCCGCCCACGTTAATAATATCCGAGTATGGCGCCCACCGTATATACCTGTTATAACGTGAGACGACCAGCCGCTGCAGTCTCCTTGGGCCATCGTCAGCCAAACCGTCGCCGTCATCCGTCCTTCCGTCGCCGCCAGCCTCTCTTACAGCTCAGTGGGTAGCGCACTGAGGTTTATTCATATCGACACAACAGACCTCCAGTTTCATCCACATGATCTCACGAGGTTCCTTGACTCTCGCGAGGTTTCTCCTTGACTCTCGCCAGATTCTTTGACTCTCGCGAGGTTTCTTTACTCTCACGAGCGTAGCCCGTGTGTTCACAAATGTGGCGGGCAAAAACAATAGTCCGTCCACCAGTCCGTCCATCCGTCACCCCGTGTTGTTGCCTGGGCGACGGGTGTGTGACCCCCCCCCCCTCCCACCCCGCTGGGTGGTGGGGCGGGTGGGACCAAGACGGCGGGTGACTTGGATCCCAATCTACACCCACACATCCCGGTATAAACGCTCAGTAAGAGCTGGTGATGGCAGAGCCGGGAGTCGAAGGGAGGTCGCACCCCCCACCCCCCACCCACCAACCCACACACGTTTCATATTCACACAGCCCCGCCCGCTATTGAAGCCGTTGGACGACGGGGTGACAACTGGTGCTTCTCACGGACTTTCATGGTTATTATCATTGTTTTATATCATATGTCCTTATATAGCGAGCTGACAGATTCCGTTGATGTGTGGACACAAAAGTGACATTCCTAACGATCTTATTTTTCCCCTCAGGGCCGGAGGTTCTTTCCGATAGAAGAGGACCGGGATGACGGTTGGACGACCTTCAACACGCCCCGGGACGTGCTGACCTTTACCTCTGACCCCAGTCACTACCGCAACGGTCGCTATAGCGACGAGGACGACCGGGGCTCCGTGATCGGCAGTTACCTTGACGACGAGCTCGAGTCTGACGCTAGCAACTTGGACGTGATCCCGTTCTCCGAGAGCGAGTACGAGAAGCTGACGGTGGACACTGACGTCCAGACCGACGACTACCTGGAGCGCCCCCTACGGAACGCGCGCGAAGCTCGACGGGAGGAAGAGGAGCGGTGGCAGCCTGAGCCCTGTCTCCAGGGCGACAGGGGGTCAGGATGTGAGGCCATGGACCAAGGCATTGACTCTGCCCTGGGCAGGAGTGTCTCCGACCACAGCCTCCACACCGACGCCTACCGCCTCCACGGTTACGGCGGCGCCTCTGGCGGGGACGCGCTGAACCAGGTGGCGACCCAGGCGGTGCCCGCCAGGTCCGTGGTGTACGCTGCCGGCACCGGTGGCGTTGCCAGGGCGACCCCGTCACCCCTCCCGCGGGCGCCGCCCGGGGCCATGCGGACGGCCCATGAGGGCCCCGTGCCCGCCCCCGATGGCTCGCCCGTCCACGCCGCCCCCAGCAGGGCCGCCCAGCCCGTGGTGGGCAAGGAGGCCCTGGCCCTGGCCCTGGCCGGGTCCGGGGTAGGGCCCGGGGTTCGCGGCGGGGAGACCCATGACGTCGGGTACTCCAGCGAGAGTCACTCCAACGACGAGCCGGATACGACCAACAGCAGCGGGGTGGAGGTGACCGGTCGGCCTCCCACCCCCGGGGGGGACTCCCTGGGGGTGGCGGCGGCCCCGCTGTGTAACGGGCACGCCGACCCGGGAGAGGTGGTGGACAGGGCGAGGGCCCAATACCCAGGTCCGGCCGCCGCTCCCGCCCCCGCCCCCGCCGGCGAGGTTGGGGTGACCCCTGCCGCCGCCACCGCCACCGCCGGTGGCCCCCACGCGGGGGTCGACCCCCGCTGGCGCCACTCCATGACCAGCGTCTACGACACCATCAGCGACGGGGCGGACGGCGGCCGGTACGAGGCGACCGCCCTGCTGGACGACCCGGCCCTGTCCCCAGACACCCACCTGCACCACCTCCAGGCCATCGCCTCCCCGAGCCAGAATTTCTACCGCATGACTGCCGTCGACATGACCGACTCGGAGTCGGCCAGCGCCGCCGTGGCCGCCGATACCGCCGCCGCCGCCGCCCTCACCGCGGACCTCCTCCTCCTCCCTCAAGGGGTGGCGGGGGTGGGGGGTGGCGCCATGGCCATCCCAGGCTGCGGCGCCGCCGACGGCGACAGTCGCAGCGGCGCCGCCACGGACGCCGAGTCGGAGCTGTCCCGCTCGCTGGAGCTGCCCTACGACGACACCCCAATCCGCTACGAGCGGCCGCCGGGCCGGGCGGGGGTCGACACCCTGGAGGGGACCGACGAGGCGGCTGGGGGGAGGGCGGGGCAGCAGCGCCCGGGCGGCGGCGGCGGCCACAGCCCCGCGGCGCGTGTCAAACTCGGCACCCTGTTCGAGAGTCTCGACCGCGACCACGTGATGCGGTCGGACCGCCGCGCGCTGCCGCCGCTTCCCCCTGGGGTGGCGAGCCCCGAGCAGGTGGTCCCCGCGGGGGTGGGGGGGTCTCCGGCGGCCGCCAGTCCCTGGGATCTCTCCGGCGACGCCGGCCTCCTCCTGGCCTCGTTCTCGGACGCCGCGGCGGAGGAGGAGACGCATGCGCTCTTCGAGATGGAGGGCTATCCCAAGATTCCCCTGGAGCGCAGCGACTCGCTCTCCGTCCAACTCGACTCGGAGGCCAGCGCCCGCGAGGAGGCGCTCAGCGAGGACGACCTGGTGTCGGGACTCGCGAGCCGCTCCGACCGACCGGGATCCGGATCCAGACCGGGTTCCAGGCCGGGATCCGGGCGTGAGCGCCAGAGCGTGAGTCGCCTGCTCCGGACAGCGGCGCTGATGGCCCGGGACGAGGACCTGTGGGCGCGCAGCCGGACCCCCTGGTACGGCGCCGATCGCGACAGTGGCGACGCCAAGCCGGATGCCAAGCCGGACGTCAGGTCGGACGTCCGCTCCGGGCAGGACGCCCAGGATCTTGTCGCCAACAACCAAGACAAAACCAAGAAGAAGAAATCCAGAAAGTCACGGCGGAAGCGGAAGGCGTCCCAAGCGCAAGGTCAGTCCGCGCCAAGCCTGGATGGGTCTCTTCCGGATCCGAGCGCTCACCAGCCTCGGCGCCGGAGGGGTCGCCGGGTGAGCTCGTGCGACGCCAGCGGCGAGGGGACGACCACGTCCGGATCCGGCACCGAGTCCGACACGGACTTCTCCACGACGAACAGCGAAGGCGACGAGGGAGCGCTCAACACGGGGCTGCAGTCAGACCGGATTCTGGATCGTACACTCACCGGAAGTCCGAGATGCAGGATTCCAAGTTCATCCGGGCCGAGTGTGACACCCCTGGGACAGTCTCCCCCGAAGCGCCGCCTGACGGAGGACATGACAAGTATTCACAGCATCCCGAGAGAGATGCGAACGTCGCAGTCCCTGGATCAGCTGGATCCGCTTCAGTGCACGCGTTCGGAGGGTGCCATCAACGACCTCGGCGGCCGCCCCGCCCACCGCCTTGGTGGAGAATCCGGCTCCCCCTTGTACCGCACGACCTCGGACCTGACCTCCCGCCCATCCGGATCGCCCCGCCGAGTCCGCCGCCGCCGGGTGAGACGTTCCGGATCGGACGAATCCAGCACCAAGTCCCGACACTCTCAAAGTCCCGCCAAGACGCTGGTCTCCGGATCGTCGGGATCCCGACTGAATAGCTCGTGTAAATCCCGCTCCCACTCTCGCTCCCTGTCGCCCGTCCTGCCCCGGACTCCCGGGGACAGTGGGTCTGAGGAGGGCGGGGAGGGGGGCCACCAGGGGGGCCGCCAGGGGGCAGACCCGTCCGGATATAATGACATCCTGGCTCAGGGTCTTCTGGAGGCCAGGGCCATCCTGACGTCCACGCCAGGTGAGCACCGAGCAGTGTATTCTATGCTAGACCGTAACTTGTATGAGTATAGATTGTAGTTATTAAGACGAAAATTTCCAATTTTCGTCTTATGTCGGTGTGTTCGGTGATTAAGACGAAAATTTCCAATTTTCGTCTTATGTCGGTGTGTTCGGTGAATCTGTGTGTCTGTCCGTTTGTAACGCGGGGCATTATCTTTCGAATGCCTTAAGCTATCGACTTCCAAATTCACAAAAACATGCGGAATGGCAATCGTCAGGCTAAGTTCGTAGATGGGCTATGTAGGTCAACGGTCAAGGTCACAGGAATTTTTCGCGATTCGCTTAACCATTGATAGATAGGAACAAAAATCGGCAAAATCTCTATAGCGTTCCGAGTTTGTACTTAATGACGCTCAAAATTAATTCACGTATTGCATTCACAGGTACCTTGTATACGGTGTTTCAATTTTGAAAATCCTCCGAATAGTTCTTTTGCAAAAAATTCCCAAAGTTTAACATGGGATCCCACGGCAGCATTTTGGCCGGAACATGGTCTCAATTTCTCCGTGAAGGTTACAAGTGAGACAAACGTCACCTGGCGAGATACATGACATCAGTAATTGGGCACGAATAACTATATTGGTCAAGGTCACACTTCCAAGGTCAAGGTCACAGCAAGGTCAAGGTCACGAAACAGATTTTCCCGTGGTACTCCGTTAATATCGGGTCTAGAGATTGGCTGTTTGTTTGAGAGTATTCATCAGGGAGAGGCGGTAACGCAGTATGTGCTCAGATTTTTCCGGATACTGAAGGATTTTCGAGTAATCGGCCAATCAATATTCAGCGTACGTGTCAAGTGGCGTTTTGACCTTTGCAAGGCCATAACTCGGTTAATATTTGAGCTAGGGAGCCCAGATTTGGCATGAAGCGAGAGACAGATGTAGTATTAAGGAGACAAAATCGCGATAGAATTGCCCTAGGACGCTTAGTTTGGCCGCTAGAGCGCTCGCAAGAGGTGCACCCCCCTCCATGCCGACGCTCCCATTATGAATCAACGGGCGATATGGACCGGCACTCTTTCGGGGTGGCGATGGCCGCCGTTCGCTTAATAGCGACGCTAGAGAGTCGGGATTGGTTGCAAACGACGGGCAATAGTCGACTTGGGTATGAAAACCGCCTTCGTTTTTTTCCTATCACGCTTAGTTCCGCCGCTAGGGGGCTCCGTAATTCAGCGATGAAGAGTACGAGAACAACGTTTAGAGCGTGACCAAGGACACGTAGAAAGTCGGGTTTTGAACGTATTCACTCTAAACGACGCCCTCGACCTGGAAAAATAGCCCGCGTTGAACAGCAGCCGTTAGATGGTGCTCATCCAGCACACCACGATACTGGGGTTCCATTTTGGGCTAATTTGCGCTTTCAGCCAGCAATTTGGCCTCGCTACAGCGTTCAGTGAGCGATATGGTCTCGAACGCCAGGCTGAACAACCAATGAGCGAGCGGCGATGGGTCTTTAAATGGTCGAATTGGTCCCATAATCCCAATTTTCGTCTTCCTTCTCAAGCTCTGCTTGACCGTCTCGATCTGTCTGTCCGTTTGTAACGTAACGCATTATCTTTCGAATGCCTTAAGCTATCGACTTACAAATTCACAAAAAGATGCGGAATGGCAATCGTCAGGCTAAGTTCGTAGATGGGCTATGTAGGTCAACGGTCAAGGTCACAGGAATTTTTCGAAATTCGCTTAACCATTGAAAGATAGGACCAAAAATCGGAAAATTCGCTATAATGTTCGCAGTTTTCATTTAACCACGCTGAAAATTATTTCACGTATTGGGCCCATAAGTACCTTCTATACCGTCTTTCATTTGTGCAAATCGCCCAAATAGTTTTCCTGCTAAAAATTCCCAAAGTTTAACATGGGACCCTATGGGAGCATTTTGGCGGGAATCAGGCCTCCTTAATTTCTCCATGAAGGGGACATGTCAGACAAACGACACGTTGCGTCAGACATGACATTAGTATTTGGGCGTAAAATATTATATTGACCAAGGTCACGCTTCCAAGGTCAAGGTCAAGGTTACGAAACATGTATTCCCGCGTAACTTCGTTAATATTTGGTCTAGAGATTCGCGGTTCGTTTCAGAGTATTCTTCAGAGAGATACGCAAAAGTAATGTGCCCTCAGATTTCACCTCACATTTATAGTTTTCGAGTAATTGGATGATCAATTTTGACATTGCCGAAAGCGCAAAAAATTCGCTGTGACTACATAAACGCAGGTAGATGACTCATATGTGGTGGAATACGTACCCATATTACTGACATCATGTATGCCAAATACCATCAAAATCGAACCAGTAGTTTCGACGCTGGCAAATAATCACACTTTAACATGGTCAATCCCATTATAAAGCCTCGATACGCCAAATGACTGACGGCGTGCCAACGTCATGAAATGGGTCTTAACATAGTCGAATTGGTCCCATAACCACAATTTTCGTCTTCCTTCTCAAGCTCTGCTTGACCGTCTCGTATATTATAGTAGTATGAATTTATAGTAATATAAATTACTCTATACTAGACTCTATGCTGTATAACGTCTGACGGTTTATCTATCTTTAGAATTGCCGATCATTTTATTTTATTATGCAGAATTATATTTAATAATAAATACTGTGCGACAAGATCTGAAATAATTTGTAACGGTCTCTCGTCGCTAGGTAAGACCTCCCTACTGGTCACTACGGACGACACTGACGGTCCGACTGCCGTCTCCACCGCCAGGGGTCGCCACCACGGGGCGGCCAATGGGGCGGCCAGCGGGGCGGCCAGCGCCGTGGAGTCGTTCTCTGAGAACGCCTGGGACAACTACCAGGAGCTGCGCTACCCGACCATCAGCAGCGACCCCGGGGAGGAGCGGTTGGACGGCAGCCGTCTCCAGGACGACTGGGAGGTCCAGCAGCTCACCGACGACGGCGACGACCTGCTGCTGCCGCCCCGACCACGTGCTCTCAGCGTGAGTGTCCGCCTCTGCCCTCCCTCCCTCCCTCCCCCCGGCCACGTGCTCTCAGCGTGAGTGTCCGCCTCTCCCCTCCCTCCCTCCCCCCGACCTCGTGCTCTCAGCGTGAGTGTCTGCCTCTCCCCTCCTTCCCTACCCCCGGCCACGTGCTCTCAGCGTGAGTGTCAGCCTTTCCCCTCCCTCCCTCCCCCCCGCCACGTGCTTTCAGCGTGAGTGTCTGCCTCTCCCCTCCCTCTCTTCCCCCGGCCACGTGCTGTCAGCGTGAGTGTCCGCCTCTTCCCTCCCTCCCTCCCCCCGGCCACGTGCTCTCAGCGTGAGTGTCCGCCTCTCTCCTCCCCCCTTCCGGCCACGTGCTCTAAGCGTGAGTGTCTGCCTCTCCCCTCCCTCCCTCCCTCCCCCCGGCCACGTGCTCTCAGCGTGAGTGTCTGCCTCTCCCCTCCCTCCCTCCCTCCCCCCGGCCACGTACTCTCAGCGTGAGTGTCTGCCTCTCCCCTCCCTCCCTCCCCCCGGCCACGTGCTCTTAGCGTGAGTGTCTGCCTCTCCCCTCCCTCCCTCCCCCCGGTCACGTGCTCTCAGCGTGAGTGTCTGCCTCTCCCCTCCCTCCCTCCCCCAGGCCACGTGCTCTCAGCGTGAGTGTCTGCCTCTCCCCTCCCTCCCTCCCCCCGGCCACGTGCTCTCCGCGTGAGTGTCCGCGTCCCCCCGCCTCTCCCCTCTCCCCCCTCCCTCTTACTGGCCACGTCCCCTAAGCGTCAGTGTCCGCCTCTCCCCTCCCCACGCCCCTCCCCCAGGCCACGTGTTCTCAGCGTGAGTTTACGCCCCCGCCACTCTTCCTCCACCCCCCCCCCCTCCCTGGCCCCGTGCCCTCAGCGTGTCCGCATCTCCCCTCCCTCTCCCCTCCCTCCCCCTCTCTTCCCCCGGCCACTTGCCCAGGAGAGGCCGACATAATATTTAGACCAATCTATCCCGGTATTCGCTGTAACATATATTGCGTCAGCCGGTCTGACAGTGACAGTGATGACGTCACGTCACGTGTTCCATTTACTGACCCCCCGTTGATCTTCCGCTCCTCTACAGAACGGCAAGCTGTCGGCGTCTGGTTACCATGACGACTCGGACTCTGACCTTGAGGACTTCCAACACGTGATTGACGAGTCAAAGAAGGCGCTCAACTTTACGGCGTCCACCCTGACCAAGTACCGCAAGGACGCCATGGAAACCGGCGTCTACCTCGACCCGACGGAATACGTGAGTCGCTGGGGATCGTAACCTCATTGAGATACCCTGGAACCCCCCCCCCCTCCCCCTGCACCAGCTGCAGATCAACAGGTCGTGGGTTCGAACCATGCGCCGTAGCCGTATTCAGATAGCTGCAGATTCAAGGAGCCACCCGCTAGGTCAGTGGGTACCTGGGTCGTGGGTTCGAACCTGATCACCTGCAGCTGGCGTAAAGTTTTATCCATGTCATTTCATTCCCGGGAGATTCGTCGGCGCAGTTATTAGCCTTTATGTGTGAAAAAGGGGACTGAACAACCCAGCTCTTCATTTCGCACGCGGGAATGGTCATCATGCGCCCGTGCCTAGTTTGTCTTGTGCAGAAAGTGGTAAATCATAATGCTCTCGTGCAAGCGGCATTTTGCCGTGACGGTAATATGGATGCTTCGATGCGTCATAACGCCACACTGCAGGACTGATATCCGGTTTACTTGGTGTATTAGAACGTTTATTAAAGATTTGAGGATATATATAGCCTAGATTGTTTCTAGTACGACAATGATCTGCTTCTTGCTGCTTCTGCCTCGTTCATACCCAGCCTGTACTCCTTACTCGTAATCCCTGTTTAACCGTTGTAAATGTATGTGTGTTTGTTAATATAACACTTGCTATGATATGTTCGTCTGTATGTTGTGGAATGTCGCCCCCAGGTGGAGCCTCTGGCGACGTGTCGGAGCTACGTGAAGTGTCTGGAGGAGATTCTGGCGACGCTGGACGACGAGGTGGGGCTGGAGAACATGTCGCCCTCCGCCACCGAGGAGGTCAACAGGGTCAAAGGTCAGTCAGCCACGCCCTCGCCTCTCCATTGGTCGTCCCATGTCTTTCTTCGCAAAGAGTAGGGGATTACCCCGGGGACATGGCTCCACTCTCCCTTCCTTCTCCCATTGACGCGATATAACCAGAATTGGTTAAAGCGTCCTGAATAACCAACCAACGAATCTGAATATACATCCAACCTACCAAGTTCCATGTCATCTCTGGTGGATACTGGAACAGTACCGAACTTAATCTACAAACTTGTGTGTTTCACCACGAGGGCCTCAGGCCTATTGTTGTCATTCTGAAATAAACCTTACTATTAGCGTAAATCAACTTCATTATATGAAAGAACGTGCTACATTAAAAACTAGTGTTTAGGCCACTTTTGTGTACATATAGGTTAAAGTGATAAAAAAATTAACGTTTATATCGGCGTATAACTTCTTTATGTGAAAACACGCAGCATTGAAGATGAGACATTGGTGCTTAAAGCCACTTTTGTGCACATAAAGGCTAACTTCGGCCAAGAAGCTTCCCAGGACAACATTGAATAATTTTAGTTTGAAATAATAAAATTGATTTTTAAAAAAAATATTTAAAAAAATTATTACAAAAAATGGATTTAAAAAAATTAATTAAAAAAAAATCGATTCAAAAAAATTACATAAAACTGAACCACAACAATTCATTTCACAGTATGTATTTCCTTATTTACATCCGGGTTTTGCTCTGTGTCTCTAGACATGATCCGGGAATGGCGGTCTCTGGAGCGAGTGGCCCTCCAGCGCCAGCAGGAGTCCTCCCGCCTGGCGGCCACCAACCAGGACCTCGTCCGGATCACCGCGGCGCTCCAGGAGGTCGCGGACCACCTGGACGTCCTCGCCTTCGATGACGTCACTGACGTGGAACACTCCATAAAAACGCTGCAGGTTAGTCGGCGACTCCACTCTGGGCACCCGGATGTCGGTGAAAGTAACAATCGTCCTTGGCTCAATTTTACTTGGCTGTGCACAGAGGTGTCCTGACATATCAACCATATATGATGATTATATGATCACACTTTGATTATATTATCACAAACAGAATGAAGGTCCTACCGGGATTTATAGATATGCAGCAGTAAATCGAAGCCTCCCGTGGATATATTCACCCAAGATAGTTCAACATCTTATCTAGAGGCTAATTCCTCCTTTGAAATAAAATGGCTTTTGGTATAAAATAGTCAGATATTGATGTGATTTCACCAAATTCCTGCTGCTTTCCTTGCTGGCAACGTGCGATGTAAAATTTGATTTGTACTCGTTATTGCCCGTGTTTCCATCCTTGGTAGCCTCCCGCGAAGATTCACAAAAACACTTTTACGAAAGTGGCCTCTAACACCCAAGGTTTCCTGTCCGTTTACAGGAGGGCCGCATTGACATGCAGCAGCGCCACCTGGCGACGGTGGCCGACATGAGGCGTGACGTGGCGGAGATTGAAACGCGTCACCCCAACCTGAAGATGGGAAAGTTCCGCGAGCAGGTGGCGGGGGTGGGCAGCCGGCTGGAGACCCTCATGGCCAGGTAGGGGGTAGTCTCTGTCACCCCTCACCACATTCCCCTGAACCCTGGCGTACTCACCCGCTCAGTATGACCATAGCACCACCTCTGAACATCTCGTCGCTTCATATCGGGGGCCACCATGATAGCTCAGTGGGTTAGAGCGCTCGCCTTGAGTGCTCTGGCCACCTGAGAGTCTAACGGCACGTGGATCGGTGGTTCGAGCCCCGCTGTGGTCATGTCTGTGGTCGCAGGATGAAGATCCCATGTCTTTCTTCGCAAAGAGTAGGGGTTACCCCCGGGGACATGGCTCCACTCTCACTTCCTTCTCCCATTGACGCGATATGAACAAAAGTTCTTAGAGTGTCCTAAATATACAACCAACCAACCAACCCTCTCACCACCCTCTCACCCCCTTTTACCCCCCTCTCACACCCTCTCCCACCCCCTCTTACCATCCTTTCACCACCCTCTCACCCCGCTCTCACCACCCTCTCCCGCTCTCACCCCCTCTTACCACCCTCTCACCCCGCTCTCACCCCTCTCTTACCACCCTTTCACCCCTCTCTTACCACCCTCTCACCCGCTCTCACCCCCTGTTACCACCCTCTCACCCCGCTCTCACCCCTCTCTTACCACCCTCTCACCCCGCTCTCACCCCCTCTTACCACGCTCTCACCCCCCTTCTACCACCCTCTCACCCCGCCCTTACCCCCCTCTTACCACACTCTCACCCCGCTCTCACCTCCCTTTACCACCCCCCTCCCCCTCACACCCTCTCACCCCGCTCTTACCCCCCTCTCACCACCCTCTCACCCCGCTTTCACCCCGCTCTCACCACCCTCTTACCCCCTCTCACCACCCTCTCACCCTCCTCTCACCCCCTCTTTTTGCCCTGTTGTGTAGGTGCGGCGCGCGGTTTGGTGACCTGCAGGCCGGACTGCTGGCCTGGTACGACCTGAACGAGGCACGCCGGGAGCTGGCCTACCTCCTGCGTCAGGAGCGGCGACAGCTGACCTGTCTGGAGCTGGCCCAGGGATTCCTGCTTAAGGCCTTCTCCGAGCAGGACACCATCGACACCGTGGCTGACCTCAAGGTAACCTTGACATTGCTAATACAGACACCGTGGCCGACCTTGACATTGTTAATATACATAGACATCGTGGCTGACCTCAAGGTAACCTTGACATTGCTGACATGGATAGTCATCGTGGCTGACCTCAATTTAACCTTGGCATTATTAATATAGATAGCTATAGTGGCTGACCTCTCTTACCCATTAAAGTTTGAGCGGTATTGATTCGAAAAGAATGTGAGACAATATTTGAATCTATACATGGACCATATTTGGTAATTATTGATTGGTTATCATATTTATAGTCAGTATCGTATTTAAAACGGAATCTCACAAGAATATTGTCGTTTTTAATGTAGTAATCCCAAAGAGAGAAAAATGGTGACCTTGTGTTGTGTTTGACCTTCAGGCCATGGAAGCCGAGTTCGGTTTCTATCGGGACAAGATGGCGTCCATCCAGCGTCTCCTGGCAGAGGTCGCCCCGATGGTGACCGAACAGAAGCGAACCGAGCTGCGCGCCGAGGTCGGTCGCCTTGGCAACGAGCTGGACGCCGTCCAGGCCACGTGCCAGACGCTGGCCACCAACATGGAGCGGAAGTTGTCCAAGATGGCCGCGCGGCAGGGACGCCGGGGGTCGGGGGCCGCCTCGGTGGCCGTCCAGTGCTCGGCCGCCATGGTCTCCACCGGATGCGATGCAAGGTCAGTGGCCTTGTGGGTATTCCACATCAGGCAGCGTCCATGGCCACGTGATCTGAAAACAGAATCTTAATCCACGAAGTTTGATTCACAGTTTTACATTCCTGGGTTCTCCACGGATTTGTTATTATTTGTGTCCCATCAAATAGACTACTGTAGTAAATTGTTTGGCGAGAGTAATACGTGAGCTATGCTGAAACAAGGGTTGCAGTGAATTTGGAAGGACGACATTAGGAGGCAACTGGATTGTTTTACAATGTGTTAAAGTAAAATGAAATTGTTTTATTTTTGACAACTAATTATCCTATTGTCATACATTTAGCCATGTAATTGTTCTTTTTAATTAGAGTTTTGGTCCGAATTAATGTTTCTTGTCCTTGCAAGATCAAATCGGACTTGTAGCTATCTTTAAGAAATGAGATGTTGGCTAACTCCCTGTGTGGCTGTTCTACCTGACGCCTATACCAGGCTGGTTCCCTCCCTCCTTACAGGCGGACAGCCGTGGCGCGGACAGAGACGCTGAGCGCGCTGCAAGCCGGCACCCGTAACTCCCTGCTCTGCCGCATCCTGAAGGTGGCGCTGCCTGTCCAGCTGGCCATCATCGTGGCCTTCACCGTCTTCTGCGTCCTTGACCCCGACTACTGGGAGACGCTCTACCACTCGGGCCTCGTTTTCAACCCGGAGCTGCGCTACGTCAGAGGTCCGCCGCCCACCTAGGCCGGAAATCGGAAGTCACGTGACCACGTGAGATTTTGTTTGCTGCCATGGTAACCCACGCCGAGTGACGTGAAGGCGCGCGTCACGTGAGGAGGGAGTCTGTCGCCATGAAGACGGGTCGGTACGCGGCCAAGCGTGACCGTGAAATATGGGCGACTCCCCATACGGGCTCTTCTCTACAATGGGAGGGCGGGCGGGCGGGCGGGCGGGCGCGCTAAGCATGCCGGGATTAAATGGCGCCCGGTGTATACGGTGGCCACAGAGGGCGCTGTCCGGGTGTGGGGGGAGCGCGACGGGTAGCGATGAGGGTTCCCGGGGGTGGGAGTGGGGGTGAGGTCGATCGGTCGGTGTCAGTGGGGCCTGGGGCGGGGGCGGCATATTACGTACCCTCCCCCCCAACCCGCCCCCGCCGTGTATGATTATCAGGTGAGGTATGTGAAGATATGTGAGAGTGAAGTAGACTGGGAAATCCCCCCACCCCACCCCACCTTCTGTACTGTACATACGGTGAGACGCGCCAGTCGTGATGACGTAATTGTGTAATACGTCACGAAATCGTGTGTATGACGTCACTGAAGCATGTGTATGACGTCACAAAAGCGTGTGTATGACGTCACGAGCCCTTGTGTACAGCGTCACAGGCGCGTGCATGTCGGTGTGAATTAACGTAAAGGACGCGCGCGGTAGAGGAGGGAGGTAAATGTAACAGCGCCGCGTCTGTCTTGCAGAGGGAGGGAGGGTCTAACGCGTGTACAAATCGAGTACAGAGCGTGTACAACGCCTGTACAAATCGAGTACAGAGCGTGTACAGTGTACAACGCGTGTACAAGGTGTACAGAGTGTACACCGCGTGTACAGAGTGTACACCGCGTGTACAGAGTGTTCACCGCGTGTACAGAGTGTACAACGCGTGTACAAAGAGGCCAGTTCTGTCGTATATATACACGCATTATCCCAGACCTCCTCAACTTATCATTTAGTCCCAACCGTTCGCGCGTACCAGTCACGTGACGAGGCTATGACGTCATCACCGGAAACCTTGGCCGTGGTGTCTCTGGCTGTAGTCTCGTGGACTCTCGCGGTGTTCTGCAGACCGTGGAGTGGTGGCCTGTGTGCTGTAGCTTTAGGCAGTTGTCTCTCAGGGAAGCGTGTACGCTTCACACAAGGCGACACGCTCTGCTGTAATATGTGTACATAGCTATATATGACGTCTGTGTACGCGGCGACGGCGGCGGCGGTCGGAACGCCCGCCGTGACGGGCTCGGCAAGGGAAGGAGCGGCAAACAGCTGCGATTGGCAATGCGGGGAGGGTAAGTATAACTTGGGACAGGTCTCTTGGGGTATGTCATGTGGGGCATGCCATATGAGACGTGTCAAATGGGACATGTCATCGCGGACATGTCATGTGGGGCATACCCCTTTTGGGACATGTCACGTGGGACATGCAATATGGGACATGTCATGACGCATGTCAAACGTGAATGAGGGATCTACTAACCATAGTTAAGGTATAGAGTGGTACAAAGTGCGACTGGAGTCCCATTAAGTGACGTCACAGTTTGTGTGACGGACGGTGGACACTGGGGAGTGCTGTAACCAATGGGCGGCATCCGCGCGAGCATCAAATATACATATAATATGGTGCAACGCGAACGCGGGTCCAACGCCGGCCTCTGCGCCGGTGTGGCTCGTCGTGACTGTCGCCGTGCTGAGCTCTACATATGTCCGCGTCTCGCTCTAGGCCTGTCGATGGCCCGGAATTCTTGACTCGAGGTTCGCGCGACGACTTCACGACATACTGTTGACGACACCGGATATGACGCAGAACAACGTGACCGTCATGGCCGCTACGTGCTTATGGCCGCCATGTTACGGGGACTCGGAACTTAATAGCCTGTGCAAGGGCAAAAACTGGTCGCTGAAGGTACCACGTGGCCCCTAATTGTGCCTCGTGTTTGCTGAAGGTACCACGTGATCGCTAAAGGCACCACGTGGTCGCTGAAGGTACCACGTGGTTGCTGAAGGTACCACGTGATCGCTAAAGGCACCACGTGGTCGCTGAAGGTACCACGTGGTTGCTGAAGGTACCACGTGATCGCTGAAGGTACCACGTGGTTGCGGCGCGGGATTTCTCCTATACCACGTGGTCGCTGTACCCGTGTCGTCATAGTGACACGTGCTCGCTTTAATGCCACGTGATACCCGGCACCGCGGCCTCAGGAGGCATACACATTGTCGCCGCAAGATGGCAGCACCATAGCTTGCCTCAAGGTCACAGCTGGTGCGATCTCCACACCACGAGGTGGCAGTGCGACATGTTGTGGCTAAAAGACCGCCATTTTGTTTTGTCATTTCTAAAGAACGACACCTTCGACTTGTCGGAGTGCGTTTCAGTAAATATTTTTTTAAAAAAACTTGAAACTTGCAAAACCATCAGCGTCCACGCACAATACCTAGATTGTGTAATGGTTACTTATTGGTAAGGATAACAACTTTTGTGACGGCCAGGGAAAACATCAATGGTCAGTAAAGAAATCTTACGAAAAGACAATGTTCTAGGTATCTGTATATAGCTGAATGTATACTACTATTACTACTAGTGTTATAGCAGCTGTTATCATGTTACTCTGCTAGCCGCTGTCGTCTCCGTATTAACTGGTGCATGTTGATTTCAATAAGTTACTTTATCGGTTATAGACGTAGAAAACTGTTTTTATAATTTGTCTCCCGATTCGACAACTAGTCATTTTAATAGAGATATCGCTTGCGGTAGCCGCTGTGGACTGTGCAGGTAGAGGAGTTGTGTCTGCTAACTCTGGCTACATAGGTAATCGACAACCCTATCGCTTGACATGCGGTGTATGTAATACACGCTTGGTCCTGGACTTGTACATGTATGTTTCCTCTCCTCGCAGCGTGCCGTGGTTAGCGTCATACGAGTTTACCTGCAATAGACTTTTTTACATTATGGTGTTGGAAGTGGAAATAGTATCTTAGTTCTTTTCGGGTTTTTGTTGTATACTGCGAACTCGGTTAAAGTTCAGTTGTTTTTATTTTGCGTATTTTATAGATTTAAAGCAAGAGTTAAATCAGTGTAGCCTTTGATTTTTTTTCTTTAATCACTAATTAAACTGTATTAACGTTATACAAATTGAACTAATTGAAGTTTTTTTAATGTTACTCTCGTGACAGTTGTTTTCAGAGGTTTATATTGATTTTAAGATCTACTGCATCTTCCTTTTTAAATTATAGGAAATCTGTTAGTTTCGTTGGTAATCAAAGGTGTTTAAGGATATGCAATTCTGGTTCTCGCAGTCAGTAAGAGTTAAGGGTTTTCCCTTCCCAAGTCCTGCCAAAGCCCAAGGGTAATACTACTGTGGAGAAAATGTGTTCCCTGTTTATTTATTTTCATATTGCCTTACTGCATGTCAACTCCAGAGGAGCTAATACATATCGTCACAAAGAGAAAATCATATATATTTCAGTTGTTATAGTCAGATCTGATGTTATTTTCACTGTTTCTTTGGCTGTGAAGCGCGGAGTGTAGTATGTAGGACTTCGGTTGACAATGTTTAGGTAACCACAACCTTGAAGAACACTTTAAAGTGTTTATTTTCGAACACAGTGTTTATTTTCGAACAGTGTTTATTTTCGAACTCAGAGTGTTTATTTGGGAATTTCTAATTTGTTGTGGACTTATGTATAAGTTTAATAAAGGTTACCATTCATTAATAATATTATTTAACTAAGGTTTTTCCGCGCTTCACATGCAAATGAAACATCGTTGCATGGATTTCCATTCTCCGCGCAGCGCCACCTATCGTATCGGTAGATAATTACTCATTCGCCAGGTGGCGCTGTGTTGCATGTGCCATATATTACAGATACCGTTTGTCATCCACGGGTGGCTCTTCTACAAAGTGTTCATGATCAATTATGGAAAGGCTGTTCCTGTCTTTGCCTCCACCCCCTCTGCTTGCTTGCCCGACGGGCCCAGTATGACTTGTTTTAAAGCAGCTGGTCAAGTATAAAACTCTGTGAGACCCCAGTATGTAACTGGTACTAATCTCACTCGCTAGATGGCGGTTTTAAAGTAGCTGGTGAGGTAGAAAACATTGTGAGACCCCAGTATGTAACTGGTACCAATCTCACTCGCTAGATGGCGGTTTTAAAATAGCTGGTGATGTAGAAAACTCGGTGAGACCCCAGTATGTAACTGGTACCACTCTCACTCGCTAGATGGCGCATCGACATTTAGTCTGAGTGACATCTAGCGGTGGCTAAGTAAAGGAAAAACGTGAATCTTTGAGATTGTTTCCATCATGTCTAAGGAGAGGAGAGTGGGGTCAGATAACTGAACAGCCATCTTTCTACTGTTGTATCTATTATTATTATTATTCTGCATGCCTTGCTCATGTCATTGAGGACTAACCCACACGTGGTGTGAACAAAGTGCCTGCTGCTCTCGGAGACCTAACCTCGCCTCCACGTCTGGCCTGCGTACGTACATCTTGCCGTAAATATTCTTGGCAACTTGATATCCGCTTGAGTTCAGGCGGGAATAAGTAAGTCTTGGTGTTATTACAAAATATTTGGCGTCTTAAAAAAGTGTTCCATAGATTATATATAAATAAAGTCTTTTAGTGTGAAGATGTGACATAAATGATTGTTAAATTTCTATCTGAATGAAATGTGAAATACGAAAATCGATTTAATCTGTTGTAATGGAAACATGTCTGCTTAACATCCTGATGTGTTGTTGTCATGGAAATACTTGCCGGAGTGACATTATCCTCTTTCAGGTTTGTCCGTCTATGCACTGCACCGCCTTACCTCTCATTTATTGTATTCACCAGGAAAGGGTTTGAGGTCGTCAGCTAAGGCAATAAATGGTATGAATTTGGAATATTTTCTCACTTTGGTGCATATATATATACATGTTTAAAGCTGATGAATCATGTCCTGTTGATAATAATATGTATTACCCTTGTCGGTGATAATATGGTTAGGATTGACGGCGTATTTCTGGGCATTTCGCGAAATTGTAACTTACAAGTGAACTTTAAATTTCCGTTCAAGTTTTTCTTTATCACGACATTTTTAATCATGGCTCAGACAAAAATCGACTTAAAATTTGTTAGTGTTTCTGATCTGCCTTTATTTATGTGATTCAAGGAAGTTTTCAGGGTATCGGAAAGGAAATTTTTATAATGGTATTAAAATTAAGACGGAACTACTATATATCTAGACGCTATGTCTATAATGTATAAATATGTATCATGGAATATTTCTGTCGAATCAAATCCACGTTATGCAAAAGACGTTCAGGTGAACATGACCCTGCCGTGTACAAGGTAAGCGAGTACACTTTTTTCTCACCAGGGGGCAGCACGACTCTACCACGTGACCATCACGTGTGTATGCTCCGGTATGTGTATTTTGTACTGAAATGTGCATGTAAAAATAAAGAAAAGCTCATCGCAATTTGTCTTTGTGTCTTGTTTATGGACGAGGTCTGTATTGAGTGGAATCCCATGTGCAATAAAACCTCTGTAAACCGACCGACGACCGGACTGAAATCATGATCGGGTTCGAGAATATCAACATATAATTACCATAGTACCATATCAAAGATACGATCAATAAATGCGGTTGTTTGACGAATGTCGAAAATGACGGAGGCAAAATAGTAAAAATTCCGGCGGGGCGTTTTCTTAGGTAAGCAAGTGTCAACGTTTAATTGAACGTCATCTTCGAATTTTTAACACCGCAACCCTCCGGTGAAGTTATTGCAGAGAGGCACTTTTCGTGCGTAACTTTTTCTGTGTTATAAGTTTCCTCCTCGCTGGCAGAAGTTCAACTGATAACAGTGATCCATATCTCCAATATGTACCGTTATATACCTATGTCTCCGATGAGTATGCGAAATGCCAATCCCCAACGGCGGGTTCCGCTGGGGCTGCTTTACCATTGCGTCATCCACTTTGTCCACTGAGAGACCAACTAAAGACTTGTACGCAAATCACTCAAAAATGGCTCCCGAGACGACCAGGCTACGAGCGACATCACATGCTCACGATGATAGTGACCACATTCGAAAATAACTTCACCCAAAACCCAGTATCATTCGGCCACTGTGACGCGTTTCCGGTCCAACCTGCGACCAGAGCACGTGCTGTCCGTTTCTAGACGACTTCGCAATGCATAGTTCAGATTGTTCCACTATGAGGCGCCACTGTATGTGCATTGCATTCTGGGTATTATGTTGGTCTTTGCGAGATGTCAAGACGGCGTCATCGCATGGCGGCATATTCTATAGACAATTAAAATACGATATTGCAATCTTAACAGTTATGTACAGTTATGGACAAGTGATGTAATCTGGGTGTAATTTAGACAATGTTTGATTTAGGGAAGTTTGGTTTTGGCGTCAAGCAGAAGCAAACCTGCAGCTTTCGCCTAGATTATAATCAATGCCCGGAATTGAAATAGAATGCTGGAAATCAAACACAGATCATTCCGTTTTATTGACTTGAGGATAATTATCTTAGATTGGATCTTGTACGTTCAAACACTCCTCTACTAGCACTCCGGGAATAACACCACTCGGCCTTGGACACTCCGCTACGCTGTATCAGGGCGGAGAAACGACGCGCCACCTGGCGGATGGAACTGTAGCACCACGTGACCACTTTGTGAACAGCATCGTGTTAATGTTTTAAGTCTTGAACACTGAAACAGTTCACCTACAATATTTCATTTTACATTACATTTTATAACTCCGGCCTATTTTATTTTTATTCTTGTCCTATCTTAAACCTATATATCACCAAGGTCATTGGTCTGGACGTATCCCGACCCCCCGGACAAAGGTTCCCGACCCCCAGGACGAAGGATCCCGACGCCCCGGACGAAGGATCCCGACCCCCAGGACGAAGGATCCCGACCCCCAGGACGAAGGATCCCGACCCCCAGGACGAAGGATCCCGACCCCCCGGACGAAGGATCCCGACCCCCAGGACGAAGGATCCCGACCCCCAGGACGAAGATCCCGAACCCCCGGACTGTCCGCGGACTACGGACCCCCGGGTTCAGATCCCGTACACCGGATCCCGGATTCGTATTCTCGAACAATGTACCATGTCATACACCGCAGTGTGTCGTATAATCCTGTTGTTCTGCCACAAATCCTGGTGGACGACACTGGTGGACGACACTGGTGGACGACACTGGTGGACGACACTGGTGGACGACACTGGTGGACGACACTGTCCATGGTTCCATAATACAGGCCCACTATGTAGAACCATGTGCACAGCTGGACAGACGCAGGTACCATACCAACGTGTACCCCACCTAGCGGCCAGCGCCAGAGTCATTGGAGACAACGCAAGGGTTAATTGGCGTCTGTCCCAGTGTCACGTGGTCGGTGTCACGTGGTCGGTCTCTCCTCAGTGTGAACCCCGTCTGCCCCCCGTGTGAGGTGTGCGGGACACCTGGGCTGGGGGCGTAGGGCGGAGGACGGGGGCTGGGGGTGAAGGGCGGAGGACGGGGCGCTGGGGGCGGAGGACGGGGGGCGGAGGACGGGGGCTGGGGGCGGAGGACGGGGGGCGGAGGGCTGGGGGCGGAGGACGGGGGCGGAGGACGGAGGACGGGGGCTGGGGGCGGAGGACGGAGGACGGGGGCTGGGGGCGGCGGACGGGGGCTGGGGGCGGATGACGGGGGGCGGAGGGCGGAGGCCGGGGGCTGGGGGCGGAGGACGGGGGCTGGGGATGGAGGGCGGACGGCGGGGGGACGGAGCCAGAGTTATTGGAGTTCTCACCTTGACCTCCCGTCTGACCTTGACCTCTCGTGTCCTTCAAGCCCATTCGTTCATGGCGAGACGAATGAGATGATTGAGTTCAATTTGATGTTCTAATGAGTCTAGTCTAGTCTATTGGGGTCTATCGTGTCTTAGACTATCGTAGCCAGTTAGACCATCGTGACCTAGTTAAACCATCGTGACCTAGTTAGACCATTGTGGCCTAGTTAGGTCTCGTGGTCGGTTTAGGCCATCGTGGCCTAGTGAGATGGTTGGTTATTCAGGACGCTTTAACCACTTTTGGTCATATCGCGTCAATGGGAGAAGAAAGGGAGAGTGGAGCCATGTCCCCCGGGGTAACACCCTATACTCTTTACGAAGAAAGACATGGGATCGTTATGCTGCGACCACACAGACATGGCCACAGCAGGGCTCGAACCACCGACCCACGTGCCGTTAGGCTCTCAGGTGACCAGAGCACTCAATGCGAGCGCTCTAACCCACTGAGCTATCGGGGCGGCCCCGTGGCCTATCTTTACCATCGTGGTCTATTTAGACCACCGTGACCTACTTAGACCATCGTGACCTAGTTAGACCATTGTAGCCCAGTTAGACCATGTTGACCTAGTTAGACCATATTGACCTAGTTAGACCATTGTGACCTGGTCGGGCTCTCAGAAAGACGGCGATTCTCTGTCCGGATATACATATAGTTGGCCCCCAAGACCTTAACCAAGGAAGACATTTAGATGCGACCTCCCTGAGTGACCACAGCTGTCCCGCCCCCCTCCCTCCCTCCCGACAAGGCGGTGACAGTGGGACGCGGCCCGGGGTGTAAGGGGGGGGGGTCGAGGGGGTTAGGCCGGGCGGGGAGGGGGGAGTGGATTGGACGAATGTTGTTGTGAGGACATCTCGGACATTGTGACTTCCCCCCCCCACCGCTGCCCCCCCCCCCCCTCCCCCGGGCTCCCGCTCCATTCTGTATTTGGGGCTGTGTCAGGAGGTTCTGATCAGTGCTCATTACGGCTGGCTGGACTCCCAACCACATCTGCCCCCGCTCCCCTCCCCCTCCCCCTTCCCCCTGTCCCTCCTCCCCCAATGCGCCGCCACACCCCTTGGCGGCCTGCCTTGTCGTTTCCCCCCCACCCCACGCCACAGTCCATCTGCTACTTCTCGGCGGTGTCCTCAGTAGATCTCTTCCTGGAGGCCACCCCCCACACCCCCCCCCCCCACCACCCAACGCACACATGCACTACTACCACCAGCCTCCACCCCCCGACCCACACACGTACTACTACAATCACCACCACCACCCACACTACTCCACCCTCCCAACCCCCCACCAAAACCAGCCGCCCCCCCCCCCACACACACACCCACACACCCACAGACCAACTACTTCAACCGCCACCACCCGTAACACCTCTCTCTCTAGCGGTTCCATTATCCCGTCAGTCCGGCCTAGATTGGCGTGAGGGTGTTGGGTTCTGCTTTGGCACCCTGGCCGATCGGCCCCATAAATCGGCGGCCTGCCCCCCCGGGGACCCGTCTGACCAATAATACAGCGGGGTCCGACGGACCTAATACCTTTTTCCTGGCGTCCGAGGTGAAACACTGTGGAGAGAGGGCCGACTTCCCCGGGTGGGAGGGGTAGGGGGTGGAGGGGGGGGGGAGGGGTGCAGGGACAGCGGGGAGGGTGGAGTGAGGAGGGGAGGGGGCAGGGAAGTGGCGCGATGGTAGCAGTGATGAAGGGCGTGAGGGTGGGTTCGAGGGTGGGGAGGGGGGGGGGCGATAAGACGTATAAGGCATCAGGGATTGGCAAGAGACAGGAACAGGGTGGGAAGGGATCAAGGAGTGGGGTAGCACGAGAGGGACGGTGGGAGGGGGGGGGGGGTTGGAAGGCGGGGGGGGGGGGGTTGGAAGGCGAGGGTGGAGTAGTACCAATCACTACTGCTGTTTCCTATGCTAATGATGATGGTGGTGGTGGGTGTGTGGTGGCCCTTGGTCCGGCGTGCCTTGCCGCCCCCCAGCCATCTAGGGCCCTCCGGGGCCTTGCGCTTTACCCCCCCCCCCCCCCCAACACCCTACTCCACACACCCCACCCCCTCCCCGCCCACCCTGCTCTTCTCACTCCCAATTTCTTTGGGGTGCAATCTGGCCATCACCTTGCCCGGAATTAAAGTGGATTTTCCTAATTTTGCCAGCAAATGCCCGCCTACCTACCTACCGACCTACCTACTAGAGCGTCCGTCCGTCCTCTCGTCCAGCCTTTCGTCTTTCCCTTTTTTGCCCCTCCCAGCCTCCCATATTTGATTCCCTTTCCCGGTCACATCGCACTATATGGTGCGTGTGTGCTGCGTATCCCGGCCTGACGCCTAGCGCCTGCTGCCCGTCAGCATTCCGCTATCCCACCGGACCCCCTCTGTAAGCCCACCCCAGGCCTTCCCCCCACCCCCCCAGCCGCAGCCTGGACCAGCCCCTCACCCTGCCCCAGCCTACCCCCGGCCTCCTAGCCCTTCAGCCTTGCCCATGCCGTTCCCACCCTGCCTTCACGACGCCGCCCCCCCCACTATCCCCCTACCTCTTAGTCGCCACCCTCCACCACCCCCTCCACCTAACCACCGCCCCCCCCCCCACACCCCCTACCATGTCCGCCAGGCCGTGCGTGGCCCCAGTATCCCCGGCAAACTGGTTGCCCTGACAACCACCACCGAGCGCTGTTGCTTCTTCGCGGAACTTACATGTCGGAGATTGTTTGCCCAAGAATTTTCCGGAAACCACCCCCGAGACCACCCACCAGTCTGGCACCGTTACGGTCACCGTCACAGCCACCGTCATCGTCACCATCACCGCCACCGTCACCACATCATCACCATCACCATATCTGTCACCCACACTGGATACTTACCAAGCCTGATTTGACCTCGGGACGTCAGGCGACCTTGACCCTGGGCGGGTCCCGTGGTCGGGGCGCCGCCATCCAGGCGTCACCCCCACCTACCCCGCTAGGTCGCCAAGGTAGCATGGCGCAATTCGCCCCACGGTGAGCCTTGCTTCTTTCTTGTATCCATAAAGTCTATGAATATGTAGTTATGCCGCAATATTTATGATATTCATTCAGGCCCACTGTGACCTCCATTTTTGTAATTGTTCAAGAATTTTGCAAAGTTACTGTCTTTTCCTCTGTTTCGTACACACATGAGGCTGTTTGTTTACACGGTCGCCAAGGAAACGTGTCAAATCCTAACCGGCGTGCGAGCAATATCGCTTCAGGAACTGATCCCGATTTACAGTCCGAAGGTTACTATGGCGCAGGACATTAAGCAACGTGAGCCCCGCGTGTGTAGGACGCCTTATCTCGTCTTCTTGGTTCTGTTGTCCCTTATCAGTCACCTAATAATAACACTGGGAGCAATCGTGCGTTGAGCAATGTCATTTAACTTATCGGGAAAGTTCTTTCATGTGATCAAACACGTTTAAGAGCGTTTCTCACCCCCCCCCCCCCCCCCTCTCCAAGTTGGCTACCATCAAACTGAGACAGAAGTGAACTCTTAGTACTCTATTATACCCTGTTGGATGGACTTATTATTGTCTCCTTATCTTATTGTCTGTATCCTATTGTTGCGATGGTCGTGCTCGCTCTGTGGTGATGTCACGTGTCGCCAATACAAATAGGCCCCTGCCAACCGTTGAAACAACTACTCTATAAGGAAAGGATGTTCCGCCATTTTGAAAATATATTGCGTTGGATTTGCAAACTATACGTCTTATCATTAATTATGATGGTGAGTAAATCTGAAGTCCATGTCAAGAAAAGGATATCAGAAACAATAACACGACATTTGTGTGCCCTCGTGTTCTTCCAGTTGAGGGATTTTTCGAGCCTCATTATTTGAATGCCTCGATTTAGTGGTTCAAGTGGGGTTTGTATTATTTCGACTTACCGAATTTGACGTTACGATCTTACTTCACACTTTTGATATCCCTTTGATATGCTTTTGATATCCTTTTCTATATCGTCGAGTGGTTAGGGTAATATATATCCTTAGCGATGTGAAATAATCATCGGCGTTTTCGTCGAAGAAAGATTAAATACTCGGTGTCTATACAAAGCGAGCCTCGGGAACAAATTCAAAGGATAAACGTATCCGAGCCATCCTGCTGCCACCTACCGGCCGCGTCCCTTTCAACTGGTGCCCTGAGTAGCCCCAACCACTTTATATGTGTCCATGGGCGGCTGGCGCCCTGTCCTTAAAGGTCAAGAGATTGAAGGTGAAATGAGAGGCAAAGCGGTGATGAAGTCGACCCATAGGGGGCGCCACGAGCTCGAGAGTATCTTGGACCGATGCCCGGATCTGGAGGGTCTTAAGGATGTGTGGCGGGCGGGCCGGGCACCCCCTGACCCCCGCCTAAGTACCCCCCCGCCCACCCCTCGGGCCCCCAGGCATCCAGACGCAGGGAGAAGACGTGACCGGAGTTTCTATGGCACCGCCACCCACCCCTCCAGACGGACATGACCTGGGTATCAAGTCCGCTGGATAGATATCACGGGGGTCCAGAAGTCTATACCTTGTCTATCACTACGCCAGTCGTCAGTCTGTGCCACGTTATACAAGGATTAGCTGGGGCTCACAGTATCGGGGGTGCTGTTTGCGAAGTTATATTGATGTCCGGAGTTAACAAACACGATCGAATTGATTTACAAATTTACGGGATTTCAACTAATAGTTCGATGACGTTTGAACTAAGAACAAATTTGGCACCGCGAAATCTATCGAAAATCTTTATAAATGAAAACGATGCAAATAAGTCATCATCATTGCATAAATAAATGCATGTATGGACATACAGTGTGTGATACATATCCGTCGATAAAGCTCGTAGTATTATGCATTTTGACGTTGTTAGACATACTTATCCTTATGTTGAGTGGCTTTCTTGCGTACCACGTCACCAAAATTGGGTGGAGTACGGCGCACATTTATTCAAACTTTAACACAAACCGGTCCTACTAATTACACTTTCAACAAATTTATTAAAGTATAAATAAAATGCACACTATTGTACAAAGTGTCGATTTTCATGCATGAATCGACTCCTGTATGGAAGTTTATTTCACTTTTCAAGCCAAAGGAAACTCTGAACAGTCTTAATTCAGGATGACGGATGCTTTGCTCCTCAACCGAACTGGGCCCGTAAGTTCGCAGCGCCAGGGGGCAAAATAACTAGCCCTAGAATAGACATTAGCTTGGAGCGGGGCGAAATATTTGGCCCCCGCCGTTTGAACTTACGGACCCTTGCTGGCGAGAGAGACCGTTATTTGGTCTGCCCAACCAATCCCTTCCTCCCCCTCTCTTCCCCTCCCATACACCCCAAATTCAGGCAATAGGGGGCGCCAGAGTAGAGTATTTAGCTTGACGCTATTTTCACCCATGCAAGAAAGTTAGTTTCGGATGGCAACTTTGTACGCCTACCTCTGAATATTACCACTCCCAGCGACCAGCAGTACAGCTGTTGGTTTACCCTGTCACTACCAGCGACCAGCAGTACAGCTGTTGGTTTACCCTGTCACTACCAGCGCCCAGCAGTTCATCTGTTGGTTTACCCTGTCACTACCAGCGCCCAGCAGTACAGCTGTTGGTTTACCCTGTCACTACCAGCGCCCAGCAGTTCATCTGTTGGTTTACCCTGTCACTACTAGCGCCCAGCAGTACAGCTGTTGGTTTACCTTGTCACTACCAGCGCCCAGCAGCACAGCTGTTGGTTTACCCTATCACTACCAGCGACCAGCATTACAGCTGTTGGTTTACCCTGTCACTACCAGCGCCCAGCAGTACAGCTGTTGGTTTACCCTATCACTACCAGCGACCAGCATTACAGCTGTTGGTTTACCCTGTCACTACCAGCGCCCAGCAGTACATCTGTTGGTTTGCCCTGTCACTACCAGCGCCCAGCAGTACAGCTGTTGGTTTACCCTGCCACTACCAGCGCCCAGCAGTACATCTGTTGGTTTACCCTGTCACTACCAGCGCCCAGCAGTACAGCTGTTGGTTTACCCTGCCACTACCAGCGCCCAGCAGTACATCTGTTGGTTTACCCTGTCACTACCAGCGCCCAGCAGTAGAGCTGTTGGTTTACCCTGTCACTACCAGCGACCAGCAGTACAGCTGTTGGTTTACCCTGCCACTACCAGCGCCCAGCAGTACATCTGTTGGTTTACCCTGTCACTACCAGCGCCCAGCAGTACAGCTGTTGGTTTACCCTGTCACTACCAGCGCCCAGCAGTACATCTGTTGGTTTACCCTGTCACTACCAGCGCCCAGCAGTACAGCTGTTGGTTTACCCTGTCACTACCAGCGCCCAGCAGTACAGCTGTTGGTTTACCCTGCCACTACCAGCGCCCAGCAGTACAGCTGTTGGTTTACCCTGTCACTACCAGCGCCCAGCAGTACAGCTGTTGGTTTACCCTGTCACTACCAGCGCCCAGCAGTACAGCTGTTGGTTTACCCTGTCACTACCAGCGCCCAGCAGTACAGCTGTTGGTTTACCCTGTCACTACCAGCGACCAGCAGTACAGCTGTTGGTTTACCCTGTCACTACCAGCGCCCATCAGTACATCTGTTGGTTTACCCTGTCACTACCAGCGCCCAGCAGTACAGCTGTTGGTTTACCCTGTCACTACCAGCGCCCAGCAGTACAGCTGTTGGTTTACCCTGTCACTACCAGCGCCCAGCAGTACAGCTGTTGGTTTACCCTGTCACTACCAGCGCCCAGCAGTACAGCTGTTGGTTTACCCTGTCACTACCAGCGCCCAGCAGTACAGCTGTTGGTTTACCCTGTAACTACCAGCGACCAGCAGTACATCTGTTGGTTTACCCTGTCACTACCAGCGACCAGCAGTACATCTGTTGGTTTACCCTGTCACTACCAGCGCCCAGCAGTACAGCTGTTGGTTTACCCTGTCACTACCAGCGACCAGCAGTACAGCTGTTGGTTTACCCTGTCACTACCAGCGCCCAGCAGTACAGCTGTTGGTTTACCCTGTCACTACCAGCGACCAGCAGTACAGCTGTTGGTTTACCCTGTCACTACCAGCGCCCAGCAGTACAGCTGTTGGTTTACCCTGTCACTACCAGCGACCAGCAGTACAGCTGTTGGTTTACCCTGTCACTACCAGCGACCAGCAGTACATCTGTTGGTTTACCCTGTCACTACCAGCGACCAGCAGTACATCTGTTGGTTTACCCTGTCACTACCAGCGCCCAGCAGTACAGCTGTTGGTTTACCCTGTCACTACCAGCGACCAGCATTACAGCTGTTGGTTTACCCTGTCACTACCAGCGACCAGCAGTACATCTGTTGGTTTACCCTGTCACTACCAGCGACCAGCAGTACATCTGTTGGTTTACCCTGTCACTACCAGCGACCAGCAGTACAGCTGTTGGTTTACCCTGTCACTACCAGCGACCAGCAGTACAGCTGTTGGTTTACCCTGTCACTACCAGCGACCAGCAGTACAGCTGTTGGTTTACCCTGTCACTACCAACGACCAGCAGTGCATCTGTTGGTTTACCCTGTCATTACCAACGCCCGGCAGTACAGCTGTTGGTTTACCCTGTCACTACCAGCGCCCAGCAGTACAGCTGTTGGTTTACCCTGTCACTACCAGCGCCCAGCAGTACAGCTGTTGGTTTACCCTGTCACTACCAGCGACCAGCAGTACAGCTGGTGGTTTACCCCGTCACTACCAGCGACCAGCAGTACAGCTGTTGGTTGCCGGTCTAATGAACCACCCACACCCTCTCACGTGACGGACCCAGCTGGTTGGCGGTAAAATATGCAAATACGGTAAAGACATCGACCCGTCAGCCTTGGAGCGGAAGTCGTTAGGACGTCCTCGGCTACAGCGTGGCTCGGGAAGAACCTTGGGATCTCTTGTCTGGGTCTCCCTACCACCCTGGCCTCGGGGTTTATGGCCTGGTCTGGGGGTCATATTGCGGCCCTGGTAAGAGGGTCTCCCTACCTACCTGGCCTGGGGTTCTGGGGGTCTCGCTACCACTCTGGCCTGGGGGTCTCCCTTCCGCCCTGGCATGGGGGCCTCCCTACCACCCTGGCCTGGGGGTCTCCCTACCACCCTGGCCTGGGGGTCTCCCTACCACCCTGGCCTGGGGGTCTCCCTACCACCCTGGCCTGGGGGCCTCCCTACCACCCTGGCCTGGGGGTCTCTGGCCTTGCCTGGGGGTCTCCCTACCACCCTGGCCTGGGGGTCTCCCTACCACCCTGGCCTGGGGGTCTCTCTGCCACCCCGGCCTGGGGGCCTCCCTACCACCCTGGCCTGGGGGCCTCCCTACCACCCTGGCCTGGGGGTCTTCCTACACTCCTGGCCCAGGCCGGCTTTCGCTCAGGCCTCACCCACACCGTGGTGTCCCTCCCTGGGGCAATCAGCGGGTGGCCGTCGAAGGTGTTGGTGTCATGTTTGCTGAGCCCGGGGGTTAACCGCCCGTGAACCACCGCTTGGGTGACAACCAGCAACAAGGAAGCGGCGATCAGTCAGATGACGATTTTGCTTATTGGAGGTTTAAATCCCATTCGTCCAAGAGGGCGGATGGCAGGCACATTCTGATGTCTGGATAGACCTGGGTTTGATTCCCGGTAGCGCCATCATGATTTTCATATCTGGTTTCATATTAATTAACCTCCACATTGCCTATTTCAAAGCCCAATTGGTCTCCTGTGCCGGAGCGTGTCGCAATAACAACATATATATGAATAGTATAGTATCTTTCAACGTCCTGATTTTCACATAATTAATACCAAAGCCAAAATGGTTTCTTCTCTCATGCGTCAGAGCGTTTTTTATTCCCAATAAAAGCATATGTGAAGAGTAGCTTATTGTCTATCAGTGCAACTGCCAGAGATATTTTCTTAAATAAATTAATTTCGCTTTTCTTTAGACTCGACATTACCGTGTACCTAATTGGTATAATCATAACCGAGAAAGATAACATAGTAAATTGTATTGGCCTTTAATTAATACAAATTTATAGACACAAAAACATACATAATACGGGGGTGGATCTAGGAACTTAGAAATGCGACCCCGGTGGGGGGGGGGGGGGGCTCTGCTCTCTAAAAACTCGCGACCGAGGGAGGGAGTGACAATGACCGCAGGTACTTTTTTTGACAACCGGTGGGGAGAGGGGTTGCTTCCTCCGATGGCCTTTTGTGGAGAAAAACGGTTTTTTTTCCTTAATAAGGGTCATTGAAAAAATGGCGACTTTAAACAGTTGAGGCCACGCCAAAAAAACTTGAGCTCATATTAATCTTCGGTGTTTCCACGCTTATATTATCGAGATATAACGCCCCAAATAGTAGAAGGGAATACTTTTTCCGCTGGTTTTCGCACATGCCGATTTAAATTCTGGGAGTGAGGAAAGTGACGTCAAAGGCGAATACAAACGCATGTGCTCTTAGATTGAGACTTAAATTATCTCTGCTCGTTGGCTTGAACTCGACGAAAAGCACTCAATCATGAGAACAATACACGCCCTCGACAACAGATGCCTACGCAATGCATCAAAGCTCACCTATCAATCATGTGACATCTTTGGGGAATTTCAAAATAACGCTCAGATGCAATGCTCCCAGAATTAAACCCGCCGGACCTCACTCTCGCTACTTTGACGAACGCGTTTATGGTGATATCGTGGAATAAAAACTGTACACTCCCATTAAAACTAATTCTTACTTGTTTGTCTTCCCTAACCAAAGTGCACCCTGAGCTGAACAAAATCGTGGCTTCAACAGTTCTTAACATCCCCTTGCTTGTCGGGGTGGGTTTAACCCCCCCTCCCCCCCGCCCTTAGATCCGCCACTTGGTTGCATCTACAAAATGTCGCTTTGCGATGTATGTCGTCGGATAGCCAGACCTTTACAGTCTGTGCTGAAATTCTCGAATAGGGCGGGGGGGAGGGATGGTGCAACCCCTCCCCCCCACCTAGATCCGCCCCTGTTATACGGTTAATGTTCGCATCGATTTTTATATAAACGTCGTATATAAATGTCACCTCTCACGATACGTGTTGTTGTCACGTGACACATCACGTGTGCGCGGAGAGGACGCTTGTTAATTGAGTGCATAAGGACCATCTGTGACGTCATTTCCGGTTCCAGTTTTTGCACCGATCCACAAGGGTCGTAGAGATGGTTATCGCTGTTCGCCTCAACAATGGGTCTACGAGCTCGCGCACCTGTCCGAGAGGAGGGGGCGGTGGGTGGGGGGGGGGGGGGGTAGGTCCGAGGGGCCTACCAGTCGGGTGATGGAAGGCGGAGATGGCGGTGGGGGTGGGGGAGGGGCTCCAGTCCAGTTCGCACGGCGTGTGTCCGGCTCATTAAAATGGCCGATCCCTCATCTCAGTTACTGACATCGATGGGAAACAAGCAAGGTGGGATGGGGTGGGTGGGGGGCGGGATGGGTGGCTGCTGGGCCGGGGGAGAGGGAGGGGAGGGGGGCGGGGCTCTGCGGTCATTGCGAACACTACTTAATTAGAACTTAGATAATGGAGTCATCGTCAGTGACACTTTATTAATCATTAAGTCCAAGGATGTTGTTTTAGACCACATTTATGCTCCCATATATCTGTAGATGTAACACGCTCTGCACTACCGACTGAGCTAGGAGGCCACTCTCACTAGCATGTCGCTACTCACTAGTCCTGCCCTCAAATAAAAAAAACCAATCTTTTAATAAAATTTCTTCCTTGATCTTCCTTGGCAGTCCGTACTTGCATTCATCATAACTATGATTATACCGTGATTTCCTCCGCTCCTGTCCCCACACACTTAAGGCTCATCACATGGATTACCAGTCCCATATGACACACATGAGCATGATATAGATAGCAATACGTCAATCAGAAAGAACAGTGCAGACTTATTGACTGGATCTGATTGGATCTGATTGGATCTGATTGGACCCACAATAATTGGCACCGGTTTTAGAATCGGGAGGTTACGAGAATCGGCGATCTGGGAGGCGATATCTTTAAAGTTCCTTTCAATGATTAACAGATGCTTACAAGTGGAGCTCAATAATTAAGCTCCCTTTCATGAAATGACAATGCCATGGTGAACAAGATCTGGGGCGGTATTCATAGTCCCCTCGTAACTTACGCACGAAAAGTGCGTTGTCGTCTTAGCCTTACCAGCTCGTTGTGGGTGGTGCTCATGATTAAGAAATCTTCTTCAATATAATTTTAGCACTTTTTTAATTCAGAAAATCCACTTCTTGGGTGACTTCTTATGCATTTTGAACCCGATAATCCCTCGACAAGTCTTCCACTTAGCGCTAGGTCTGGTGGCGTAGCCTAAGTGGCAATTATGAATACGACGCCTGGAAGTGAGATGCTTTCAGATACATTTACTGTTAGACTGGTACAAAGGAGCGCGGAAAAGTGACGTTCTTGTGTACAAATGCATCAATCTTTGCGCATTGATGACGCTTGTTGTTACGTAGGGCAGCTGTAATAACAATCCAATCATCTAAATATGATATAAAAAAAAATCCTAGATATTTGGTCACAAATTAACTTTGGAAAGCCAGATTTAATTCCGTTAAGTTGTACAGTAATGACATCAAAAAGCACAATGCAGGCGCATCAAAACATATCATTGACAAATGAAAATTGTATTAAATTGTCTCTTAAAGTATAATGTTCAAGTCATGAAAGATGAGGTTTAGTTCATTGGTCGAGGTATATCTTGTGTTCTATGTCATTTCTCATTTTATGTTTTATACCTCTTCCTTTTATGGGGGCAATGCCCCGGGAAAGCCCCCGCCACCGCCCCCGCCCCTCCCCCCCCCCCGCCTACTAAATAATTCGGGGATCGTATACTCACCCAGAGGGGGGCTTTCAAATATTGGATCCTTCATGAGGCAAAAAATTTACATTAACAACTTCTTAATGTGTTTTTAAAAAGGTGTTTATAAATTTTATTACATGTTCAATGAGGCTGAATGGGCGACTTTAACAGATTTTAGTGACACCCGCAACTACACCAATGAGAAGCGATACAGCCTTCCAGAGATACTATACCACACAGTTCTAATGTTCATGTTACCTACCAAAGAACTCTCTGTCGCATAAATATAAACATATGTTGTGCCAGAAGTTACACGGGCAACTTGCTTATTGACATAATTCGGTCAGAATTAACATAAAGATAGATCACACGCGAGGTGTGTGGAAGGGGCAGGGGCGGGGTGGGTGGGGGGGGGTGATGCCAGGGTTTGTATAGGTTTTGTGAGTGAACCGTGCCAAACTTACCACACTATGAGCGACATAATTTGCACAACCTTCCAAGGTTGCTTCAATATTTACTCTGCTGTGGGTATATTATGCTTATTATGACGAAAATTTTCAATTTTCGTCATATGTCGGTCGGTCGTGTTTGTTTGTCTGTTTCTATAGATGTATGTATGTGTGTAAAAAAGAAACGCACGGGCACAGGGTAAACCACAAGCTGTAGGTAAGTCCAGGATAACAATATAATAGATAAAAACAGGCCAAAAACAGATCTGGGGAAAACATATAACAGATGAAAACAGGTCTGGGGAAAATGAAATGGATCAAAACAGGCCAAAACGAGAATAGATCAAAATAGGCCAAAACAACAGTGAACAATCGTGAACAATTGCCACATTGCACACTTATGAATGAAAATGGAGACCCCGTGAGGGTAAATATGAGATGAACACTGAAACCAAGGTTTCAGGGGACCGAATAAGACGTGTCTTCATCAGGGGCCGTTCACGTCTCGTCGCTGTTTCTGATCGCACACCAAACTCGCCGACTGAGTCGCCGCCCCACAACATAGGATTCATGACAAACCCCAGTCGAGAAGGCGGCCCCGATCAGCTAGCATGGCGGCGAAATGGCCCAACAGCGATCTACCAGACTCTGATAGCAATAGGCTTGGTGAAAATACTGAAACGGTATAGAAAATCATACCTAGTTCAGTGAACCTATAGTCTTGGTTACCTGGCGTGGCAGAGGCATCGAGTGAAGTCGCCAAGAAGGCTATTGCCTTTTATACCGACCCACCGTGTGTTCTGTGCACGCAAAACTAAAACTGCAAATGAGTAATTCAGAGCCAAAATGTGAGCATAGAATGAGAAGTCCAAACCAAGGAGTGGTCGCGGTGAGGAATAAGGCCTAAAACGATGGTTATGTACAAGCTGGGATGGGGCGCGTGGGCCAACTCATAATACAAACTGAATGCATTCGCTCGGTCAACAAAGGACAGACTACAGACGAAGTAGCGATAAAATGGAAGGCGAGGCGTATTATTTACTTACCAGGTAAATACCGTCCGTTATTGGATCGGAGCCTCAGACTATGGGATGACGGGAACCCCACACAAATAATTTAGGTACGCGTGGCTAGCCAATATATATATATGTATGTATGTATGTCTGTTTCACGCAAAAACGGAAAGTCTTATTATGGCCTAACAACGGCATGCATCGGTTCGCAGTCTTCAGTACCTTATAGCCACGCAGTAGGGCTAGAACATACTCGTCACCCAGGTCAAAAGGTCAAAGGTCAAGGTCACAGCGATTTTTTGAGAAAAAAAAACTAAGAATGCATATATCTCCGTTAATATTAAAGCTAGAGATTCCGGGTGAGTTGCAAAATGTGCTACACTTTAAGGCGCAGTTTTCGGGTATTGTTCACTTTTTGATGCGTAATAGTGATTTCGAGTAAAATGAGGTCGTACTTTTTGCAGAAAACGCACTAAATGACCTTTGTCAGTTTTCTCGCTTTTGGGCACATTTGCCATCAAGCTATCGCTATGATGTTCTAATATGCCATAGAAATATGAATTAAGATGAGTTGTGTCGAATGTTAGAGTTCTCTGATGCGTCACGTGACGTCACGATGACGTCACTTTTGGTACTTAAAACAATTCGTCAAAAATCAGGAAAAAATCCCAAAAATGAGTGAGTAGCATCATATTGTAGGAAACGTAGTTCCTCGTATAGCTGCAAACTAAAAATAATATGTTCCTATCTTACTTCCGGTTCCAGGGCCGACGGCAGTTCTCTATGGGACTTCCCATGTTAAAGCGCTGTATCTTTAGGCTGGGAAAAATGTTTTGTCGTGTATTTCACAAGTGCCTCCAGCAAGCGACACCGGCATTGTTTTCTTAGTTAAAGATGATACATAGTAGCCTCAGTGCTTATCGCATGCGATTGGAGCAAATAGTGACGTCACAGGATTTTTTTGAAATTTGGCCAATGGTGAAAGATACGGCTTTTGGGTGTTAGCAGAGGCTCCCACGGGTGTCCTATTCAAGCCATCACTCAATGCTTGCACCTGTGGATGGATAATACTAAGCTGAGTCATAATCTGTCAACATGGTTCCATAGCCACATTACTTTTCGGTATATAGTCGAAATCGTTTAATATGGGATCCTATGGGGAAAAATGAACTTGATCGAATATGACCTACTTCCGCTCAAGCTATTTCAGTCTCCTTCGCCACACAGTGAGGTAATATCTCCGTGAAGCAAGTTATAAGAAAAACACGGCGATATCTGTATTACTTTTTGTTTCCATGGCAACGAAGCCACTGGCCTAATGATAAACATACAGATTCTTGCCATTGAAAGAAAAATCGTCAAAAATCTACAGATCACTTAATGCTTCAATCAGGCGGATGTTGCTCAGTTATGGCGCTAGAGTGCTTCAAAGTGGGACGACACCTTTGCGGGGCCACCAATGATGAGTGCATGGAGATTGTGTCTATCTTTAAAACAACGTCAAAATTAAGAAAAACATGCCAGAGCTGTGATCTTTACGCCAAATGGTAGGGACCATCGACCGGCAGAGAACTAGTCAAAGAAACAAATGAGTTGCTATATCACTTCGCATGCAGTGTTCTTTGTTCTTGTCCTAGGTCTCCGTGTCTCCGCAATGATGAACTAATGCAACTTTTGGCCATTTCGTCAAACCATAGCTGAAGGGCTATTCTTTCTATCGCCTAGCTCTTCAATCGAATAAGTTGTGGCAGTAAACCTTGGCGTATTGCCACTTGGACGTTGTCGTGCGTCAGGTCATAACGTCACTATGACGTCATGACGTCACACATCATACGTAAGCTATTACTCAGCTATTATAAGGTATGGCGTCTTTCGGGTCGTGTTCAGGGACAGTTTGTGCCGTGTGTAACTATTTTGGCGCAGGGGATATGTATGCGTCAAAAATGACGTCATAGCTAACGTGCCCCTACGAAATGTTGGGTTTGCTTTACTTTTAGCCACTTTGGCAATAGCTGTCATAACCCGAGTTGATAAGTAGACATATTAGAGAAATAGAAGCCATTTTGAGCATTTGCGCGAACCTCAAATGACGTCATGTCACGTCACGATGACGTATTATTAGATAAAAAGTAAAATTCGTAGCGCCATTCATAATGAGTCAAGCAATCGCTCTTGAGAACAACATTTCATGTTCACTTAAACACGTCGTCTTCAGAGACACCTATGGCGAGCTGGCTAAGTGTGCGTCAACGTCATAGCTTACGTGCTCCTACGAAAGTTTGGGCCTGCTTGATGTTCAGCTAATTTGGCAATAGCGACCATCACCTACAAATTCATGAGTTCACTCATGATTTCGTAAGTAGGTATACTTAGCAAAATAGAAGCCATCGCAAATATTTGTCGTGATCGTCAAATGAAGTTCGTGAAGTCACGAAGACATAATAAATAAAAGATACGAAAGTACCGTTAATATTGCTTCAAGAGAAGCACATTGGCTTCAAACTGGATGTCTAATTAAGCTCCGCCTACAGTGCCACACTGCCTGTCGAAGGCAGCATTTAGCCCAAATTGCCTCTATAAGGCCCTTTAGCCAAAATTGGCCCTGACGACTCGTAACGTCGCCATTAATACAGCTTCCAAATGTACTGATGTATTTTCGTCCGCGACCTATGGTCGAATATCTCTTGTATTATATTATGTGTATGTATTAATTAATCCAGAAGCTTTAACTGGAATAAATGTTATCATATCTAAAAAGGTGAAAAACAGCAGCGATGCCCGATTTTTAATGACGTAATACACAAGAAAGCCAGACGACAAGCGCCAGTTAGGAAAAGAAAGTGACTTAACGACACGCCCTGTTATTTATTGTGTACAATAACTATATACTCGTACACTAAGAACCGAAATACACTCGTTTCCATTCAAAACATTTCAAAAGTTGCTCATGGAAAATAACGCTGTATGGGGAATGTTAATTATAACGACCAGAGGCCGCATTTTAAAATGCGCGCCAAAATTGTCAAACCGCCTTAGATTGAGACGCTACCCCCCCCCCCCCGCCTCCCTCTCACCGGCCGTACCCCTCTCCCTCCGCTCGCCCTCCCTCCTCCCCCCCCCATGTCTACCCCCCCCCCCTACTTCGCAGTGGGTTGTGTGTAGACCTACTAGACCTGTGTACGCGCCGGCCCCACGGTGGACATACGTACCGCACCCGCCAGTCGCCCGTTGTGGGGACCGGTTATTGCCCCTGGTTTATTAAAAACAAATGAATGAGCGAAGTGCTCCTGACTAAAATGAAATGGCTGTAACCAGGCCTGGCGGGCATGCGCGCTGGCAGCCCGAGCGAGCGGACGCCACAAGTTATACGGTAATGTGGAAAAGTAGGGGCGCGAATCTGTGTGGTGTGTGTGGGAGGGGGGGGGGGAGGGTGAAGGAGGCGGGGGGGGGGGGGTGGGTAGCATATAAGGGAATGGAAGAGGGGGAGGGGAGTTTGATGAAGGTGTATGTATCTAGATAGACAAGTCGGTCGCTCTCGGTCGCTTGCCTTACCTATGCCAGACGGGATTGGAGAGGAGGGGGGTGGGGGGGGTCGGAAGGCCGACAATGACCATCAAGTCACTTCCATCACTGTCACTAGCCACCGACGACAAGGCCAGTGAATTGCCTCAGGCACCAACAACTTTAGGCCCTCGGCCAGAATGGGAGTGGGGTGTGGGCGTGTGTGTGGGTGGGAGTGGAGAGTGGGGGGAGGGGGGTGGAAAGTGTGGGGGGGGGTGGAAAGTGTGGGGGGGTCGAAAGTGTGGGGGGGGGTCGAAAGTGAGGAGTGGAGAGAGGGGATTGGTATAGTTAGGAGGAGGTTGATGGTGTGGGGTTGGCTTCATTATCACTGTAAACAGGGATGGCTGGGGTGGGGAGGGGCTGGGGGGTGGGGGGGGGGTACAGTTGGATGGGGCGTTCTCTGGCAGGACCGGAAGTAACTTAACATCGCCCCTAAAACGCCACTGACTGAGGAGCCGTTTAATTGGCCTGTGTGGTGTTCAATGGTTGCATCACTCGCAGTTTTCTTCTTTCATACCTTCCCACGTATTTATGAAACACTTTAGAAAGTACATTCATAAAGCTATGTGGGTTACATAAATTTCATCATTTCCAGGTTTTCTTTCGGCATAACGTTTCAGCGTTTTTTTTTTATTATTTACGAAATTCATTCAAGAAATATTCTCTGAACCGAGCAAGCTACATATCCACCTTTTAGTCTCTAAATTCGACCCGCTTAGGAAGTTACGAAACAGTTACGAAACTAAATTTACATTACTTAGTAAGTTAGTAATTTATTATTTCGAGTACAGATTTGTCGGTATGGTATGGGAAACCGCAAATATCGGACCCAAATAAAAACCGATATTAGTAGTTGCCAAACCGCCGACCCACAACCTGCGGTTAGCGGTTCGTCGCTTAAATAACTACAAATGTTTTCCGTTCGATCGAACAGGTTGTAAACTATCTAATTATTGTGTACGGCCGCAGGAGTGTAGCACATTAACTAAAAGGGAGGGGATGGTAGAGTGAGTTTGAATGGGGAGTTGGGGAGGGGGGCAGGGGGGTGGTGTAAGTTCCCCTCTCCCCATACCAACGCCATGGAGCGTACTTATACAATGGGAGTGTAACGAACGAACAATTAATAAATGTCCATTGTGAGCCCCCCCACCCCCACTCGCCCCGCCCCCCCCCTCCTCCCCCGCGTCGAACTCATAGTATTGTAGCCCTCGCCTCCCTCCTCCCCAGCCACACCGCAGTTACCATGCATCCCGCCCCCTCCCCATCCAGTCAGAGCTCGCCGTAAATTAGTTAACTGAGAAAGAGAGACCTATGTGGTTGTCATTCCACATAGACCCCCTATCCAACCCCCTCTCCCTCCCTCCCCCTCCCTCCATCTCCCGCCCTCACAGCCCCCCCGCCCCCTCCCCCCAACTCTCCACCTGCAGCATGCATCCGATCCGCACCCATACCCCAGCCTCCCCCCCCCCCCGCCCGCCCCTAGTCCTCCGTTCTCCCACAACAATCATCGCCACCTTCCATCGCTCCGTCACTCCGTGTCACTGGCCTCCCAAGAGAACGACTTCCTCACCGACCTGTGGATTTACTTCTCCTCCCACCCACCAACCGACATGAAAACGTGAAAAACCCATAGATCTCTACACGAGAATCTCTTCCAACTTTCATCATGTATCGTCTAACTAAAAGTCCATTCTCGCGTTGAAGTCACCGCTTAGTCGGTTGGTTGCCGACGGACTGTTGGTGTGCGGTCTCCGCTGTTTTCGGGCCGTCGTGCCGTGATTTTCACCGGCGGTAAAAACAGTAAAAACTTCTCGCGAAGAGGATACGTCCGTTTATTGCTCGGTCGTGTGCGACATGTTAACTGCAGTGCGACCCCTGTCCACCGGTCCCGGCGATGGAACAGTGCCGGATCCCCTCTGCTTCCGCCGCCGCCGCCGCCGTCTGTCTCCTGGGCAACCGAACAGTTTCCTCATCCTGTCATCGCCAGTGTTACCATTATATTAATAAATAACCAAAAGAATAGCTCGCCAGCCTAAATACCGAGAACAACACTTGCAAGCGATCATCCAGTGAGCGATAATCGGGATTTCTTCTGGATATTGAAACCACGTTCCGAAAGTATGGATCCTGATTTGTCCGGCTGGGAACCAAAATTCAGGTACTGTCTAATTATTTTGATATTTTATTGTTGGACTTTAGTGATTTTCCATTCATCATTACAATAACTCACGTATTACACACGTACGACAAGTGTCGATTGGGGATTCTGTTCAATAATAACTCACGTATTACACACGTACGACAAGTGTCGATTGGGGATTCTGTTCAATAATAACTCACGTATTACACACGTACGACAAGTGTCGATTGGGGATTCTGTTCAATAATAACTCACGTATTACACACGTACGACAAGTGTCGATTGGGGATTCTGTTCAATAATAACTCACGTATTACACACGTACGACAAGTGTCGATTGGGGATTCTGTTCAATAATAACTCACGTATTACACACGTACGACAAGTGTCGATTGGGGATTCTGTTCAATAATAACTCACGTATTACACACGTACGACAAGTGACGATTGGGGATTCTGTTCAATAATAACTCACGTATTACACACGTACGACAAGTGTCGATTGGGGATTCTGTTCAATAATAACTCACGTATTACACACGTACGACAAGTGACGATTGGGGATTCTGTTCAATAATAACTCACGTATTACACACGTACGACAAGTGTCGATTGGGGATTCTGTTCAATAATAACTCACGTATTACACACGTACGACAAGTGTCGATTGGGGATTCTGTTCAATAATAACTCACGTATTACACCTGTGCGACACATGTTGATTGGGGATTCTGTTCAGTAATAACTCACGTATTACACCTGTGCGACACATGTCGATTGGGGATTCTGTTCAATAATAACTCACGTATTACACCTGTGCGACACATGTCGATTGGGGATTCTGTTCAATAATAACTCACGTATTACACACGTACGACAAGTGTCGATTGGGGATTCTGTTCAATAATAACTCACGTATTACACCTGTGCGACACATGTCGATTGGGGATTCTGTTCAATAATAGCTCACGTATTACACCTATGCGGGGCGGGGGAGGGGGGGTCGGGCAAGGGTAATGGTAACCTAATAAAGAATGTAACAAAATCCATGTTAGCCAAGAGTGACTCCACAGGCGTCAACACACACGTCCTCACCCCGTGGCCTAGTCGGTAGCGCGTTCGGCTACTTTGGAGTTTGCTCGTGCTAGGTCAGCCCAAGCGGCCGGTGCGTGGTTCGAGCCACACCTGAGCAAAGGTCTATGTTTGTGCAGAATATCGTGTCACGTACCTTTCTCGCTGGTGCGATATGACGTAAATAGATCAAATATATATATACAGATATATTGTTATACATAGACAGGTAGATATACTGCAGAATGACACATCAGTCAACATGCACTTTGTGTCATTGTTGAAGGTAGTTCATACTTTGGCAAGTACTTCGTGGATATTTTGGCCACATTTCAAAGCAAGTAGGTCAGAAAATGCACTGAAGTAATGTAAATTATTGGTAGTACATATATTGAATATTTTGATTAATACTACTCATACGGAACACAACTGAGTTGCACAAACATTTGATTTTATCAAATGCAACTTTGTGCAGATACAGCTGTCTTCTATTGGGAAGAATTCTAATGCAAAAAACAATTGGAAACAATTTGAAATGGAAATCGAATGGTGCCGATTTCATAAACTGTCAACATTGTCACCAGAACGGAACTGCTTTTCATGTTCTCCTCATGCCATAGAATAAACTCAATATGAAAGAATATATCAAAGTCAATAGATTAAAAATAAATATGTCATGCAGAAATGTAGTTCTAGGCTGGGGACAACCTAATGAGTCACGTTTGGAGCTTGGTACCCGGCCATCAGTCAAAAGAATTGGACTACTAAAATTCAAGTTGGAGTCCCAGGTTCATAGATCTCTCCGCAAACTTAAGGGGTCCATCGGTGCATACATTGAGTGCGTGATCGTGTTAAAGTGTAGACGACCAGGGTATCTTATAACTGGAGGAAGGGTGAAAACTGTGGCGGCAGATCGGGGGAGCTGACGCTATCTGTCTGCCTCTCTGTCTGTCTGTGTCACTGTCTGTACTCCCTGTCTGGCTGGCTGGCTATCACCCCGCATTGTTACATCCCAAACTGTTTGAATCATTAACAGTCACATTTGAACTCCAAACGCAATAGATAGCATCCCTTTGTACAGTTGAGGCAAGTCAACAGTTGAGTAGGTAACATTTTGCTCTGCCAGTTGCGCTGGTTCTACAGTGCTAAGCCATACCCGCCTACACCTCATGTAGAATGAATCACGATTCATTTTTTTGGTAATAGTTCAGTTACTTTACATGCCTGAAATTGAAAAGGAGGCGTGATTTGTCCACGGATTTGTAAGGCGCCAAGTCCAGAAATAAATACAGTTTGTAAAGTGTGACAGAAACGTCTTTATTAATATAGATACCGTTTATACCGCCGCTCTGTTAGCGACTGGTTTTATTATACAGACAGTGACACAAGAACACAGTCGATAACACTTATACTTACACTGGTATAGCAGGGTTTCTGGTATAACACTTGTACAGGTGTGTCAGGGTTTCTGGTCCATCACTTACTGGAGTAGTATGGTTTCTGGTAGAACACTTACTGGTGTGGTAAGATTACTGATATGACACTTTTACCGGTGTAGCAGGGTTTCTAGTAGAACACTTATTGGTATGGCAGGGTCTCTGGTATAACAGCTACAAAAACGCTGAAATAGGAGTGTTGAATTAGCACGTTGACTTAACTACGTCTTCATGTCGCTAGTTTTGTTGCTAACTTCAGGCGCCAGGCCTGCTGTACAAATACAGAACACTAACATAACATACAAGGAACGCCCTTAGTTGGAGAAAAACAGGGCTAACCCATTTTCATACATATTGAACAAAATAGAAAACTTCTAATAATTTATCTTCAAGTATCTTGTGGAAAAATCATATCATGTCTTGATATCACATTCAGTAACTTTAGAATGTTGCAAGAATTGGGCAAAAGGGGAAAAAGTCCGCAACATCGAGACCATCGACTTACCTGTCATCACATGCCATATGGTGACTAAATCGCCAGCCTCGCGTTCCGAAAACGAAGCGAGCAAGCATCAGACGCCATTACGTTACAAGGCAAAAAAATGCGTTATAACGGTTACACAACGTAATATAATCATTTCCTCGTGGGTGCACCACGTTATCGTGATTTGCGGAAGGCTGGCTGGGTGGATGGGTGGCTCGGTATGCGGCGGTTGTTATCTGGAAACGGCGGATCAGATGGTACAACCTGAGGTAACCGGGTGGGGGGAGGGGGGGGGGGGCGGTGACGCTACCTCTGGCGAGACGTCTAGCATGATGAGACCGATCGGCTTGGCTGATCACCATTTTTAGACCACTTTATACGCTTCAGATTGTTGACACATCGGGTCTTTTATAGGGCCTACTGGCTTCATTACCCATCGTGTGTATAGACACACCACCGCCACTAGCCTAGCAACCATCACTGACTGCAGCTACCCATACGATCATATATATCAATGTGTATAAATGTGTGTAATGTGTATATACAAACAGCGTGTACGGTTCACTGATTTGTGTACACTTATCAAGATATATTGATGGGGGTAAAGTGATCGAAGCAAGGCGATGCATGCATGGAATGATAGGCCTATTAACCCATGGGGAAATGTCTGTCCTATTTTCAAGGGTCACATGCTTACGTGGGTGCCAAGAGACCCGTCTGTTACTATTGGTAGTTATCGGTCAACACTCAGGTTTGAAGGGTTCTGTGCCAAGTGAGCCAGAGTCACACTGCAATGTTTGCCTGTAGCTTGTCAACCGATGCATTCACCGAAGACGAAGACAGCTTGTTGGATATTGACATCTTCTGATCTATCACTGATTTCTACATTGGATATTGATATCTTCCGATCTATCACTGATTTCTACATTGGATATTGATATCTTCCGATCTATCACTGATTTCTGCCTTGGATATTGATATCTTCTGATATATCACTGATTTCTGCCTTGGATATTGATATCTTCCGATCTATCACTGATTTCTGCCTTGGATATTGATATCTTCTGATATATCACTGATTTCCGCCTTGGATATTGATATCTTCTGATATATCACTGATTTCTGCCTTGGATATTGACATCTTCTGATATATCACTGATTTCTACATTAGATATTGATATCTTCTGGTCCATCACTGATTTCGGCATTGAATATCTCTATCTTCTGATCTATCACTGATTTCTGCATCGGATATCTATATCTTCTGACCCATGACTGATTTCTACATTGGATATTGACATCTTCTGATCTATCACTGATTTCCGCCTTGGATATTGGTATCTTCTGATATATCACTGATTTCCGCCTTGGATATTGACATCTTCTGATATATCACTGATTTCCGCCTTGGATATTGACATCTTCTGATATATCACTGATTTCTGCCTTGGATATTGATATCTTCTGATATATCACTGATTTCTACATTAGATATTGATATCTTCTGGTCCATCACTGATTTCGGCATTGAATATCTCTATCTTCTGATCTATCACTGATTTCTGCATCGGATATCTATATCTTCTGACCCATGACTGATTTCTACATTGGATATTGACATCTTCTGATATATCACTGATTTCCGCCTTGGATATTGACATCTTCTGATATATCACTGATTTCTGCCTTGGATATTGATATCTTCTGATATATCACTGATTTCTACATTAGATATTGATATCTTCTGGTCCATCACTGATTTCGGCATTGAATATCTCTATCTTCTGATCTATCACTGATTTCTGCATCGGATATCTATATCTTCTGACCCATGACTGATTTCTACATTGGATATTGACATCTTCTGATATATCACTGATTTCTGCCTTGGATATTGATATCTTCTGATATATCACTGATTTCTACATTAGATATTGATATCTTCTGGTCCATCACTGATTTCGGCATTGAATATCTCTATCTTCTGATCTATCACTGATTTCTGCATCGGATATCTATATCTTCTGACCCATGACTGATTTCTACATTGGATATTGACATCTTCTGATCTATCACTGATTTCCGCCTTGGATATTGGTATCTTCTGATATATCACTGATTTCCGACTTGGATATTGACATCTTCTGATATATCACTGATTTCTACATTAGATATTGACATCTTCTGATATATCACTGATTTCTGCCTTGGATATTGATATCTTTTGATCTATCACTGATTTCTACATTGGATATTGATATATTCTGATATATCACTGATTTCTACATTGGATATTGATATATTCTGATATATCACTTATTTCTACATTGGATATTGATATCTTCTGATCTATCACTGATTTCTACATTGGATACTGATATCTTCTAAAATATATATCACTGATTTCTACATTGGATATTGATATATTCTGATATATCACTGATTTCTACATTGGATATGGATATCTTCTGATATCACATCTTCAATTTTTAATTATAAAGAAACATTATATTTGGGGATATTTATATATTCTGACATCATATCACTTACTTTCACATTGGATATTGATTTTGATTCTGACGCAATATTCGTATTCGGGAACTGAATACTTTCGCATTGGATCAAGACGTCAAGTGAATGACGAACACAAGCATGAAATGGATATAATTTATGATATGAAGAAGTGATGCGACAGCCGCAGAGTGGCAGATCAAGACGCATCCTTCATGCATGGATCGGATTATTCAGGAGTCTTCCGTTCTTTACAACTGCTCCTGAAGTTCGTCTGAATCGCAAGGGGATCCGGCTTCTTGGTTTACTATGTCAGCAAGATGCACGGGTGAGTCTCCAGATTGATATTTCTCTAACGATCTCCATTTTTGGGTTCTGCCCAGGATGTCTATGACAATCCTGCGAAGGTATATATATTGGACCGGTTTTTAAATGTGTTCTGGAACAGTTTTGTGAAGCGTCGTACATGCATTATAGGCATAGAGGTTCGCTTCTAAAGCAGGGGAGCGCCGTGTGAATTCAGGTTTGCCATTTCGCTGTGCCCCTTGGATACGAAAAGGGCCCTATACTACCTCTCCTGGTGATGGAAGATTTATTTATTTCTGGTGTGCGGAGGTCGCAGAGAAGGGGTTAAGGCGCGATATTTGACATGTTAGCCATGTGAGTCCGTCGCCACCCGTTTCCGGTACAGATGAGGATAACGGCTGCCCTCTTTTTTTTCAAAACACCCTGAGCGAAAAGAGCATCGTTGGAGAAGGGGTGGGTGGTGAGCCAGGGGGAGTGGTGGCGGGTGGGGTGAAAGGGTCTGGGTCTGGGAAGAACACTCCTGTGCAATCATCCACAAATCAAGAGCCGATGCCGAGATGTCAACGTTTTTCTTCCGTTGGCCAAAACATTTATATTTGTTAAATGCGCCCGGTTATTTTCCCCGCGTGTTGCCATGGTTACAGATGCAGAACAATCAATATGTGACGTAATTGAGCTATGATGGACATTCCTTTTTTTGGCGACGATTTTCTTTCGCCGTAATAATGTTATGTTCCCTTTTTTTCCTTCACTTTGGGGATGTCATGTCCTCCTTCGAGAAGAATAAGGGGAACTCCCACCGATATGGCTATAGCCTCCTATCTAAACAGGTAAACATATGTTCGCTCTGCGTCAGATAGCTGCTTGGATGCTACTAGATCTAGTTTTACTTCATAAATACGTTTCTGATCGGGTATAAAAAATATGTATACAGAGATGTTTGACACACATTCGGGACAATATAGACAGCCCAGGTGATACGGCAGCTATACCAACGTAGAAGGAGCTTGCATCTTGTGGCGTGCATACACCTCCATAAAAAACAAGGTTTCGGACTTATATGTCTTTCGTATCCATGCACCAAGCATTGGCAGACTCTGTCATGGCGTCAAGTACATATAATTGATTAAAACAATAGAAGAATACACGTCAAATTCAAATGATAAATATATGCCAGTCAACACTATGGATATAATTGAGCCGAACTCCTACGCATCGCTGACGCCATGTGTCCAAATTTTCATATTCATGAGGTAGTTGCTAACTGAATATTATTTGTACAACAGGTGACTAAAAGCCATATTAATATGTTTGCAAGAAAATATGGGGATCTTAGTATCAGGGGAGTTTGCGTGCATACATTTTACTTCTGCTGATGACCTGAGAGTGTATAGTCAATTATCTATACATCAACACCAGTAGGCGCACTCCAACCGCGGAGGCCGAAGGTGAAGGAGTGGTGAATTTAATTCATTATTATATATGAAATGTCCAACTATCTAGAAGTCCCATTTTTTTTATTTTTTTTTTATTTTATTTTTTAATATTGGCTCATCTCATACAGAATGGGTGGGTACAAGGTAAATCAACAAACTTAAGAGTAGAAGCAGTAAAGAACAGGTGTCGAACATTTTACATATATTATATAGTATATAGTATGAGCTTGTAGTCCCATTGTCCCAAGTCCCATGGTTGTTCTAGATATCCTACTAGAGAAGCGACATCAGCCCGGAAACTGCAATAGCTCTTTACTTTCCTTACATGTTTTGTTTATAGATTTTGTAAGATTTTTTATGGAATTTGTTCCATAAATCACACGAGCTTGTCGATTCGACAATAATGTTTTAATTCCCACCGGCGGAAAGCGATGGAAACGGTATCAAATTGCGTCGAGATTGCGATCGATATCAAGATTCAGGGGTGTTGGGGGGGGGGGGGAGTTCTGGGGCATCTATTCCCTCAAGGCCTCATGTTCCACGGTACCATCACCTGCGTTCTCATTCTGACTGCGGGTAACTTATACAAACTCCTTTTCCAGCGCTATCGACTGCTGACCCGTGTGGTTCCGTACCGCTCTTCATTGCTACCCCCTATTATCGCCCGGGTCAACCCCTGGCCATTCGTCTCTTGCGTTGCTATGTGAACTTTAAATATCCTCAGGTTACGGGACTTTTTTTTCTTTTGTCTTCGACGGAATAGCCAGACCGGAAGTGACGTCAGCCTTTTACAACGCCTCCATTGGTGTTTAAATTTGGTTGGCTAACAGATCCTGCGTCTGGTTTGTCGTGACCTAGAGCCGAATAACGAGTCGGCAAAAACATTACGTAAGTGACTTAGAAGAGACAGTGAGTGTTTTGCGCGGGTCTTGGCGGGAGACTAATCTGTCCTTTGTTCCATGAAGGCGGACGGGACGGGGTCACCCATCTATAAATCCTATCGGAATCTGATGTTGGAGCGCCAAAAAAAAAGGGGATATAGAAGTTAGATTTGCCTGGAGAGGAAGGACGGTTGAGGTGGGTGGGGGGGGGGGGCATGGGCGCGGGGAAGGAGGGGAGGTGGGGGTTGGGGGAAGGAGGGGTGATATTAGCGAGACGCTCGCCGTGTCTTGTCTCTGCCGTAAGGTGGCGCTACCCTCCTTGCCCTGGGGGCGGAGTGCTGGTCTCAGTCGATACGGAGGAAATGCAATCCCCGGCGGGCCATTAGCAAATAACGGCGTAAATCATGATCAGCGACGGTCACGTGTCACTTTTTCTGGGGGTGCAGGGGGTGGGTGAGGGGGGGGGGATGTTGGGGGGGGGAGGCGGTGGGGTGCAGGGCGGAGAGGAATAATTGGAGGAGGTCGGAGGGTTAGGGGTGCGGGTTGCGGGGTGCCGGGGGGTAGGAGTGCTGGTGTTACGGTATGATAAGGTTAAGAGGAGATCAGGAAGGGTAGGATGCCCGGTGGCAGGGGGCAGGGGGGGGGGGGTCGGGGGAGGGGATCTTCGAAACGAGGCAGAAATCGAGGAAAACTTCCGCTGAGAAACAGAGTGGAGACGCCTTAATATGGAAAGAGAGAGAGAGGTGGGAGGGAAGGCGTGGGCAGGGGGGGGGGGTTAGAGATGGATGGGGTGACGGAGTGGGGGGTTGGGGTGGGGGTGTAGGGTCATAGCAATGACAAATATAGGCAAAGCGGCTTGGAAGCAGAGAGATGAATTCGAGGTAGTTACCGTAATGCTCGGCGAATTAGCGCCGTAATGAAATTGCTGGAGAGATTCTGTCGCTACTGAAGTCGTTCTCACTCACTCAGTGGGGGATATTTGCAGGCAATCTGATTATTGTCCATGGCATGACGGTCGGTTTTGAATGATCGGCAATTCGTTGCCAATGACACCGGTTGCTAGGGCGACTTATGATATCAAAAGGTTATATTGACCACTGGCGATGAAAATTGCATGGAAACAGCTTTGATACCATGGCCCTTATATTTATTTAGTCATGCAGTTGACATTTCGAGAAGCACAACATTCACAATATTCAAATTACATTAAGTTTTACAATTACATTAACTGCGTTTATATATATATGATATATATAAAATATACATGTACAAAAGAATTTTACTTCTAACGTGCTTTGGGAAAAACTTATTGCAACTGCATTTGAAGACTCCCAGATGACCCTATATGCATAATACGCAAATTCAAAAAGAACAATGCTTCCACCAATCTCCACTGGTTTACGTCAGGTCTCAAAGTGTAGGCAGGGGAGTGGGGCTAGGGTGTGTGTGTGGGGGGGGGGAGTGGGGGGGGGCTCACATACCCCTACCCCTTACAGGCGTGTGACACTCGCGCTAGACCCTTTGTTCCCCTCTCACACGTAAGTTTACGCCAGCGTCCATGTGGTATATAGGCCTACATGAAACAGGCGATAATAATAAACTAAGATATTGATATGTAGGTAAATGTGAGATTTACAAATTCTAGGAATTGAATGGTTATTAAGGCTGACTAAAACACAGGTTGCCGCATTCATACGGGTGTACCTTCGAATTTAACGGAGAAAACAAAAATGGAGAAAAACACGTGGTTTCGATTACAGGTCGCCATGGTAACCTACCGGGATGTAGTACCGTCATAATGTGTAGGATTAGTAAACAAGACGTATACGTGAGCGAAACAAACTAAACT
>OZ025252.1:3487338-3528538 GCA_964019135.1 Arenicola marina | reverse complement strand
CGGCTAAATGTGGCCCTCACACCCGCCACGCCCCCCCCCCCCCTCTCCTCCGTCTACCCCTTCTTCTCCACGCCCCACCCCCACCCACCCCCGGTGCGGAGGCCTCCACCACCATCCTCATCACTTTTTCACCTCCTTCCTGCCTGCCTCCCCTCCGTCCCCCTCCCCCCTCCCTCCCCTCTCTCCACCCCCCCCCCCCTCTGTCTCTACACGGAGACATCTCTTTTTTCGGGCGACGGGCTTTAATGTCATCCGGCTGCCCCGGTCCCCCTGTGGGGTCACCCATGGGGGTGTTACGGGGGTGAGGTAGGAGGGGGGGGGGAGACCGGGGGTGGAGGGGGGATGTTACAGGCGGGTGAGAGGATGATGATGATGGGGGGGTGGAGTGGGGAGTCAGGGTGGGCTTAATACAGTGGTAGAACGAGGTGGCATCCATAAAGAAGTTGATGGGGGTATGCACAGGGAGAGTGGGGGGAGGGGGTGAGGTGGGGGGGGGGGGGTGAGGGGGTGGGGTGGGGGGGTGAGGGGGGATGAGTGGGGTCAATGGGAGGCCCGTCCCCGATCATCCCCGCGGCTTAATCGTTTGTCCCCCGACCTGTCGCGCAGTGGATTACCACGACTCACCGCGTGCCACCCTCATGGCCACGAGGCACCCCCTCCCTCCTCCTCCTTCCCTCCCCCCCTCCCTCCTCCCCCCTCCCTCCGCCCCCCTCCCTTGTCCCTTCTCTATCACAGCCTCCACCCCCCCCCCTCCATCCCCCTTCCTCCTCCCTCCAAGCTCCTCCCGGCCCGCTCCTCTGTCGCCTTACCCTGACCGCGTCTGTCCTTCACGCCCACCCACGCCCGCCCCCCCCCTCTCTCCGAGCGACCGCCAAGGGCCTCCTTCTTTGCCCCACCAGCCCCCCCCCCACCCTCAGCACCCACCACATGGCTACTTGTAACTACTCTTCACATGTTAGAAGACCAACCCCCCCCCCCCCCATCACACATAGCCCCGCCCCATACTCACCACTCGTTCTCATCGCAGTGCCACTTCGCCCCTCCCCGCCTCCCACCCACTCCTTCATGAAGTACCCCGTCCTCAACCAGTCCCGCGTACGGCCTTCTAACCAGCCCCCCCCCCCACCTCCCTTCCGCCTCATTCTTTAACCCGTGTCCCCCTCCCTCAACTACTCTCTTAACGCCCCATTCCTACCCCTCCCCCCCTCCCCCCCTCCCCCCCCCTCCCTCACCCCTCCCGCCCCCTCTACCCCACAGGACACACTACGACTCTGGCCTCGAATGAAGATGTAAATTCCGACCCCCCAAACGAGGGACCGAGTCTGAAGAACCACAGCTTGCGGCAGCTGTGGTCTCCACACGGGGCGAATTGGTCTGGGGGCCGATTGGGACGACAAGGTGATGGGCCCGAAATGTCCCCCCCCGCATCCCGGCCTGTCCGGCGTATGTCCCTCAGTGCATGAAGACGCCCCACCCCTCCCGGCCCGGTCGTTCGGGCGTCAGGCTGCCCCGGGGCCCTCCAGCCCTCTAGCCCGCACCCTCGGAGCCCACCAGCCCGCCCCCCGGAGCCCTGCCAGCCAACCCCTCCCGGCTGGCCAACTGTCGATTTTCATTAATGGGGCCTAAGGGAGGCGAAAGCGGGGGAATCTGGCCTTGTTGAGTGTCTTTATGACGGAGAGGACGGAGGACGGTGGCAAGTGTCCGCTGGGCGATATCGGTCAAATCAATAGCTCGCGCAATGGAGTGAGGAGAGAGACCGGGCGATAATAAGTGTTTGCGGCGAAAACCTAAGGAAGCTGAGTGGCGGTGAGCGGCGTATTTGCATGGGGAGACGGGCAGGGGCAGAGATAGGGCAAAGGTTTACTATGCAGCGTCAAGCGAAGTAAGCTCAGCTAAACAAAGAGGAAAAATTATGAAGATATTTAAGGGAGAGGTTATTACATATATGCCAGAAAACGTTTAATCAAGAGAAAAGAAGACGTTGTTCTGGGTAATCATTAAATAATGTGTGGGTGTTGTTGTTTCGTGAAGACGCTTTACACATTCAGCGTGTCACATAAAGCATGACATAATGCGTCACATACTGCGTCACATACTGCGGCACATACTGCGTCACATACTGCGTCACATACTGCGTCACATACTGCGTCACATAATGCGTCACACAATACGTCACATAATGCGTCACATACTGCGTCACATAATGCATCACATAATTCGTCACAGAATGCGTCACATAATGCGTCACATAATGTGCCATATAATGTGTCATATAATGCGTCACATAATGCGTCACATAATGTGCCATATAATGTGTCATATAATGCGTAACACAATGCGTCTTATAAGGCGTCACATAATACGTCACATATTACGTCACATAATATGTCACATGTTACGTCACATTATTACGTCACATAATGCGTCACATATTACGTCACATAATGCGTCGTATAATGCGTCACATAATTTGTCAAGTAATGCGTCACACAATACCTCACTTAAAGTCTGCCAATACGTCATATAGGTACGTCACAGAATATGTCTTTCACCGTGTGTATCATAATACGTCATGCGTCATGCGTCATACATGATAGTCCGTCAATGCGTCTCATACGTCTCTTTATACGTCACTTAACGTCGAAATGCCACTTAATAAAACAAAAAGTGTGATGTTACTGGTCTAATAAGCTGTAATAATAATTAACACCTTTGATATAACTGGGCGGGTCCGCTGTGATATAAGTTATCGAGTTAACTTAATTAAGGATGTGGTATCACTGCTATGATAATTCAACTTGTGATGTATTTGATCCGTTAGTCGTCAGCCGTTAAGGAAGACGAAAGGGGTGACATCAAACTATTGATGCGTTTTCCATACCAACCGAAACACACTTGTGCCCCTTGGCGTGTAACGGGGTAAGTGTCTCACACGCTGACTTGTGCCTCCTGACTTATAACGAGGTGAGTGCCTCATACACTGACTTGTGCCTCCTGACTTATACCGGGGTGAGTGCCTCACACACTGACTTGTGCCCCTTGACGTATTAACGGGTAAGTGCCTCATACACTGACTTGTGCCTCCTGACTTATAACGGGGTGAGTGCCTCACACGCTGACTTCTGCCCTTGACTTATAACGGGGTGAGTGCCTTACACACTGACTTGTGCCCTTGACGTATAACGGGGCAAGTGTCTCACACACTGACTTGTGCCCTTGACGTATAACGGGGCAAGTGTCTCACACACTGATTTGTGCCCTTGACGTATAACGGGGTAAGTGCCTGACACACGAGCTTGTGCCCCTTGACGTATAACGGGGTAAGTGCCTGACACACGAGCTTGTGCCCCTTGACGTATAACGGGTAAGAGCCTGACACACGAGCCTGTGCACCTTGACGTATAACGGGGTAAGTGCCTGACACACGGGCGTGTTGCCCTCTTGACGTATAACGGGTAAGTGCCTGACACACGAGCTTGTGCCCCTTGACGTATAACGGGGTAAGTGCCTGACACACGAGCTTGTGCCCCTTGACGTATAACGGGGTAAGTGCCTGACACACAAGCTTGTGCCCTTGACATATAACGGGGTAAGTGCCTGACACACGAGCTTGTGCCCTTGACGTATAACGGGGTAAGTGCCTGACACACGAGCTTGTGCCCCTTGGCGTGTAACGGGGTAAGTGTCTCACACACTGACTTGTGCCCCTTGACTTATAACGAGGTGAGTGCCTCATACACTGACTTGTGCCTCCTGACTTATAACGGGGTGAGTGCCTCACACACTGACTTGTGCCCTTGACGTATAACGGGGTAAGGGCCTCATACACTGACTTGTGCTCCTGACTTATAACGGGGTGAGTACCTCACACGCTGACTTCTGCCCCTTGACTTATAACTGGGTGAGTGCCTTACACACTGACTTGTGCCCTTGACGTATAACGGGTAAGTGTCTCACACACTGACTTGTGCCCTTGACGTATAACGGGGCAAGTGTCTCACACACTGACTTGTGCCCTTGACGTATAACGGGATAAGTGCCTGACACACGAGCTTGTGCCCCTTGACGTATAAACGGGGGTAAGTGCCTGACACACGAGCTTGTGCCCTTGACGTATAACGGGGTAAGAGCCTGACACACGAGCCTGTGCACCTTGACGTATAACAGGGTAAGTGCCTGACACACTAGCTTGTGCACCTTGACGTATAACGGGGTAAGTGCCTGAAACACGGGCGTGTGCCCCTTGACGTATAACGGGGTAAGTGCCTGACACACGAGCTTGTGCCCCTTGACGTATAACGGGGTAAGTGCCTGACACACGAGCTTGTGCCCCTTGACGTATAACGGGGTAAGTGCCTGACACACGAGCTTGTGCCCCTTGACGTATAACGGGGTAAGTGCCTGACACACGAGCTTGTGCCCCATGACGTATAACGGGGTAAGTGCCTGACACACGAGCTTGTGCCCCTTGACGTATAACGGGGTAAGTGCCTGACACACGAGCTTGTGCCCCTTGACGTATAACGGGGTAAGTGTCTCACACACGAGCTTGTGCCCCTTGACGTATAACGGGGTAAGTGCCTCACACACTGACTTGTGCCCCTTGACGTATAACGGGTAAGTGCCTGACACACGAGCTTGTGCCCTTGACGTATAACGGGGTAAGTGCCTGACACACGGGGCTTGTGCCTCTTGACGTATAACGGGGTAAGTGCCTGACACACGAGCTTGTGCCCCTTGACGTATAACGGGGTAAGTGTCTCACACACTGACTTGTGCCCCTTGACATATAACGGGGTAAGTGCCTGACACACGAGCTTGTGCCCCTTGACGTTTTACGGGTAAGTGCCTGACACACGAGCTTGTGCCCCTTGACGTATAACGGGGTAAGTGCCTGACACACGGGCTTGTGCCCCTTGACGTTTTACGGGGTAAGTGCCTGACACACGAGCTTGTGCCCCTTGACGTATAACGGGGTAAGTGCCTGACACACGAGCTTGTGCCGCTTGCCGTATAACGGGGTAAGTGCCTGACACACGAGCTTGTGCCCCTTGACGTATAACGGGTAAGTGCCTGACACACTGACTTGTGCCCCTTGACGAATAACGGGGTAAGTGCCTCACACACTGACATGTGCCCCTTGACGTATAACGGGGTAAGTGCCTGACACACGAGCTTGTGCCCCTTGACGTATAAAGGGGTAAGTGCCTCACACCCTGACTTGTACCCCTTGACGAATAACGGGGTAAGTGCCACACACACTGACTTGTGCCCCTTGACGTATAACGGGGTAAGGGCCTCACATACTGACTTGTGCCCCTTGACGTCTAACGGGGTAAGTGCCTCACACTCTGACTTGTGTGTCTAGAATTATAACGGGGTAAGTTCCGGTTCCGCATAGTACGGCGACCGACAGATGAGAGATCTGCACGCGTGCGTTTTGACTTTTAACCACCGGTCGCTTTGCCCGAGTATGTATTCTACCGCCGACGTGATTTCGATCTCCACCGCCAGAGGGCTTCGGATCAACCGATCACGCTGAGTCACTTGACCATGCCACTGAGCCCGTTGTCTCCAGCACTCACTAGATGGCGCCACTGTGTGTTGATCGCCCTCCGGGGGACAGCGTGCGAAGTGAAATGAAATGCTCGTGCTGTAGACCGACGTTGTGCCCGTCAAGGCTAAATTGGGACAATACCCCCGCCCCCCCCCCCTCTGGGACAATGAAACGGGGTTAAGTGAAACACGCCCCAGAGGCAGGTCCCAGGGTGCGAACCCACGACCTGTTGATCTGCAGCTCGGTGTGCTTACCAACTGAGATATAGGCAGGCTCTCAGATAGCGTGTGGTTTATAATGACATCGAAAAACGGCTGACATGGCCGGAAGTATAGGGGCATTAGACATTCCAAGTGTGAGGAGACCGATTGTAAACAAGTATATATGTTTATGCTTTCACCCCGGGAGGGGCACTACATTGCTACAGTGGTCAGGGTGTGCCGCCCATGCCATAGAGAACACTTTGAGAGCGAGAGAAAAGCGCGCGATTTTGTGGTCATTGAGAGAGAATTTGTTGGTTAAAGGCATCTAAAATAGTCAATCTCAGAATACTGCTTTGGGGATTACGAGAAAACAGGCGGAAAGATATGCATATGCCTGACTATATGTAGTGGGGAGGGGGGGGGGGGGGTGGGGGGGGGGACTGTCACCTACTTTAAAATGACTGGTTGGGGAGGATCATATGGCCTTGATTATGCATGGAAAAACGGCATTCTTCCTCAAAAAGGGGTCATTAGAAAAAATCGCGTTTAACAGTCTTTAACATCCCCTTGCTTCAGGGGGGTTTAAGCCCCCCTACCCCCACCCCCCCGTGGAACAGTAGTTGGTAGCAATAGTACATATACGTATTCATAACTCGGAGTACAGTTTGATAAGATTGTACTCATATAAAAGATTAATTTGCCCAAAGTTGCATTTTATAACTCAGATATTTATGCAACTCGATAACAGTTCTGTCTCAGAGCACTGGTAGGTTCCCATACCTCACGTATATCCAGGAATATGTTCTGCTTATTATCTCCCTTCGCAAGATTGCGACCTCACTGAGTGTTGCGCGGAGCCAGAACACATGGACATTTCCGTGCTATTTGCGAAAAATAATGTACAGTGGCCAAGACAGATATTGGTTTCTTGGGTAGTGGTAGAGTGGGTGGGGGGGGGGCGGGGTAGCACAGGTGATCGGCATCAACCGCCCCGCCCCGATCCAGGGGGCGCTACGAACGCTGAGAGACACTCATGGTGGTGTGTGTCGGGGGGGGGGGTCACCCGGAGGGGGGGCTTTGGCACTCCCACCCCGCCCCCGATCTCACCCCAACCTCCGGTGTCTCCACCTATTACGTACTTTTCTACTTGCATAAATACATACATTAACAAGGAAAACTTTAAAGGCTCGCAGGAGGCGGGTCGGTCCTTAAATTCCAGGCCACTGGGGCAGACTCGATCATTTAAAAAGACATTTGCATTCGAACTTTGATTCACTACAACGAAGTTCTTGCGAAGAATACTCTCTGAGAGATCCCCTACTTAAGCCAGCTACTCGGTCACTCTACATATCCGCAATATTCACGTAAATCACCATGAATGGACCTCTATGTCACCGCCCCCCCCCCCACGCCCCACCCCCACCCCCGTCCGAGAGGGTTGTCTTCACGGCGCCACATCACTCAGACCGTCTCACCCCCTCAGCCGCCGCTTGCAGACTACTCCGCGAGGGCTGTCTATAACACTATACTCGTTGGCCCACAAGGTGAAGAGGGAAGTCGTGTAGTTTCGAAGTGAAGTAGTTTCGATTATAGCTGTCCCGAGATACATATCTCACGGTGATTACATATCTCACGGTGATTACATATCTCACGGCGATTACATATATCACGGTGATTACATATCTCACGGTGATTACATATCTCACGGTGATTACATATCTCACGGTGATTACATATCTCACGGTGATTACATATCTCACGGCGATTACATATCTCACGGTGATTACATATCTCATGGTGATTACATATCTCACGGTGATTACATATCTCACGGTGATTACATATCTCACGGTGATTTCGGAGCTTCACCGGACCTTCGTTTCCCTTCCCACAGGCCTGTATCTTTGTAACACAATATTTAAATAAGATAGCAGGGTGCCCCTCCCCCCCACCCCCCTCCCGCTCTCTAAATGTCTTTTTCGAGCGGCGAGATCTGTTCATGCATGGTGCAAATTATATGACTAAAATTTAAAATGTTAAGGTTAAAATTAAACTCCCCATTTTGTTGTAGAACCCCCTCCCCTTTTTACTTGAATGCAAATCCATTACCTTTTACTTGGGTGCGACCCCCTCCGGTTTTTAGAATGTCTTAATATTGTCCGATCTTACCCCTTACCACGCGTATTTTTCATACGTATTTGGGACAGCCCACCAAAAGTTAACAAAAAGTGCCCCCCGCCCCGTCTACAAATCGTGGATTATATCTAAAAATGTCTACAGTTCCGTAAAGATACAGATACAAATCTGCCTTTTTCGCTGTCCGGTATGTGTATTATATAATACACTTGGCTGTTGAAGACTGGGGCACTCAACAAGCACAAGACGGAGGTCCCTTTCTGGTGACTAATTCTCTATGGGGGTGGGGGGGGATGTACCCATGATATAACGGCAGAGTGGAGAAGGCACTCCTGGTAATTTAGGGTGGGGGAGGCACCCCTGGTATAATAGGGTGGGGGAGACACCCCTGGTATAATAGGGTGGGGGAGACACCCCTGGTATAATAGGGTGGGGGAGACACCCCTGGTATAATAGGGTGGGGGAGACACCCCTGGTATAATAGGGTGGGGGAGGCACCCCTGGTATAATAGGGTGGGGGAGACACCCCTGGTATAATAGGGTGGTGGAGGCACCCCTGGTATAATAGGGTGGGGGAGGCACCCCTGGTATAATAGGGTGGTGGAGACACCCCTGGTATAATAGGGTGGGGGAGACACCCCTGGTATAATAGGGTGGGGGAGACACCCCTGGTATAATAGGGTGGGGGAGGCACCCCTGGTATAATAGGGTGGGGGAGACACCCCTGGTATAATAGGGTGGTGGAGGCACCCCTGGTATAATAGGGTGGGGAGGCACCCCTGGTATAATAGGGTGGTGGAGACACCCCTGGTATAATAGGGTGGTGGAGGCCCCCTGGTATAGTAGGTTGGGGGAGGCACCCCTGGAATAATAGGGTGGTGGAGACACCCCTGGTATAATAGGGTGGTGGAGGCCCCCTGGTATAATAGGGTGGGGGAGGCACCCCTGGTATAATAGGGTGGTGGAGGCCCCCTGGTATAATAGGGTGGGGGAGGCACCCCTGGTATAATAGGGTGGTGGAGACACCCCTGGTATAATAGGGTGGGGGAGGCACCCCTGGTATAATAGGGTGGGGGAGGCACCCCTGATATAATAGGGTGGTGGAAACACCCCTGGTATAGTAGGGTGGGGGGCACCCTGGTATATTGTGGGGGGGGGGCACTTCTGGTATAATAGGGTGGTGGAGGCACCCGTGGTATGATAGGGTAGGGGAGACACCCCTGGTATAATAGGGTAGGGAGACACCCCTGGTATAATAGGGTGGGCGAGACACCCCTGGTTTAATAGGGTAGGGGAGGCACCCCTGGTATAATAGGGTGGTGAGGCATCTGGTATAATAGGGTAGGGAGACACCCCTGGTATAATAGGGTGGTGGAGGCCCCCTGGTATAATAGGGTGTGGGAGGCACCCCTGGTATAATAGGGTGGGGGAGGCACCCCTGGTATAATAGGGTAGTGGAGACACCCCTGGTATAGTAGGTGGTGGAGGCACCCCTGGTATAATAAGGTTGGGGGATGGCACCCCTGGTATAATAGGGTGGGGGAGGCACCCCTGGTATAATAGGGTGGGGAGACACCCTGGTATAATATGGTAGGGGAGGCACCCATGGTATAATAGGGTGGGCGAGACACCCCTGGTATAATAGGGTGGTGGAGGCGCCCTCGTATAATAGGGTAGAAGAGACACCCCTGGTATTATAGGGTAGGGGAGACACCCCTGGTATAATAGGGTGGGTGAGACACCCCAGGTATAATAGGGTGGTGGAGGCATCCTGGTATGATAGGGTGGGGAGACACCCCTGGTATAAAATAGGGCGGGGGAGACACCCCTGGTATAATAGGGTGGGGGAGACACCCCTGGTTTAATAGGGTAGGGGAGGCACCCCTGGTATAATAGGGTGGTGGAGGCACCTCTGGTATAATAGGGTGGGGGAGACACCCCTGGTATAATAGGGTGGGGGAGACACCCCTGGTATAACAGGGTGGTGGAGGCACCCTCGTATAATAGGGTAGGGGAGACACCCCTGGTATAATAGGGTAGGGGAGACACCCCTGGTATAATAGGGTGGGTGAGATACCCCTGGTATAATAGGGTGGTGGAGGCATCCTTGTATAATAGGGTGGGGAGACACCCCTGGTATAATAGGGTAGGGGAGACACCCCTGGTATAATAGGGTGGTGGAGGCACCTCTGGTATAATAGGGTGGGGGAGACACCCCTGGTATAATAGGGTGGGGGAGACACCCCTGGTATAACAGGGTGGTGGAGGCACCCCTGGTATAATAGGGGGGGGAGGCACCCCTGGTATAATAGGGTGGTGGAGACACCCCTGGTATAATAGGGTAGTGGAGGCCCCCTGGTATAATAGGGTGGGGGAGGCACCCCTGGTATAATAGGGTGGTGGAGGCCCCCTGGTATAATAGGGTGGGGGAGGCACCCCTGGTATAATAGGGTGGGGGAGGCACCCCTGGTATAATAGGGTAGTGGAGACACCCCTGGTATAGTAGGGTGGTGGAGGCACCCCTGGTATAATAGGGTGATTGAGACACCCCTGGTATAATAGGGTGGGGGAGGCACCCCTGGTATAATAGGATGGTGGAGGCACCCCTGGTATAATAGGGTGGGGGAGGCACCCCTGGTATGATAGGGTGGGGGAGACACCCCTGGTATAATAGGGTAGGAGGCACCCTGGTATATTGTTGGGGGGGGGGCACACTTCTGGTATAATAGGGTGATGGAGGCACCCGTGGTATAATAGGGTAGGGGAGACACCCCTGGTATAATAGGGTAGAGGAGACACCCCTGGTATAATAGGGTGGTGGAGACACCTCTGGTATAATAGGGTGGGGGAGGCACCCCTGGTATAGTAGGGTGGTGGAGACACCCCTGGTATAATAGGGTGGGGGAGACACCCCTGGTATAATAGGGTGGGGGAGACACCCCTGGTATAATAGGGTGGGGGAGACACCCCTGGTATAATAGGGTGGGGGAGACACCTCTGGTATAATAGGGTGGGGGAGGCACCCCTGGTATAGTAGGGTGGTGGAGACACCCCTGGTATAATAGGGTGGGGGAGACACCTCTGGTATAATAGGGTGAGGGAGGCACCCCTGGTATAGTAGGGTGGTGGAGACACCCCTGGTATAATAGGGTTGGGGAGACACCCCTGATATCATAGAGTGGGGGAGACACCCCTGGTATAATAGGGTGGGGGAGACACCTCTGGTATAATAAGGTGGGAGAGACACCCCTGGTATAATAGGGTGGGGGAGACACCCCTGGTATAATAGGGTGGGGGAGGCACCCCTGGTATAATAGGGTGGGGGAGACACCTCTGGTATAATAGGGTTGGGGAGACACCCCTGGTATAATAGGGTGGGGGAGACACCCCTGGTATAATAGGGTGGGGGAGGCCCCCTGGTATGATAGGGTGGGGGAGACACCCCTGGTATAATAGGGTGGGGGAGGCCCCCTGGTATAATAGGGTGGGGGAGACACCCCTGGTATAATAGGGTTGGGGAGACACCCCTGGTATAATAGGGTGGGGGAGACACCCCTGGTATAATAGGGTGGTGGAGGCACCCTCGCATAATAGGGTAGGGGAGACACCCCTGGTATAATAGGGTAGGGGAGACACCCCTGGTATAATAGGGTGGGTGAGACACCCCTGGTATAATAGGGTGGTGGAGGCATCCTGGCATAATAGGGTGGGGGAGACACCCCTGGTATAATAGGGTGGGGGAGACACCCCTGGTATAATAGGGTGGGCGAGACACCCCTGGTATAATAGGGTGGGGGAGGCACCCCTGGTATAATAGGGTGGTGGAGACACCCCTGGTATAATAGGGTGGGGGAGGCACCCCTGGTATAGTAGGGTGGTGGAGACACCCCTGGTATAATAGGGTGGGGGAGACACCCCTGGTATAATAGGGTGGGGGAGACACCCCTGGTATAATAGGGTGGGGGAGACACCTCTGGTATAATAGGGTGGTGGAGACACCCCTGGTATAATAGGGTGGGGGAGACACCCCTGGTATAATAGGGTGGGGGAGGCACCCCTGGTATAGTAGGGTGGTGGAGACACCCCTGGTATAGTAGGGTGGTGGAGACACCCCTGGTATAATAGGGTGGGGGAGGCACCCCTGGTATAATAGGGTGGGGGAGGCACCCCTGGTATAGTAGGGTGGTGGAGACACCCCTGGTATAATAGGGTGGGGGAGACACCCCTGGTATAATAGGGTGGGGGAGACACCCCTGGTATAATAGGGTGGGGGAGACACCTCTGGTATAATAGGGTGGGGGAGACACCCCCGGTATAATAGGGTGGGGGAGACACCCCTGGTATAATAGGGTGGGGGAGACACCTCTGGTATAATAGGGTGGGGGAGGCACCCCTGGTATAGTAGGGTGGTGGAGACACCCCTGGTATAATAGGGTGGGGGAGACACCTCTGGTATAATAGGGTGGGGGAGGCACCCCTGGTATAGTAGGGTGGTGGAGACACCCCTGGTATAATAGGGTTGGGGAGACACCCCTGATATCATAGAGTGGGGGAGACACCCCTGGTATAATAGGGTGGGGGAGACACCTCTGGTATAATAAGGTGGGGGAGACACCCCTGGTATAATAGGGTGGGGGAGACACTCCTGGTATAATAGGGTGGGGGAGGCACCCCTGGTATAATAGGGTGGGGGAGACACCCCTGTTATAATAGGGTTGGGGAGACACCCCTGGTATAATAGGGTGGGGGAGACACCCCTGGTATAATAGGGTGGGGGAGGCCCCCTGGTATGATAGGGTGGGGGAGACACCCCTGGTATAATAGGGTGGGGGAGGCCCCCTGGTATAATAGGGTGGGGGAGACACCCCTGGTATAATAGGCTTGGGGAGGCCTCCTGGTATAGTAGGGTGGGGGAGACACCCCTGGTATAATAGGGTGGGAGAGACACCCCTGGTTTAATAGGGTGGGGGTGACACCCCTTGTATGATAGGATTGGGGAGGCCCCCTGGTATAATAGGCTTGAAGGCGATCGAGGTCCACGTGACACACGCGCGGATGGGCATACGACGTGATTCCGGTTTTTAGTATGGCACTGTAGGCGGAACTAAAATTGAAATCGACCAAGGGAGACAGACGGAAATGTAATTGGAAAAGAAACCGGCGGGGTTGCGTCTTGACAGACCAGCGCGTCTTCTTTCTTGGACGGGGCGGAGGCTGGGGGGAGGGGGGGGGGGTCGAGGGGGCGGGGGCAGCGAGGGGGGAGTAACATGAATACATCCGGAGAAGGCTACCCGTTCAATATTCCTTACATCATTGTCCTACAACAACCACAAATAATCCATCCATTCTATAAGATTTTGAAGGGTCGATAGAAATTTATCAACTGATTTATCAAACCGCCTTAACCTGATAGGTTTGCCCAGTGGATCGCCCGCACTTGATTGGCTCATTAATCCACACCCGCTATGCCTTATTGGCTCGCTACTGAACGACCAAAGGGATTGGCCCACTCATTTCAAGACGCTAATTTGATTAGCTCGCTTTTTTGTGCGATCAGCCGTTACTGCCTCGTTCACTTAAACGGACGAGCGCGATTGGCTCGTTCAAATGAACGCTCGGACGTGATTGACTAGCTCATTGGGACAAGCTCTGACGTGATTGGCTCGTTCAACTGAATGCTCGGACGGGATTGGCTAGCTCATTGAGACAAGCTCTGACGTGATTGGCTCGTTCAACTGAATGCTCGGACGGGATCGGCTAGCGAATTGGGACAAGCTCTGACGTGATTGGCTCGTTCAAATGAACGCTCGGACGTGATTGGCTAGCTCATTGGGACAAGCTCTGACGTGATTGGCTCGTTCAACTGAATGCTCGGACGGGATTGGCTAGCTCGATTTGCGCGGCGGCAAGTCAACCAAAAAAACATTGGGATGGCTAATTATTTAATGCCAGTCTTTGAGCACAGACATTAATTTGTCGAATCGCCATGTACGTCAGTAAAAGATCCATATGTAGACAACTTTGCGCAAGCTGTTCAGCAATTCAAATTGTTAATAATGAAAAACTCTACAAGGCAGAAGACTGAGCCCTTGTATCCGCCACCGGATAGTGAAGGGTAAGGGGTGCAGGGTGGCACTTAAGGGTGAACGATATTACGGGATGTGGAGGATGTTGTTGCTGGCGGGTGGGGTGTAGAAATGACCATCATTGCTAAAAGAATTTGCTAAAACTTTTGATCTGATTGCCAACGGATGGGAAACCATTCTAAAGATGTCGAAATGACATATATGCACCGACTACACATTTAACTCGGCGGTAAAAAAAAGTCTGGGTATTTCCAGCGTAAATCAAGGAGAATAAACATATCGTCATAAAACAGTTTTGCAATGAGAAGTGGCGTCATTTGACTTTCATGAGAACACTTGAAATAAAATGCGACTTTGGCGGTTTGAAGGCTGGTGGTGCCGGGGTAGTGGGGGAGGAGGAGGGGGGGTTGAGGGGTGGGGTAACAGCTAGATGGAAGAGGATAGGCGGGGTTCATACTATTTTAGAGTAAGAGTTTCTATGAGGATAAAACTTCGTAAATTCTGTAAGATTTAGACTGTCATGTGCATTGTAGAAGTCAGACAGAAACTGCCGCCTGACCCTTCACGGCAGCGAGGGCGGGGGGGGGGGGGGGGCGGAGGTGTGTTGTTACGCTTTCCACGGACCAGACAATGTCACTATGGCCCCAGCTCCAAAGTCATACATCGAAAGACACGGACTTGTTGTGGGCTGTTGACTTGTAAGCCTCTCAGTCGCTTTCACTGTCAACACGGTTCAGGTGAATGCCTCAAACCGGTGACGGCCTTGCAACAATGGGGGGAGAGAGGGCTGAGGGAGAGGACTCGGTTGAGGACTCGGGGAGAGAGCTCAGGGAGAGGACTCGAGGAGAGGACTCGGGGAGAGGACTCCGGGAGAGGACACGGGGAGAGGACTCGGTGAGAGGACTCGGGGAGAGGAATCGGGGAGAAAAGTCGGGAGAGGACTCGGGGAGAGGACTATGGGAGAAAACTCGGGGAGAGGACTCGGGAGAGGACTCGGGGAGAGGACTCCGGGAGAGTACTCCGGGAGAGGACTCCGGGAGAGGACACGGGGAGAGGACTCGGGGAGAGGACTCCGGGAGAGGACTCCGGGAGAGGACTCCGGGAGAGGACTCCGGGAGAGGACACGGGGAGAGGACTCGGGGAGAAAACTCGGGGAGAGGACTCGGGGAGAGGACTGGGGGAGAGGACACGGCGAGAGGACTCGGGGAGAAAACTCGGGGAGAGGACTGGGGGAGAGGACTCGGGGAGAGGACTCGAGGAGAGGACTCGGGGAGAGGACTGGAGGAGAAGACTCGAGGAGAGGACTCGGGGAGAGGACTCGGGGAGAAAACTCGGGGAGAGGACTCGGGGAGAGGACTCGAGGAGAGGACTCGGGAGAGAACTCGAGGAGAGGACTCGAGGAGAGGACTCGAGGAGAGGACTGGGGGAGAGGACTGGGGGAGAGGACTCGAGGAGAGGACTTGGGGAGAGGACACGGGGAGAGGACACGGGGAGAGGTCACGGGGAGAGGACTCGATGAGAGGACTGGGGGAGAGGACTGGGGGAGAGGACTCGGGGAGAGGACTTGGGGAGAGGACACGGGGAGAGGACTCGAGGAGAGGACTGGGGGAGAGGACTGGGGGAGAGGACTCGGGGAGAGGACACGGGGAGAGAACTGGGGGAGAGGACTCGGGGAGAGGCCTCGGGGAGAGGACTCGGGGAGAGGACACGGGGAGAGGACTGGGGGAGAGGACTCGAGGAGAGGACTGGGGGAGAGGACTGGGGGAGAGGACTCGGGGAGAGGACTTGGGGAGAGGACACGGGGAGAGGACTGGGGGAGAGGACACGGCGAGAGGACTGGGGGAGAGGACTCGGGGAGAGGACACGGGGAGAGGACTGGGGGAGAGGACACGGGGAGAGGACACGGGGAGAGGACTGGGGGAGAGGACTCGGGGAGAGGACTCGGGGAGAGGACTCGAGGAGAGGACTAGGGGAGAGGACTGGGGGAGAGGACTGGGGGAGAGGACTGGGGGAGAGGACTCGGGGAGAGGACTCGGGGAGAGGACTCGAGGAGAGGACTAGGGGAGAGGACTGGGGGAGAGGACTGGGGGAGAGGACTCGGGGAGAGGACTTGGGGAGAGGACACGGGGAGAGGACTGGGGGAGAGGACACGGCGAGAGGACTGGGGGAGAGGACTCGGGAAGAGGACACGGGGAGAGGACTGGGGGAGAGGACACGGGGAGAGGACACGGGGAGAGGACTGGGGGAGAGGACTCGGGGAGAGGACTCGGGGAGAGGACTCGGGGAGAGGACTCGGGGAGAGGACTCGAGAAAAGGACTGGAGGGGAGAGGACACGGGGAGAGGACACGGGGAGAGGACTCGGCGAGAGAACTCGAGGACAGGAGTGGAGGAGAAGACTCGAGGAGAGGACTCGGGGAGAGGACACGGGGAGAGGACTCGGGGAGAGGACTCGGGGAGAGGACTCGAGGAGAGGACTCGAGGAAAGGACTGGAGGAGAAGACTCGGGAGAGGACTCGGGGAGAGGACTCGGGGAGAAGACTCGAGGAGAGGACTCGAGGAAAGGACTGGAGGAGAAGACTCGGGAGAGGACTCGGGGAGAGGACTCGGGGAGAGGACTCGGGGAGAAGACTCGAGGAGAGGACTCGAGGAAAGGACTGGAGGAGAAGACTCGGGAGAGGACTCGGGGAGAGGACTCGAGGAGAGGACACGGGGAGAGGACACGGGGAGAGGACTGGGGGAGAGGACTCGAGGAGAGGACTCGGGGAGAGGACACGGGGAGAGGACTCCGGGAGAGGACTCGGCGAGAGGACTCGGCGAGAGGACTCAGGGAGAGAACTCGAGGAGAGGACTCGGGGAGAGGACACGGGGAGAGGACACGGGGAGAGGACTGGGGGAGAGGACACGGGGAGAAGACACGGGGAGAGGACTCGGGGAGAGGACTCGAGGAGAAGACTCGGGGGAGGACTCGGGGAGAGGACTCGAGGAGAGGACTCGAGGAGAGGACTCGAGGAGAGGACTCGGCGAGAGAACTCGGGGAGAGGACTCGGGGAGAGGACTGGGGCAGAGAACTCGGAGAGAGGAGATCGGGGAGAGGACTGGGGGAGAGGACTGGGGGAGAGGACTCGGGGAGAGGACTCGGGGAGAGGACTGGGGCAGAGAACTCGGAGAGAGGAGATCGGGGAGAGGACTGGGGGAGAGGACTGGGGGAGAGGACTGGGGGAGAGGCACTAAACTCACTCAACTCACTAAACTTCGAGATGAACAGGGCCCTGCGGTAAACCTTTAGGTTGTTGAAATAAACATTCACTATTCTCCGATATGATCTTCAGGGCCTACAGTTAACCTTTAGGTTGCTGAAATAATCATTTACTAAACTCCGATATGATCTTCAAGGCCCTGCAGTTAACCTTTAGGTGGCTGAAATAAACATTTACTAAAATTCGAGATGATCTTCATTGTCCTGCAGTTAACTTTAAAGTTGCTGAAATAAGTATTTACTAAACTCCGATATGATGTTGAGGGCCATGCAGTTAACCTTTAGGTTGCTGAAATAAACATTTACTATACTCTGAGATGATCTTCGGGGCCTTGCAGTAAACCTTTAGGGTACTGAAATAAACATTTACTATACTCTGAGATGATCTTCGGGGCCCTGCAGTAAACCTTTAGGGTACTGAAATAAACATTTACTATACTCTGAGATGATCTTCGGGGCCCTGCAGTAAACCTTTAGGGTACTGAAATAAACATTTACTATACTCTGAGATGATCTTCGGGGCCCTGCAGTTAACCTTTAGGTTGCTGAAATAAACATTTACTAAACCACGATAGATCTTCAAGGCCCTGCAGTTAACCTTTAGGTTTTTGAAATAAACATTTACTAAATTTCGAAATGATCTTCAGGGCCCTGCAGTAAACCTTTAGGGTGGTGAAGTAAACATTTACTATACTCCGAGATGATCTTTAGGGTCATGGAATAACTTTTTCAGCGAAGGGTTTCGTGGTTCGGATTTGCTTCAGTCGTTGGAATGTCCCTCTGAATTTACAAGTCACTTATAGAGCGAACCAGTGAGAGTGTTATTTTCCTAAAATTGAGATCTTATATTTGTCTACTTCTAATGAAAACTTCTGGCGCGACAAACATATTTAATGTCGCGTAGGACAGTGGCTCCTAATTTTTGCTCCTTTTTTAAAGCCTAAACTTGTACCGTTTGATAATCTAGCCCCGATACTTACCAATCCCATTATAAATAACATAGATAAAGCAGACAGTTGGAGTATCATGTCAATGTATGTGAAAGTGAGAGGCAAGTTATGTGAAGAGTAACGAAAGAAAAAAACAAAAAGTCATCCGGACTGACTCCGCCCTAATCGAGTGGCCCTCCACGAGGAAATATCCCATTGATAGCAAGTACCACAGGTCATGAAACTATCCTCAATCTCGTAATCCTTTCCACTTCACTCGTCCAGCGGGATAACAACGCTGAAAACAATCGCAGGTTTATCTCCTGTTTGAAAACGTCTGCCCGCTACGCCTGGATGGCAGATTAACCTAAATGCTGTCCCAGTCACGGTATTTTATCGTACCCACCGCGGTTGTGCGGTTAAAAAAAGGGGGGGGGGTGTCTTTTGCGGCCTGATTTTACACGGAGAAGGAAACCCGATGACACTATTACCTCTTACGTCCTATCTGTACAGTGCTACAACTAATACCCCAGCGCCATCTTTCCTTTTGTGACCACCAGTCACGTGACGTCATGGAAGCAGACGACACAGAGCCCGCTTGGCGCGCGCCCTGCTTTGTGAACTAGGTCAAGGGTCAGGACGATCCTCTCGATCGTCGGCGGTGTGAGGGTGTGTGATGGGGGTATGGGAGGTGGGGGGGGGAAGTGGGGGTGGAGCTGGGTAGCAGGGGGTGTGGAATCGTGCACTGGGGGTCAGATGGTCAGGGTCACCACGGGTCGCTTGTAATGCCCCCGTCAGGCCGTATTAAGCTGACCCGGGTCACGACTGGGGTCACCGGCCCCGCGCCCGGCTCGCTTACCGTAGACTGTCGGGGACAGGCGCCGCGCGCGCTCCGTGTCTGAGACTCGGCAACATTAGACTCACCGCCTTCGGATATAAGTGCCCATTTTGGCTAACGGTTTTTTTGCGCTGTCTCTCTCCCTCTCTCTATCTCTAGAGGTTATTGAAATTGAGAATTTACTGTACTCTCTTGCTCTCTCCCCCTCACTCTCTCTCATCTGTATAAATGATCGCTTTGTGTAATCCAGCGTGAAATTACAAGCTTTGATGGACAAGGGCGGACAAATACGGGGCTGTAGGCAGATGGTAGGGAGATACCATGGTGAACGTACGTACGTTGACAAGCACAAGTCGCATTGTCATCTTGGACAAGAAGTCGGTGATGCCCTCAGACCACGCACGGGCATCGCACGTGACTAGATAGACACCATGGTAACGAGGCTATACCCGGTCCCCCACCCCCTCCTCCTCCGCAGGTGGCCGGGTGGTGAGTGAAACTAAACCTCAAGGTGTCCAACAGATCTCGTGACCGCTTGGAAAACCTCGCGAGAGTTTAGGAATTAAAAACAGTTGTCACTTGTCATTTTGAGGGCTAGATATTGAAGGAGCAAAGATCAGCGCCTTACTGTCTGTTTGTGAATATGATGTTCGGTTGGTTTCGTTCTATGCTACGGAAGCTTCTTATTGAAGCTTTATTGTATATATTTTAAATTTGCATCATTAGTTTTTTTTTCAAATTAGGGGCTAAAGCCGTTCATACAGCAATTTTCGGACTAAATAATAATTAGGTCGTTTTTTTCTGGCATTTACTGGACATATTATCCGATGACTATGTTGGTATAAACTTTATACATTTAACATATCAACGGCCACCTCAACTGACTATGTTGTTAGTATTAACAATATAACTGTGCTTCAGTTAGCGGCAAAACGATGCTAGTTTGGTGAAGTAGCAGATCAGAAACCCACATTTTCCCACACATTATGCACCATTCGGGCGAAAAAAGTGGCATTATTCAACACCATGCTCTTCCCTTTGTTGCACAATTGTTAGGCATTACGGGCGTACATACATCATTTGCATTTAAACAGATTTCAAATGTTCCCATGGGGGGAAAAGTGTGGTATGAACAGCTTTATTTTATCTCGTTTCAGCGAATCTTAGATATCTCGTTACGCCAGATACTCTCATGGAGTTTGCAAGCGTTTAAAAACCGATAGTTGCTTTGAGTATTCCAATGTCTGCAGCTTGTACTCGCCACCCTTGATGAAAAAACTGACATTCCTCCGGTAAATCATCACATTCATGTTTTTTGCCGCATTACTTTTGTCATTATCATCAATATTTGATAATGTTTTTTTCAGACTTGCCCCATAGATACAGGGCCGCGGCTTGGACAGAAAGACAATAAGCACAAAGGCACTGCAACCTAATTAACGGCGGGAAATAAACGTTAATTATGTGCAAGAGTGAATGGTTTTCCCGCCGTTCAGGCGACAAGGTCGTCTGCCGCACGCGTCGTCCACGTGCCAAAGCGCAGGCCCCGACGTGACCTCTGTCACGGATGACCCCTAAACAAGTGTCAGATCGCCGTGATTACAGATTGTGGTGGGGTGGGACAATGAGTGGGATCACACCCAGGTGGGTGGTCCCTACTGTACCATACCTTTCACCCACCCACCCACCCCTCCCTTACTCCCTGACTCCCTCACTCTACTCACTCCTTGCCTCCCGGGCCTCCCGACTCTCTCCGCCCCCGACTTCGCTATTTACTCTTCAAATGGCATCTCTTTCACCCCCCCTTGGAGGAGTAATGGTGTTCCTTTCCTACATCGGGGGGGAGGGGGGGTGCGGGGACGCAATGATGGATCAGGGGTGACGGGTGCGATATGGTCAGGTGGCTCTGGGGGGACACATTCGCTGGCTCCAGGGCGTCTCGTGACGTCACTGGTGCGAGCGTCTCGCGTCACGGACCGATGAACCTGTAATATACACGATTTAAGCCCCAAGCGCCCAGTGGCGATAGGGGACGGAGGGGGGGACGGAGGGGGGGACAGGGGGGGGGGGATCTCGCGATGGCAGGTACAAGTGGTGTCGGAGGCCGGGCAGGTGAATGCTGTCAGCGGCGTCATGTCCTGGGGGGTAGGGGTTACGGTAGGGGTGGCGGGGGGGAAGGTAGTCCGCCACGACGGTGGGAAGTCACGCCCCCCCCCCTCCACCTACCCCCCCCCCTTCCATCCGCCCACACATGGTTAAGTAGAGTATATAGTACGGGACGGGTGTTCACTCAGTGAAATTTAATATACGACAACCCTGGTCGTGCTCCTCCCAGTTTTCATTTAATATCGACAGATTCCTAAATGTGAAAGTCGTTAGGGTGGGTTTTCTCTGACCCCCCCCCCCCCCGGAGGGGTGGGCAACTGCGTTATGCGGCGAGGAAAGGGGGCGTGGGGGTGGGTGCTATTGGGAAGGGAACCTGCCCGGGAGGGAAGGACAGGTGGATGGCTGGCCACGGTTAGGGGAGAGGCAGGGGGTGGGGGTGTATGGTGGTGGAGGGCGGGTGGGCGGGTGGTCCGACCAGTGGAGTGGGCGGCTTGACGCCCCCGTTTGCAATGATCCGTCGCTCGCCCCGATCTGCCTGAGCGACTCATTGGCGATCGTTCGGAAATGAACTTGGCCGGTGAAGGCAGGTAAGCGTGAAATGGACAACTCGCAAGTCTTTATTTGTCGATTTCAGGCCGCCGTTGTCACCAACAATGGATGCTCAGATTTGTTTTGTTATGGCTACCCGCTGACGTTTGCGGCCACGCTCGACTCTTTCCTCTTCCGTCTCCACGCCCACACACACACAGACACCCACACCCACCTCCCACCCCCTGCTCCCTCCGCCTCCCGTCCCAACCAAAATCAATGGTATGCCCCGTAAAGCCACGCCCCCTTTTTCTCGTCGTTTCACCCAGGTACATTTCAGAGCTCTGAGCGTTGTGCGTAACCTGGGAGACTGGCACATTTATTGAAGCGAGTCTTCGTTGCATGATTTAAGAGCTATTTACCACCGCGCTACTGTCAGTTGCTCCACAATAAATCCGGTTCCTCATGCAGGTTAACCGCCGAGACGAATCAGTAATCTATTCACGGCATCGCCCAAGGGTGGTAAAATGCAATGTTCATGTTTTAGGCCGATATGAAGGCTAAATTGGGCTGGCCGTAAATTGTATGTCTCAGCCTCATAAATGAATTGATTCTTATGCACAAGCATGAAAAAAGAAAAGCATTTTTTTAAATTTTAGTCGCCACGCGTTTAAACAAAAACCCTTAGTTGTCTCCATATGGAGTAAGCTTGTATCTCTATAAATTGCTTGTATGTAAACAAGTTAACAAAAACCCATTTTATGTAAGCATGACGAAGTTAACACAAACTCATATCTAGGCAAGACAGCAGTGATATTTTTTATGAAAACAAGTCAGCATAGAAATCACACGAATGCATAAACAAAACCGATCCGTTACGGAAGCAACGTTTGAAGATCACGCGTATGTCGACAATCATACTTTTGTAACCAGTTTAGAGGTCACCCTTCGTTTGGGGTCTCGCCTCGAATGCCATAGAAGCGACGTATCACACATGCTTCATCTCGCCTTTCGAGTCGGTTGAAATCGCCCATCGCATACATGGTAACTTTAGCCGACTAACCCTGTAGTCGGCTAAACTCTGTTCATGAAATCCGCCACAGGTTATTCTTCTTTACAACCACTGTCTACGTCAGGTGTTAAACAAAATATTCAAATTGACAGTTACTAATAAATGTATTGATAATAATATAACAATTGTATATAAACTGTGGGTTCTCAAATCATGCCTAGAATATGTTACTTTATGTTAGATCTGTTTATCTTTAGTCAGTTTTAAGTTAATGCCTGCTTTATCATTTGAGCCAATATTACGTAAACTTGTCGCCCATATAAGTGATATTAAATAATAATCATCTGGACGTTTTAGCGAACTACGGATAAAAGCACGCATTGGTTCTGCGTCCATACCGGGGGTTTACTTCAGACTTGTGTAATTATTGAATTATTCAACCATAAGGCAGCCAAAATTATATATTGCACTGCTCTGAAATGTACTTTAATTCCGAACCTGCATGTGTAGAATTCTGACAAAGAAATCCCGCAAAAGGCAAAGCTACCTCGGCGGCAATCTGGGTCGCCAGATGGCGCTGGCCTGCATCCTGTTTCTGCCTAGTGTCCCGGAAGTTTAGCATCCGGAGATGACTTCCGGTGTTGCCGTAAATGTACACCGCTGTCTCTGCCACCAGGGGGCGCTGTGCCAAGTTGGTGTCTCGGGAGGTCGGGGAGTGGAGGGTGGAGGGTGGCGAATTGTTCCCCGCGTAGGAGATATGGAGGGGAGGGGAGGGAGGGAGAAAGGGAGGATGGAAGGGCCGGGAAAATAGGAGCCTTCCTCCCGCAATTAACAATTATTATCATACAGCATTCTCTTCGAACTCGGATGGGGGGCGGGGGGGTGGTGGTGGTAGGGTGAACAAAGCTGTTTAACCACCCGCGTTGTTTGCTCTGTTGTCGGGCCAAATTTGCTATGAAGAGAGCGACAAGGGGAGAAGGCGGGGGGAGGGGAAGGGGGATGATTCAGTTCTTGGGAGACCACGCGGGCTAACACCGCGGCGGATTTCTAACTAACTACGACGTTGTTTGCAGTCATTTTCTGCCGTATTTTAGGAAAATTACTTCTTCCCTTTCCGGCTCTCCGGCTTCGGCGTTACACCGGCTGCAACGACGACCGGCAGCCCTGGGCACTCTCACCCTCCCCGTAAGCCACCCGCTATATCACCCTGCCATCCCCTCCCACCCCAGCACAGTCCCCTCCAATTGCACCTCTCTTCCCCCCGCTCCCCCACGCCCACACTGAAACCTGACACCCTTCCATACACTCCATTAAACCACTTTACCCCTCCACTCTCCACCCCACCCTCTGCCGCATCCGCGGCTGCGAGCCTCACCCCCCTTCCCACCCGGACCACCCCCTGCCCCCACCCCACCTCTGGTCTCCCTCTAATTGCCTTGGCAATCTTACCGGTTTGACTTCGTAAGGTTTCAGGCTTTCCAGACTCATTACGGAATCAGCAAAATGACCCATTTGAAGATCAGGCCATTATGGAGGGGAAGACGGTCGGGGAAGAGGGAAGGGACGGAGGAAAGGGAGGGTGTGTGTGTGTGTGAATGGATTGGAGGATATAGAGATGGCGGGGGGGGGCGTGGTGGCTTGAGATAGTGACCACAGGGGTGGTTGCATGGGGTGGGGCAGGAGAGGGTGAGGAGTCGGTAGGCTATCAGGGGGTGGCGGCTGGGGGGGGGGGGGGGGGTGGGGGCGTGTTGTCTCAAGCCATGTTTGCGTCGGGAAAGGTACAGGAACAGGAATGTTTCAAAGGCGACCCGGTAAATACGCAAAATTGCAAACGCATATGCGCAATAAGATATTATTATGGCAACTAATGCAAATAGAGCCGTTGATTTGTTTTCTTCCACGAATATGTCGGTATTGTTTTCACGAATATTTAGTTTCTATTGTGTCCAATGTGTCTGACTATGTGTATTTCAAGGTCACACACCAATAAAACACATGATCAATACGTGCCTAAATAATTACTTCAGAATTTGTGTATCTGAATTATTCAAACATGGTTGCCGATTTTCCTTTACCTTGTGGTTTAACATTAGGGATTTGCAATGATTTCTATTGGGACGCGATTTGTTGGTGTGTAACCTGTATCTTATTCTTGACCCCTACATCAGCGTTGCCATCGGGCATTTACGTAACACCCATAGCTCCGAGAATGACTCAAGTGCGAGAGTTTCTTAAAGCAAGATGGTTACTCGGATAACAATCGGTCGCTTGATAATCTACCAATTAAGGTTGGAGCTTACATTTGCACAACTTCGTCATAAGACCCACAAATTGATGCCTTTCTTGGAAACATATATGACAACAAATTCTGTGGGCGGATCTAGTAATTTAGAAAAAGGGGGGTGGTTTCGCCCGGGTGGGGGGATCTCCGCTCTCTAACAACTTGCGCCTGGGGAGGGGGCGGCATTCGTCCTCAATAAGGGGCATGGGTCATTGATGGGTCATCGACTTAATCCTTCCTTAACCTGGGTTTAACCCCCCTCCCCCCTTCTTGGATCCGCCATTTAGTTGCACCTGCGAAATGTCACTTTTACAGTGTATGCTCAAGTGCCCAACCCCCCTAACCCCCTCTCTAGACCCGCCCCTGAATTCAGGTCCAGAGTTGTTGCACTTAATATGCAATGTTTAATGAACTATATGCGCTGCGGAACTGTTGAGAACAATACCACGTGCTTCTGACGCACTATGCGGAGGGCTTCATGGCAACTGGTGATTCAATTAATACATGCTCTGCAAGGGATCAAGCGCATACGTGACAATTTGTTGCGCATCCATATTTAGGATTTGTGAATTTTTGTCTCCTATTATCTCTGTCTCTTTCATTGTGCGGGCACAATGAAGTAGACTCTATATCTTTAGACCTTCTAGATAAAAACAGAATTCATCAGCAAATTCCACCGATTTTCCACACTCGAAATACGCCATAGTTTTATATCATATTCCTGACATAACGTTGGACACAAAGAACGTTAGGAGCGGGGGTGTAGAATTGGGGTGGGGGGGGGGGGTGTAAGGAGGGGGCGGAGGAGTCATGCTACAGAAACATACTCCCCGCGTATGAATACACGCCATCTGTAGCCTGCTCACCATGTTGCATCTCATTCCGTCGCCCTTGTGGAACCACACCACCCCCCCCCCCACCCTCCCGGCCCCTCTCCTCGGCTCTCCTTTCCCACCCCCCCTGTCCCCCCCCTATTTCCCCGCCCCTCTTCCCCTCCCCCTCCCCCTCCCCTCTAAAGCCACAGTCCTTATTTGTATTTCTGATCACGGCTCCCGATGTCTCCCAATGCCTTCTGCCTCTCCCTGGACCGCCTCACCGCGGAAGAAGACACCGGTGTGCGGCGGTTCAATGCCTGTCCAAATATGGTTAATCACCGATGAAGTTGTCGTCCACTCGCGGAACAGTTGCCGGCATACGGCCGGGCCAAATGGAAGGCAATTAGACAGTGTGGAAGCAGTCCATGGCTTTTCCCCCCCGCGTATGTAATTGATTTAGCGAAGTCGGCACTACGCCAGACAGACCGGTCAGGTTGATCCAATAAGGAGAGGTTCTAGTAAATGCCCAAGTGCTCTCGCCGCGCGCCGGCTACAGTCGAAGTGGCTCATCGAATAAATCGCATTGTTACTTAATTGGTTTATCAGCATATAAAGTATCTCTCCAAATTCGATTATCCAATTACGGTATAGGTGTTGGGCGACCGCCCTGCTCGGCATTGGTGCTTCTGGCCCAGCTACCACTGCGGTATAAAAACTTTCGGTTAATGCAATCACGGACGACCCTTAAAAAGGATCGGTCCTACGGCGCCGTTTACGCCTTGAACAGTCGCGTAATTAACGAAATGAATAAGTATGGACGGTTATAAATTGGTATAAATTTGATCAAGGATTTTTGTTATTTCCTCTCGATACATGGGGAAATGATGGTTGTTTGGCGCCGATCTGACCTGGTGTCTCCTGCCCCTCCCCCCCCCCCGCCCACTCATGCCCCCTCCCCCCCCCCTCATCCTCCCACACACACTCTGGTGCGTCTCCGTGCGGTGGCAGCACTATCGCCCGCTCCACTTGCTGTTTGCTTCATGTCGCTGGTAACGTCACTTCCGTTGCGCTCGCGTCACAGAGAAACGCCGCGAGCAGACGACAAAGTGAGCTTGATTGAGTAATGGCGGGAAAATGACCAGCGAGTTCCACTGGTTGGAAGCTGGGGACCGCAATATGGTCCCAACCATGTGATTAACTTAGCTCTGTGCCGTCCGTCATATGTCATCAGACATTGTGACTCTAGTTTCATCACTCGCGTCTTCCTCATTTTCCTTTTTGTTTCCCCCTTGTTTTATTTTTTGTTTTTATGATCAAGGAGTTGAGAAGAAAAAAAACGGAAGGAGGAGAAGGCGTCGGGGAAAAGAAAGCAAGACGACGACATGCTATGACGTTCACGGACTATACAGCCTGTACGCCCGGAGGAAAAAAAGTGTCTTCGAACGGATCTGCACTGCTGTAGGTGGCATGAGGCAAGGTCTACACACTGCGGGGCTGCATCGCCGAGGGTGGGTCTCACAGGCACCAAAACACAAAGGTGCGAGCTTATAGGCTGGTGGTAAGTGGGCGAAGAGGAGGGGAGAAGAGGAGGGGGAGGGCGAGGAGGGGGAGGAGGAGGAGGAGGGCGAGGAGGAGGGGGAGGAGGGGGAGGAGGAAGAGGGGGAGGAGGGGGAGGGGTGTGGGAGAGACCAGCGGGGTGCGGCTTCGCTGGGCGTGTCGGCGAGTTGGGGGTGGGGGTGTCAAGGCATCGCTGGAGCACGGACTAAGGATCAGGAAGAGAGGGACTGAGAGGTGAGGCAGGTGGGAGGGGTGGGGGGAGGGGTAGGTGGAGAAGGAAGAGGTGGTGCGATTGGCGCATTGTGGGGGCGGGGGGTAGAGGCGGCGGTGGAGGGGAGAGGGGTGGAGGGCAGTAAAGGAAACAGAAGGAAAGGGATAGAGAGGGAGGGAACGTGGGGGTATTAGTTAAGAGCGGAGGAAGGAGATCTAGAAGAACAAGGAGGATACAGCAGAGCTGGAAGAAGAAGAGGATATATATGAAGTGAAGGAGCCTGGGACTAAGCAGTCTACCTCTGCCGGCGTGCTCTCTGCACCCTTTTAGTTGGATAGTGTGCAGTCTGGAGCGGCTGTCAGACATCGGTCTATAGCCGGCCACAGCCCTACGGGGGACCCACCGACCGTCATACCCTGCCTCACTGCCTCACCGCCTGGTTCCCCTGGTGACTGGAGGACACGCCTGACGAAGATGCAGTCAGATTATCACCACGTGCTCGAGGACCTCTCGGGCCGGACCTCGGTCTACCTGTCCCCCGGCGCCACCACCGGCGCCTACGGTCACCTGGGCAACCACGGCCAGCCGTGCGTGACGGCAGGAACCACTACGGATAGTTACGCGTCGCAGCAGTACTGGAACGCCTGGGCGGCCCAGGCCTCGGCCGGGGTGGGGGCCGGGGCGGGGCTCTCCGCCGGACTGTCCCCCGGGGTCGGGGCCGGGGTCGGGGTCGGGGTCGGGGTCGGGGTGGTGAGTGGGACTAACACCGCCGCCACCGCTGCCACCGCCACGGGAGGGGGTCTGTCACCACGGGAGATGTGGTACCACCACCCCGGCGCCGCGCACGAGGGGGGGTCAGTTCCCCGGGGGTGGCTACGCCTCCCAGCAGCAGGCGGCTGTCTACTCCAGCCTGCTGCAGCAGCAGCAGCAGCACCAGGGTGAGGCCCACCACCACCCCACAGGGGGACCCATGTCCCCCGGGGAGCATGGATACCAGCACTCATGGTAGGTTTCTTATAACCACCCCCTCTATATGCCACCAACATGCCCTACCCCCTACCCCCTACCACCCTACCCCCCTACCCCTCAACCGCCAAGCTACCCCACCCCCTCCCTCCAGCCACCCTCTCCCTCCAGGCACCCCCCGCCCCCCCGCCCCAACGTACCCATTTGCTATTCACCCATTCCCACTCTCGCTGTTAATTCTGACCACACCACAGCGCGCCCCGTCCCCCCCCCCCCCCAACCTCCCACCTCCACTCCCCGCTCCGGGGTCGTACCCTATTAACCCCTATTCTCCGAAGCACACCCTTCGATTTACCCCCGTCACCCCTTGCCGCTTACACAAAGCCAGCGGGCCGTGGAGCCGGCAGCGCCCCCTATGGTAGAGATCGACCTTAACGGCGTGGCCAGGTCAATGAAATCTACAGAGATCCACTGATCAGCCGGTGTAACGCGATTAGCCTTGATTACCCTTTGTATGGACCGGGATAGGGGAGCGGGGGGGGGTGGGGGTGGGCAGGGCTCGAGTCTGGGTCTGGGTCTGGGTTTGGGTCTGGGTTTGGGTCTGGGTCCCAGAGGTTGTGGGGTAAAGTTTGTTGCCAAGGCGTGGAGGGGGGGGGGGGGTAGGTAGCGGCTGTATGAGAATGAAGTCTGGGTCTAAATGGACTACAGGATAAAGTCTCGATTCCAAGGGACAAGGGAGAGGTGATGAGGGTTGGGGGAGGAGGGGAGTGGGGGAGCAGGGGGGTGAGGGGAGGGGGGAGACCGAAAAGTGAATCCAAATGGATTGAAGGCAAATGGAGGCCAGAGGCCTAGATGCGGTGGGAGGGGGGAGACGGTGGTGGGGGTGGTGGTAGCGATGGGGTTGGGGTGGGGGTGGGGGTGAGTGCGAGAGGTCATCGGACCGCCTTGTCATACGGCACGTGACCAGTCCACACCGCCATTCTTGTTGCTTAGCTGCTCCCTGCCCAGGGCTGTTTTTATCCTTACCCCTGAGCGCCAGAAAGGAAGACTTATTTCAAATGTTCACCAAAACTGCGATAAAATCGAAAACGAATAAAACACTTTATTCGATCAGGGAGAAACATATAATACATCAATCTGATTGCCAACTTGCGGAAAAAAACGAAACAAATCCTACTACTGGCATGGCTTTAAAAACACCGAAATGTGAAGAAAAAACCGAAATCCCTGGAACGCTTATCAATTTGTTCCACTTTGATCGTGTCTTGCGTCCACCACCGCCCACTACCCGCCATCGGTACAGAGCAGACCTACCCCGCAAATAGCCATGGAATTGTCCCCGTCTAGCCGCACGTGACACAGGTGCGGAGGGAGTTGGTTGGGGGAGGGGGGAGGGGGGGGGGGGGCTGTGACGGAAGAGGGTTCCAGGCGGCAGTAACGTGGTCGGTGTACCAAACAGGGTCGTTCGTCCCAGTCGCCCGCCCAGGGGCCAACCACGCAGACATAGAGATGAAAACATCCGTCTTAATTTAAATGCATAATAATTTGATGTGCTCAGATTGAAGCCATGGCGATATTTCAATTATATTACAGTTTATGTTGGTATAAAAATACTTTTTAGACATGGACGTCTAGAAACTGTTGTTAACGTACTTGAATAACGATATTTCAGGCTTCTAGATTTTTAAACTCACATCAAATAATGACAGATTAAAATCACAAGGTCACATGTTTTCCTTTTTCCTTTGGCGTCGTTCAACCGATGCTTATGTTTGGAATGAACATGGATAATTCTACTGCCCATCACAATGAATCTCCATTGTGTTTTAATATTATCAAACATCTAGCGTGGCAAAGGAAATAGTAAGAGAGCTCTACGGTATAACTCTGTGGCTTGTTGGGTCCATAGACTGTAATTTGTCTTACAAGGAGATAATGTGTTTTTCGGCATAAATTTCTAGATTCATTACTCTACGTGTAGTTCCGGTATTCTATTGTACACCCCATGCCGCACGGTCTGTAAAGTCCGAACTGCAATGTGTGCGTTACTTTCCTATCAACAAGGATAATAAATCCGCCACGTGCCCACCGGTGTAGAATAAAACCCATCTGGACTGGCCCACAAATGTATAATCTCTTTTCAGAAGGCAATAACATGTAGGTACTACTGGCGGATGGGACGGGTACACAACTTAGAACCAATCACTGTCAATGGTCTCTGTATGCGTGTATGTCATTGGTGAGTTACTGCCATGGCCTCTGTTTACCCAGAAGTATTTGGTGAGTTATTGCCATGGTCTCCGTATGCGCCGATGTCTTTCATGAGTTATTGCCATGGTCTCTGTATGCGCCGATGTCTTTCATGAGTTATTGCCATGATCTCTGTATGCGCCGATGTCTTTCGTGAGTTATTACCATGGTCTCTGTATGCGCCGATGTCTTTCATAAGTTATTGCCATGGTCTCTGTATGCGCCGATGTCTTTCGTGAGTTATTGCCATGGTCTCTTTGAGCCCTGATGTCTTTTATGAGTTATTGCCATGATCTCTATATGCGCCGATGTCTTTCATGAGTTATTGCCATGGTCTCTGTATGCGCCGATGTCTTTCGTGAGTTATTGCCATGGTCTTTGTATGCGCCGATGTCTTTCGTGAGTTATTGCCATGGTCTCTGTATGCGCCGATGTGTTTCGTGAGTTATTGCCATGGTCTCTGTATGCGCCGATGTCTTTCGTGAGTTATTGCCATGGTCTCTGTATGCGCCGATGTCTTTCGTGAGTTATTGCCATGGTCTCTGTATGCGCCGATGTCTTTCGTGAGTTACTGCCATGGTCTCTGTATGCGCCGATGTCTTTCGTGAGTTACTGCCATGGTCTCTGTATGCGCCGATATCTTTCGTGAGTTATTGCCATGGTCTCTGTTTACCCTGATGTCTTTTATGAGTTATTGCCATGGTCTCTGTATGCGCCGATGTCTTTCGTGAGTTATTGCCATGATCTCTGTATGCGCCGATGTCTTTCGTGAGTTATTACCATGGTCTCCGTAAGCGCCGATGTCTTTTATGAGTTATTGCCATGGTCTCTGTATGCGCCGATGTCTTTTATGAGTTATTGCCATGGTCTCTGTATGCGCCGATGTCTTTTATGAGTTATTGCCATGGTCTCTGTTTACCCTGATGTCTTTTATGAGTTATTGCCATGGTCTCTGTATGCGCCGATGTCTTTCGTGAGTTATTGCCATGGTCTTTGTATGCGCCGATGTCTTTCGTGAGTTATTGCCATGGTCTCTGTATGCGCCGATGTCTTTCGTGAGTTATTGCCATGGTCTCTGTATGCGCCGATGTCTTTCGTGAGTTATTGCCATGGTCTCTGTATGCGCCGATGTCTTTCGTGAGTTATTGCCATGGTCTCTGTATGCGCCGATGTCTTTCGTGAGTTACTGCCATGGTCTCTGTATGCGCCGATGTCTTTCGTGAGTTACTGCCATGGTCTCTGTATGCGCCGATATCTTTCGTGAGTTATTGCCATGGTCTCTGTTTACCCTGATGTCTTTTATGAGTTATTGCCATGGTCTCTGTATGCGCCGATGTCTTTCGTGAGTTATTGCCATGATCTCTGTATGCGCCGATGTCTTTCGTGAGTTATTACCATGGTCTCCGTAAGCGCCGATGTCTTTTATGAGTTATTGCCATGGTCTCTGTATGCGCCGATGTCTTTTATGAGTTATTGCCATGGTCTCTGTTTACCCTGATGTCTTTTATGAGTTATTGCCATGGTCTCTGTATGCGCCGATGTCTTTCGTGAGTTATTGCCATGATCTCTGTATGCGCCGATGTCTTTCGTGAGTTATTACCATGGTCTCCGTAAGCGCCGATGTCTTTTATGAGTTATTGCCATGGTCTCTGTTTACCCTGATGTCTTTTATGAGTTATTGCCATGGTCTCTGTATACGCTGATATTCATAGTGAGTTGCCATTATCTTAATTAATGGTCATAATGTGTTGGTGCCACGAGGTGTCCTACTGTCTACAGTTCAACAGATCAACAAAACTGTGGTCCGGCGGGTGTATCTCTGGGTTGGTTGGTTACATATTCAAGACGTTTTAACCACTTTTGGTCATATCGCGTCAATGGGAGAAAGAAGGGAGAGTGGAGCCATGTCCCCTGCGAAGCCCCTACTTTCTTGCGATGAAGGACATGTGATCCGTATCCTGTGATTGCACAGCGGGGGCTCGAACCCACAACCCACATGCCGTTAGGCTTTCAGGTCAGACGCTGAATGCCAGCGCTCTAACCCACTGAGCTATCGAGGCGGGGGTATTGCGTCTGAACGCCAATTTAGAAATTCCCCAATGATGTCACAAGATTGACAGGTGAGCGTTAATGCAGAGCGTAGGCATCTTTTGTCGAGGGCGTGTATTGTCCTCATGGTTGAGTGCTTTTCGTTCAAGAGTTCAAGCTAATGAGAAGAGAGAATCTGTGTCCGAATGTCAGTAGTCCCAAAAGCACATGCGTTTGTATTCCTCTTTGACAAAATGTTCCTGGCTCCCGGATTTTAAATTGGTAGGTGCGAAAATGAGTGGAACAATTATTTCCTCCCACCGTTTGAGGCGCTATAACTCCAATGTAAATGTAATGTAACTCAAAATGACCATAAGGGAGTAAACACAGAAGGATCCTATGGGCTAAATTTGGTTTGGGCGTGGCACCAACTGTTTAATGGGTTAGCCCTGTATACCCAAGTGTGCATACTACAAGTGTTCGTGGAAGAACGGTTAAGGCTGCAATACTGAGTAATTCGCAGATACGTATGAGAAATACGTGTTTGCCTGTAATTTTTCCTGGTTATTCTGTGCCCGAAACGCCATATTATCCTATGCATTTAGGACCTTATGAGATTCATCGTTAGGGAGCTGGTGTTATTCCTCGGGGCGCCGTCTAGTAAAGTAGATTGCCTGTTCAAGTTGGGCTGTCTGGCTAGTACACCGACCTGCCGATGGGGGCGCTACCTATCGGTGCAATGGCTTTTTTGATATGATTGAAACTTAACGGTCCTTTCAGCCTGAACGGCTATATATCGCCAAACAATGGCCTTTAATAACTTGTTTATTAATACAACAGCCACGCTTCTGTATAATAATGTACTAATTCCGCAAAAAACGGGTAATTCTGTTAAGCCATCTTTTTACGTCGCTAGGGGACTTCGGGTGTGGGGGGCGGGGCGGGCAGGGATGGGGAGGGGGCGGGGGGGCAACCAGCTGTCCCTGCCAAGTCACGCCATCTTCAAAATGGGGTTCTTGGACACGCCTTTAAAGGGCACTTAAACGCTTTAGCTCTTCGTCTTTTGGTGGCAATTTCTGGCGGGGCACGGCTCCAGGGAATTCGGGAGTCTTGTAATTTGGATCATCGAGGATGTGAAAGCGGGGGTCATGGAGGGGGGGGGGGGTGACGGAGAGGGGTATGGGGCGAGGGGACACGGCTTTCATTGTATGGCCATCGTTTGTCGCTGGGTTGGTTGGCCTGCATGCCTTCTCAAGCAGCCCTCGGCTAATTGTCGGCGTCGTGTTGAAGGGTCTGACCTTATACCGGCTAATAGCCTTAACCCGTCTAATATTAACGCAATAAGGGCGGAGATGGGCTGTCACGCGAGGAACTGGCTGTCCCAGACCTCCGCAGCACCCAGCCCAGCTCGACCAAGCTATCTACGGCCCAACCCAACCCTGCTCGACCAGTCCCTGTACAGCCCCGCTCGGTCCGGTCCGTCGAGGCCTCTACCACCAGCGACCCAGCCAATCCTGGCCGCGCTCACCGGCGTAAGATCCGGTCCGTCGAGGCCTCTACCATCAGCGACCCAGCCAATCCTGGCCGCGCTCACCGGCGTAAGATCCGGTCCGTCTAGGCCTCTACCACCAGCGACCCAGCCAAGCCTGGCCGCGCTCACCGGCGTAAGATCCGGTCCGTCGAGGCCTCTACCATCAGCGACCCAGCCAAGCCTGGCCGCGCTCACCGGCGTAAGATCCGGTCCGTCGAGGCCTCTACCATCAGCGACCCAGCCAAGCCTGGCCGCGCTGACCGACGTAAGATCCGGTCCGTCTAGGCCTCTACCACTAGCGACCCAGCCAATCCTGGCCGCGCTCACCGGCGTAAGATCCGGTCCGTCTAGGCCTCTACCACCAGCGACCCAGCCAAGCCTGGCCGCGCTCACCGGCGTAAGATCCGGTCCGTCTAGGCCTCTACCACCAGCGACCCAGCCAAGCCTGGCCGCGCTGACCGGCGTAAGATCCGGTCCGTCTAGGCCTCTACCACCAGCGACCCAGCCAAGCCTTTGCTGCGCTGACCGGCGTAAGATCCGGTCCGTCTAGGCCTCTACCACCAGCGACCCAGCCAAGCCTGGTCGCGCTGACCGGCGTAAGTTTCGGTACGTCTAGGCGTCTACCACCAGCAACCCAGCCAAGCCTGGCCGCGCTCACCGGCGTAAGATCCGGTCCGTCGAGGCCTCTACCATCAGCGACCCAGCCAAGCCTGGCCGCGCTGACCGACGTAAGATCCGGTCCGTCTAGGCCTCTACCACTAGCGACCCAGCCAATCCTGGCCGCGCTCACCGGCGTAAGATCCGGTCCGTCTAGGCCTCTACCACCAGCGACCCAGCCAAGCCTGGCCGCGCTCACCGGCGTAAGATCCGGTCCGTCTAGGCCTCTACCACCAGCGACCCAGCCAAGCCTTTGCTGCGCTGACCGGCGTAAGATCCGGTCCGTCTAGGCCTCTACCACCAGCGACCCAGCCAAGCCTGGTCGCGCTGATCGGCGTAAGTTCCGGTACGTCTAGGCGTCTACCACCAGCGACCCAGCCAAGCCTGGCCGCGCTGACCGGCGTAAGATCCGGTCCGTCTAGGCCTCTACCACCAGCGACCCAGCCAAGCCTGGCCGCGCTCACCGGCGTAAGATCCGGTCCGTCTAGGCCTCTACCACCAGCAACCCAGCCAAGCCTGGCCGCGCTCACCGGCGTAAGATCCGGTCCGTCGAGGCCTCTACCATCAGCGACCCAGCCAAGCCTGGCCGCGCTCACCGGCGTAAGATCCGGTCCGTCGAGGCCTCTACCATCAGCGACCCAGCCAAGCCTGGCCGCGCTGACCGGCGTAAGATCCGGTCCGTCTAGGCCTCTACCACCAGCGACCCAGCCAAGCCTGGCCGCGCTCACCGGCGTAAGATCCGGTCCGTCGAGGCCTCTACCACCAGCGACCCAGCCAAGCCTAGCCGCGCTCACCGGCGTAAGATCCGGTCCGTCTAGGCCTCTACCACCAGCGACCCAGCCAAGCCTTTGCCGCGCTGACCGGCGTAAGATCCGGTCCGTCTAGGCCTCTACCACCAGCGACCCAGCCAAGCCTGGCCGCGCTGACCGGCGTAAGATCCGGTACGTCTTGGCCTCTACCACCAGCGACCCAGCCAAGCCTGGCCGCGCTGACCGGCGTAAGATCCGGTCCGTCGAGGCCTCTACCACCAGCGACCCAGCCAAGCCTGGCCGCGCTGACCGGCGTAAGATCCGGTCCGTCTAGGCCTCTACCACCAGCGACCCAGCCAAGCCTGGCCGCGCTGACCGGCGTAAGATCCGGTCCGTCTAGGCCTCTACCACCAGCGACCCAGCCAAGCCTGGCCGCGCTGACCGGCGTAAGATCCGGTCCGTCTAGGCCTCTACCACCAGCGACCCAGCCAAGCCTGGCCGCGCTGACCGGCGTAAGATCCTGCCAAACCTGGCCGCGCTGATCGGCGTAAGATCCGGTCCGTCGAGGCCTCTACCACCAGCGACCCAGCCAAGCCTGGCCGCGCGCACCGGCGAAAGATCCGGTCCGTCTAGGCCTCTATTACCAGTGACCCAGCCAAGCCTGGCCGCGTAAATTGTACATTAATTTTCACGAATGTACGGTTTTAGCGAGCTGATTAATTAGCGATTGACTCAAGGAGACCAAACAATGTTTCTGTTGAACAATTGTCCTTCCGTTACGAAATCGACCATCGCAGTCAATGGCAATCATGAGCAATAAGTGAGCTTGTCTGAAACACGTCACAACCACAATGGGTGATGAACTGGAAACTTGACGCTCGATGGAAAGCCCCAGCAAAAACAGATACAAATTTCTCATCAAAACAAGAATAGATCACAAAATCCACTTTAAAAACTGAATTTGAGATCATATGTAATTCATATGCAAAATACATACCGACATTTGCTTATATCCTATGACCACACTTGAAATCATTATTCTTTCTCGTGAATCCCACGAAACTCGTTTGCAAAGCGTATCCTAGTCATCAACAACGCACTGAGTTTTACTTGTTTCAAACACCATGGCAACATCGCTGCGTATCACATCCTTTCAGTATCCAATAATTTGAACGATTGTATCATATTCCACATTCAAAGAACCATTATCGTCTGTATAATGACACATAATCCATGCGAAGTGGCCTACGCTTCTTGATGCGAAACACGAATTCATTCTTACAATCTGAAGATGAACTAAACTTACTTGTGGCTGCAGCGTCCGACGTTCTTCCATGTCAGGGCGAACCACTGTTTCAGCTTAGCTCACGTATGACTCAAGTTTAGAATATGAACGGATTTCAGTCAACTATTTTATTGGTTTCGGATGCGAGAGATGCAATGTACATCTTAAAAGAACTCTTCACCACGCTTCATGGACCACGTGAGGCTCACCGACCGTACTTTAAGTCAGAGAATACCCGTGTAACAGTTCATTCTTGAAAAGATATGTACTCGGCTTGCGCCTCGTACATTCTTTTTCAAGAATGTACTGTTACATGGGCATTCTCCTTACCATATTTGGTTGCAATAATTTGAGGAGAGCTCGCCTCTGATTGCTTTAGAGTGTTTAAAGTGTTTGTGCCACGATTTTGTTTAGTTCAGAGTTAACTTTGTTTAGGGAAGACAAACAAATAAGAATTTGTTTTAGTGGGAGTTTACAGTTCTTTTTCTACGATATCACTGTAAACGCGTTCGTCGAAGTAGCAAAAGTGAGGTCCGGCGGGTTTAATTCTGGAAGCATTGTATCTGAGCGTTATTTAGAAATTCCTCAATGACGTCAAGATTGACAGGTGGGCTTTGATGCAGCGCGTAGGCATCTGTTTTCGAGGGCGTGTATTGTTCACATGGTTGAGTGATTTTCGTTGAGTTCAAGCCAATCAGCAGAGCGAATCTGAGTCTCAATGTAAAAACACATGCGTGTGTATTTCCCTTTGACGTCACTTTCCTCACTCCCAGAATTTAAATCGGCATGTGCGAAAACAAGTGGAAAAAGTATTGCCTTCTACTATTTGGGGCGTTATAGCTCGATAATATAAGCGTGGAAGCAAAGAAGACTAATATGAGCTAAAGTTGTTTTGGCGTGGCACTAACTGTTTAAATATATATGTTGGATTGTAATAAATTAAGAAGAACTCACCTCTGATTCCATTGGAGATTTGGATCGAGGATCGCTTACATTGATTGCACTGGAGAATGCAAACATCGAATTTCGATTGCAATAGCTTGAGCATAACACCACTGATTGCATTAGATAATGTAACAATAGATATTGGATTGAAATCGTTTGAGGAGGGAATACACTGATTGCATTGGAGACTGTAAACATATATATTGGATTGCAATAGCTTGAGGATAACTCACCACTGATTGCATTGGAGAATGTTACAATAGATATTGGATTGCAATCGCTTGAAAATAACTCACCACTGATTGCATTGGAGAATGCAACAATAGATATTGGATTGTAATCGCTTGAAAATAACTCACCACTGATTGCATTAGATAATGTAACAATAGATATTGGATTGAAATCGTTTGAGGAGGGAATACACTGATTGCATTGGAGACTGTAAACATATATATTGGATTGCAATAGCTTGAGGATAACTCACCACTGATTGCATTGGAGAATGTAACAATAGATATTGGATTGCAATCGCTTGAAAAGAACTCACCACTGATTGCATTGGAGAATGTAAGGATAGATATTGGATTGTAATCGCTTGAAAATAACTCACCACTGATTGCATTGGAGAATGTAACAATAGATATTGGATTGTAATCGCTTGAAAATAACTCACCACTGATTGCATTGGAGAGTGTAAACAGAGATACTGGATTGCATTTGTGTTTGTTTAGTTTGAAGAGGGCTCACCACTGATGGCATTAGAGGCCCTACAACCCTTATATCACAATATTACATGAACAAAACACACTTTCATTTGATGTATCTTTAATTTGTATCTTCTTCCGTCAATCTAAACTTGTGATTGCAATGTCTGATTAAATATTGGCACCCAGAAGAGATCCTGCTCTCTCTTTCTGTGTGATTTTTTTATGATTTTTTTTGTGTGGATTGCTCTACTGATGTGTTCTCCCGTATTTCTGCTGCATTTTCCCGCATGTCGCATTACGTGTGTCCCAGGTCTCGGCGCCGTGGGACAGAGGTCACACCCCACGCCGTGAATAAAACCCGCCATGTGCCCCGCCTCACGCGTCCCCATCATACTCATCTACGGCGAGACACAGACTATAATGAGAGTTGGTCCTTTTTTTTACGACGGCCCATATTAAAACCGACCAATAAGAGCGTCGCATTGCATTGTCTGCGGGCCAGAGGGAAAATGGCGGCAGTATAAGGTAACTGAATTATCTCTTAAGGGAAACGGAAGCGTCCTGGGATGGGCAGCTTGGTGCGGATAGGTGGAAGGGGGAGGGGGGGGGGAGATGTCTGTTGGTGGGGTGGAGATAGGGGGTGGCGGGGCCGGGGTCGGGGGCAGGGATGGAGGGAGGGGGTGACTCCGCCAGGGACACTCAAATTGAATGGAGTGAAGAGAAGAAATTGTTGTCTTGGGAGTAAGTCCTAGAGTGACGTTGCCGTTCTTGGAGGGGACGGGTTGAATGCAGTGCAGTTGGTGACGCTACCTTGGTATTGGGAAAGAAAGATTCCCCCGCGTAGTGCGGTAAACTCGACCGATAGCTGTTTCCTTGAGTCTGGCGAACAAAGAAGACTAGTGGTAATACGGCCAGCGACACAGAAGATGGCCGAATATTTGGGACCTGATTTAAACATATTGAAAATACTCGTTTCGTTCTCAGATGTTTAGCATTCTGTGTGGTAACTACTATACTGTATACTATACAGGAAAGATAGAAGTACCTCTCACACAATGCCGTCAACGTTTTTAGCCCCGAATGCCCTATTAAGATCCGCGTATTTAAAGTGCCAGAGCTTTTAAGTCTGGCCGGGGTTTTAAAAATCATCCCAATCGGGTAAAAATATCCACAAAAATATGGCACGTGTGTCACTTCTGCCAACAAGATGACTAACATGTTTCATGAACTTCAGTTCCGAATGTCCGTACGAAGAATTTTTTCTTTGATGACGTCACGCTGTTGCACGTTCCGCCGCATCAGCGCTGAAACAGAACAACATGGAAAATGTGATTTTTCGTTGTCTTGCTTTGTCTGTACATAAGGAGCGGTATAAGGAGCAATATGTGAGCTACTCTCTGCGTTGACCTCACCAACCTCCCAGATTCCAGACCTCAGCATGCTATCGGTATACCTGGGTCTAGATGTTAGCTGCTGCAGCCGGGCGGTGTGTGTCAGGAGTGTCGGCCTTAAGTCATATACATGTAGATGTCTTAGTCGCCTGGCTGCTTGTCAAGCTCCCCCCCCCGCCTCCCGTCGCCTTCCTTACCTCCCCCACCCCAACCCACCCCCTCCTGTGGCAGGGATATCTTTCCCTATGCCGGGCGTCACCCGAGTTCGGTTTGAACTGAAGGTGAGACCGGCATTACAAACTGTGTGTGGAAGGCGATTAAATGACCATATGGATGGGGAGCTGGGATGGTTGGTGGGTGAGTGAGCGGAGAAAGGGGGGGGGTGCAGATAGGGTGCTGGGGGTGGGGGGGGTGTATTGGTATCGAGGGCGGTGAAGTGAATGGGGAAGGGAAGAGAAGGCATTGAAGTATGGTGGAGAGGTAGTTTCTTGGAGGCTGCAGATTGCTCCATCAATCCTGCCCCATCACGGCGGAGTCGGTGAAGGGACCGGTGCCAGCATCATCAATCACATTCTGTTTACTTGGATGACTTCCTCCCAATTTGCATGGCGGGGGGTGGGGGGTGGAAGGGGGCGGCGGGCTTAGCAGGATAGCAGGGGCTGCAATTGTTCACAGGGTTCCAACTCATTGTCGCGTTTCGGATGAGTCCAAAGAGTGGGAAGGAGAGGTTGGGATGTGGATGTGGAGCGGGGGTTGGGTGGGGGGGGGGGGGTATGACGGGGGGTGGATGTGATGGAGTCTTATTGCTATAGGGGTGGTGGAGGTTATTTGCGGGGAGCGAGTGATGGGGAGGGGCAGAAGGGGTGCGTGGGGTTGGGGGGGGTGGGCATGCGGTGGTGGTGGGTGGTTACTGGGGGGGTGGGGGGGGAGGGGGAGGGGGATCATGGGATGTTGACAGGGATAAACCCTAATTTCGGCAGCTTATTCTAGTTCCACGCCCCCTCCCCCACGCCCCCCTCCCCCACGCCCCCTCGCCAAGCATACCCCCCGCCCTCATTCACCACCCTACCACTCCCCACCACCCTACCCCCCCCCCCTCCCCCTCTTGTCGTCGCGTCAGCCTGAATGCATACCTCAATATGCAGTGCGTCCGCGTTCCGATAGGGGGCGCTGCC